>PYAF01002236.1:1029119-1070560 GCA_007407185.1 Glycine tomentella
TATCATATGTAAGTTTGGAATATATTCAAAATTTGAATATCAAATTTATATATATTTAAACTTAATTTTTAATATTCAGTTACAACTTATTAAACTATTTAGTTGATATTAAAATTTTAAAAGCATAAGAAGAGAGGAATCGACTCATATTAAAACACTTTCTATGTGATAATAATTAATAAAGTGAAAAAAAACTAATGAATTTGGTATCTTTAACTTTTTTATTTCTCATACTTTCTCTCCTCTCTAGTTTATTTTTGCTTTACCAAACAAATATAAGTAATATAGATATAGAAGAACCTCAAAATGTCTTCCACATTATACAAAGATAAATTATTTTGAGAATGCATATAGCCATATATCCCATACATGAAATGCAATTACTAGTCGACAAATAATTTATCCTATTTTAACCCCTTATTTGTGACTGCTAGCCATTGTTTAGGCCCACCATTTCTTTTATCTAAGGATTACAAAAATTTTATCTTTAAAAAATAGAAACAGTGGCAATCTTTATCTTTTATCTGAAAAAAAAAACAAACACACGATCCAAAAAAATTGATAAAAAGATTTAAAGTGCGGAGGCGCAACAGCGCAGGATAGATAAAACACCGCCCTCCATGTCAGACACATAAATCTAGCTAGCTCTCCACTTCAAGTCCCATCCATCCTTCATCCACGTTAAGGCCCCTTCATCTCCACCGTCCACGTGGTCACCAAAATCCCATCGAAGCCGCGCGTTCAAGCACCCCCCCATAAGCGCGTGAGACTCATCAATCAACTACTGCCAACATAAACTAGTATATTTCTGGGTATATCTCCTTTTATTTCAGGAAAAAAAAAAGAGGTTTTTTCCTTACACTTCTCACTCTCTTTTATTTCGTTCCTCTCTTCGCTACGTCGTCGTTAGGGTCTTCTTCGGATCGGTGGAACTTGACTGTGCCGGCGTGACTTACGACGCTGCGAGTGGCACCGGATTGCGATAGCGGTGACGAATATGAAGGTTTTCGTTAAGACTCTCAAAGGCACTCACTTCGAAATCGAAGTGACGCCGCAAGACACGGTTTGGCCCTCGAAACTTCTTCCGATTGGTTTTCGTTCCGTTTTTTTTTCTTATTTTCTTTGTGTAGCCAATTGGATTGTCTCGGAAGTTTCGCCTCCTTCCAAGAGCCCTGAAATTGACTGTTAATTAGGGTTTGTTTAGTGTTTCGCTTGTTCGAATTGTTATTGAATTTTGTTTTTGATTTTGATTTTGATGGCAATTTGGATTTTCTTTATTACTTAAATGTTAAGGTTTTCTAAGCGATGACTGATTTGGTGCGTGGAATATGCTGTGGAGCGAATGAATGAACTTTTTTATTCTCGTCGGAACATTTTCTCTGGCTAGACAGTTTTTTCTTTTAAATGACTTTAATCTTCCGATTCATTGCTTGTGGGAACTAATGACAAAGTGTTTGCTGATGCTCCTCTGGATTCTAATCATTAGTGGGAATTATGTTTCGGAGGTTTGGGATTCTTGGCACATGATAGTGAATAAGTTCCACATTACACTCTTTGGAGCATTACTTCATAGGAATATCAAACCATTTTGTGCTATAAGAAGAAATCTGGACAGATACTAGTTTTAAATTCTGATTGTTATTTCATATTCACGGGAATTTCAATAACTGAGCCTATCTATCTTTATATACTGCTACAGTTGGATCAATAACCATGTTATCACTGGTTTGTCAGAATTGGCACTGTCTTACCAACGAAAACTGTACTTTATATCTGAGTAATGTGCGCTTTTTGTCTTTTTAAAGGTTTCATGTTTCTAACAATTGAGATTTTCCTAAATGCTTTATATGACCCAAATTCGAAGTTTTATTTCAACAAATGCGTCAATGCTTCATCCTTTAGTCATGTGGATTTCGTGATTTGTTTCTGCCATCCTTTGGTTTTCCTGAACTTCAATAATCAGTCTGTTACATTTGTTGTAATTGCTGCTATTCTTTTCAGGTTTCAGAAGTGAAGAAAAATATAGAAACTGTTCAGGGTGCAGATGTCTATCCTGCTGCACAGCAAATGCTAATTCATCAAGGGAAAGTTCTTAGGGATGCTTCTACCTTGGAGGAGAATAAAGTAGTTGAAAATACTTTCATTGTCATTATGCTATCAAAGGTAAATTTTTCTTTTATTTATTTCTTTTTTAAAACTACCACGCATTGGCTATTTGAAGTTATCGAAATATATTCCATTATTTTGTTGCATATATTATGTTGTTGTTTAAATTTTATGAACTACTGGTTTGCAATAATTATATTCATTTATTCTGCACTAAATTAGAATTATGTGCTTAAAATATGCTAGAGTAAGAGCCCATCTGGTGAAGGATCTACTGCTTCAAGTGCACCATCAACCAAGGTGAGAACAGTTTGCTATGTTATGAATATTTTTAATGTTAATATCATTTTGGCTTTTCCCTTTTTTGGGATATGGTAAGACAAGCTTAATCCATCTTAAGGGTTATGTAAACGTTGTCTAACAATTATGCATTCATTGCTGGCCCCACAGACAAGTACAGTTCCTGCTTCAACCCCTCCAGTGTCAGTAGCTCCTCAAGCTCCTGCTCCTGCTCCTGCTCCTGCTCCTGCTCCTGCTGCAACTGGGGGACTGTAAGTGACTGATTCTTCATGGGATTTTCTTGATTTGTTATGTTAAATTTCAGTTCCATCTATTTGGAAATGTATTGTATGCTATCTAAAGCTTCCTTTCAATTTGACAGGCCTGCATCTGTTAATGCACCTATATCTTCACCTTCTCCAGCTCCAGCCCCAACTCCTGCTCCTATCTCTTCAGGAACTTCTGTGTAAGTGTTTTGTTTCCTGCGATGTTTGGAATGTGGAGTTTGAAATACCTTTTAATTCTGTATCCTGAAAGATGGAAAACACTCCAACTTGATTGATTCTTCCTTTTAAATTTTGTTGTTAAAAGAGACTTTTATGAACCAGGGAAGGGTCTGATATCTATGGGCAGGCTGCATCCAATCTGGTTGCTGGAAGCAATTTGGAGGGAACAATTCAGCAAATTCTTGATATGGGTGGAGGGAGCTGGGACAGGGATACCGTTGTCCGTGCTCTTCGAGCTGCCTACAACAACCCTGAGAGAGCTGTTGAATATTTGTATACAGTATGTGGATTTTAGATGTTAAATTCCTTGCTTAATGATTTTTATCTGCTATATTTCAGTTTATTTTATTTTTCAAATCAGTTCAGCATCATAGTTATTTGGGTGGAGGTTTACGTTTGGATAGGTGTTTTTTTTTTTTTTTTCTTTTCTGATATTTTGATTCTTTCTTTATTTTTTTTTTTTTTAACTTAATATCATTCACATTCATAAATGTTAGGGTATCCCTGAGCAAGCTGAAGCTCCACTTGTGGCCCGAGCGCCTGCAAGTGCTCAACCTGAAAATCCTCCTGCTGATGCTCCACAAACAGCACAACCTGCTCCAGTTACCTCAGCTGGACCTAACGCTAATCCTTTAGACCTTTTTCCCCAGGTAGCTATTACATTGTTTATTATTGAAGAGAACGAAACCTTCTGGGCAGTTCACTTAACTTTGTGTAACAGGGTCTCCCTAATGTGGGTTCTGGTGCTGCTGGTGCTGGTTCATTAGACTTTTTACGCAACAGTCAACAAGTAATCATTATCTTTCTCTGCATTTACCCTGAATTTCTTACTTCATAGATATGTTTTAAATAGACTCTTGAATTTTGTTCATTTGCATTTCAGTTCCAAGCCTTGCGAGCTATGGTGCAGGCTAATCCTCAAATATTGCAGGTTTTCTTCTTTGCCTTGGTTTATCATGGTGTCCTATATTATCTTCTTCAGGGTTCCCTGATTTTTTTTTCTTGCTACTGCAGCCTATGCTACAAGAGCTTGGCAAACAAAATCCCCATCTTATGAGATTGATTCGAGACCATCAGGCTGACTTCCTTCGCCTGATAAATGAACCTGCAGAAGGTGGTGAAGGGTAAGGGATCATCTTTTGCTGTTCTTTGCTAATATTTTGTGCATTTGTGTGTGTGGGGGAGGTGGTTATCCTTTTTACCTATCAGCCTATGTCCACTGGCTTATTTTTTGCTGTTAAAATGCTTCAGGAACGTATTGGGGCAGATGGCTTCTGCAATGCCACAAGCAGTAACCGTCACTCCTGAGGAGCGTCAGGCAATTGAACGTGTAAGTTTGACTTGGCTATGTAAAGACTTAAATGATATATGTTTTCTTGCTCAAGTATTTAAGGACTATGAAAACACCAGTTTAATTATAAGTTAAAACTACTCACATCTACCTAGTGCCTTGCCACTAAGTATCATGGTTCCTTGGTAGGATGTGATACATAATTTACATATGTTGATCGAGTTTGTCAACAATAATGATAGTTGTAGTATTAGCATTACACATTTCTAGAGCAGGCTTTAAGCATAATTAGATCAAATTTAGCCCTGTACCCGTTCCTCAGAAACATCATGGATATTGTTTTAAAAATGAGTCTCTGCCTTTTTTAGTAAGTATTTTTGGATAGACCCTTACTGTTTCTGAGGAACACCAGGGGTTAACTAGTTCCTCTGTAATTTATAATAATTTCTCTGTGTTGCACTGTTTTTGTTTTTGACCCCAGCTTGAAGCAATGGGTTTTGATCGTGCAATCGTATTGGAGGTGTACTTCGCTTGTAACAAAAATGAGGAATTGGCTGCCAACTACCTTTTGGACCACATGCATGAGTTCGAGGAACAATAGATCTCCTTTCGAATTTGCCAAATTATTTCGTGTCATCTTTTTCACCCGATGGGTCTTTGTTACACACTATGTTTAATGAGGTAATGCTTGATAATGTCAAATCTCAAGTGGATAAGGAATGTTTTATTCTCCTCCATATTATTGCCCATGTATTTATCATTTCCAGCCCGTCGAGGGTTTCTTAGTATTTCATATACATAGTTGTTTGCCTTGTATTACTGTTATTGTGCATCCTTTTAACGTGTGTAATTGTGCATGCTTGTTCATTCGCAAGGTGATAGATGTCTAATTCGTTTGACACAGACTGTTTCAGGGTTCAGTTCATGTTTTTGGAAATATAACGACTTGTTGCTCAGTTTTATATAAAATAGTTTTGTTTTTAAAGTAGAAGCACATTAAACTTGTTTTGACAAGACTAGTTCTTTTAAAACCAGTTTTTGGTAACAATAGCTCATTTTATAGTTTTAAAAATCATTTATAAAAACATGATATTGTCGAAATGGAACTCAAATCTTTTTCCACATGTTGCCAATCTTTGCTTATGTTTTCCGAAAACCTTACATGCAGACCTTTTCTCCAATTGATACCCAAATATAATCATGAATCTCCTATTGTTGTCTTTAGATCATTTCACCAATTCCAAACTTGATGCAAGACTGCACATCTGAGTAGCTGAAACCGGCAACTAGGTTCCGCTGCGTTTCACTATTTTCGTTTTTACCAACTGCCGTCCCATGTTCTTAGAACCAATCATTGTTATCTGCTCGAACCACCCCACCTCATTCTCAATCATCGCCCCATGAGCTCGTACATAATTCGGTGAAATAGTTAACGAAGTGAAATAGCTGAGCAAAGAGAAGAAGAACTAATCAAACACGTATTACTTTTTTCTTTTAAAATCTTTTTTATATTTTTTTAAAAAACTAAAATAAAAAACGGAATCAGTCAAGCTCATAGTTGCATTGAAATTTTGAAGTGCTGCTTAGTCATATTCACTTTGACTAAAATTAATTGAATATCTAATATATTTTTTATCCAAAGCAGATATGTATTAAAGAGTTTACAATAATTTATGCATTTTAATCAATCAATTAAAAGTTAGGCTTCTTCAGTAATTGAATGCATAATATGATGTCTGGATTTTAATTATTTCAAACGAAATGCAGACGGTCAAGAAACTAAGACACGATCATAGATAACTACAGAACGCTGTATCTGCTATAATTCAAATAATAAATAAAAATAAAATATTGATTGTAAGATAGCATGTGATAATCTTAATCTACATCCACAAAGTGACGCTCCTAATGTATGAAGTAAGGTTAGTATTCCAGCTTCAAACGAGAAAAATGGGCATATCCTTTTTTTCGTAGGACATAAATTTTGTTTGAGAAATGATCAAGTATTCTAAATGTGATATTTAAAATAATTATTACACAATTCAATTGTCTTACATGATAATCTACCATTGAGTGACCATAAAAAAATGTTACACTTTAAGTGTAAATAAATTAATTTTAAAGTTTAATAAAAAATCTTTTAAAATATACATAATAGAGTTTTTTTTTTTTTACTTACTATTTGAAATCTTTTTTATTAAATTTAATTTCCAAAATCTAAAAATATGTGAAGAGAAAAGAGAGAGATGATAATAGAAATTCCAACAACATAAGCATCGTTAATGGGCTGGGCTATGGGCCCAATGGTTTCAGTTAAGTAGCGTGACAAGGACGTAATGTAAAAGGCGCGAAGGTTGAATCGTAAAGCTCCACGAAGTTAGCAGCGGTGGACGTTTCTCTTTATTATGTGTTTCGAGGAAACGAATAGTTTAGTTATAGAATTTGGAACCTTTGGCACACCGCATTTGTAGGGAATGTTCCAACGCAATAGAAAACCCTTCTTCACATCACACGCGTCTTAGACATTTCAACGATCATCAAATTTTGATATTAGAGGATTCGATCGAAGAGAGTGAAGGATGCCCGAGATGGATGCGCGCGTGGTTATACAGCAACCTCTTTCAGCCATAGCAGAGGCGTTTGAGAAACTGTCCAAGAGGGTGAAGGAGAGGAACAGCGGCAACGAGATTCGCTTGGACACGTTCTGCGAGGCTGCGTCTCTCGTCTCCGTTCTCTTCCGTTCTCTCGGCCTCGCTTTCAAATTCGCTGAATTGGAATACGTCGCCAAGGTTCCCTTTTCTTTCTTTTAGCGCACAATTTAGTTTTCTTGTTGGCTATGGTCATTAAGGTTTTAAATATCAGTCGCGTCGCGATGAAATCACGGCTGTTGATATCGTGACAAATCGCAGACCAATGCCGTCACAATTGCGGTCGCGTTATGGTTTGTTTTTTTAAAACCTTGGTGATCGCAGTTTTTATCATTCAAACTTCAAATTTAGGTTATTGAAATCGTGATTAAATAGATACATGTATATAACGAATTGTGTTGTTATTTAAATTTTAATCAATGTTTTTTTTTTCTATTTTCTTTTTGGAAAAATTACGCTAACACTTCCTGATTCACATGATATCTTGTGAATTTCGAAGAAACCACGAGGAATATCATTGTAATTCCCTTTCCCTCTTGTTTTTCTTAATTAGTAACTATAACTTTTTTTTATCAATGAGGATTGGGTTTGGTGCAAAAGAGTTAATTCTTCACAACATGGTCAATTAAGGTTTGAAATGTTTATTATTTGATTATGCATCAAACAAGATTGACTTGAAAGGAAGATACTTATAGGAAACTTAAAAAAGAATCTTTTCATCTTATATTTTAAAATTAATTCTTCACTTCATAAGAATTAAATTCCAGATTTCAATGGTTGAACGAACACTAACCACAAACAAGTAAATTTTTGTTTTGGTAGTGCAAGTGGAAAATTTAAACAAGATTCAAAATTGGAGGCTCGTACGGGCAGGCAATAAACAATTATGATTACAATTTATACAGAGTTTCGATATTTTCATTTTCTTTAAAATCTTTAATTCCTCCGGTTGCTCCTTGTGATCAAAATCACATTTGATTTTTTATTTATTTAATTTTTTCCAATTTGAAATTTGTGACTTTTGTTGAAATTGGATTATGTATAAGCAATTGAATAGTGAGCCAGGACTAAGTTTGCTACCAAATGTGGTAATGTGTACGAAGAAAGTCAGATGTTGTGGTCAATGTGGTGTTACTAAACTTGACTCCATCTTCTACTCAGTTGTTACTAATTGAATTAGTTAACTCGCATAATGTATATGTATTTAAGTATGTGATGAATTTAATAATAAGCCATTACAAATAACATACAAGTTTGATGTACGTAGGTTTCATGTTGGATAATGGAATGGGTTTGTAATATACAAGGCTTTAGATATAGTATTCCTAAAGCTTCTATGCACGGTTTTATGATGCTTCATCATGCTGATTGTTTTCTTGATCGTTAGTTTATTCACAGTTTTTCCTTCACACAATTCCTGTCTAGTATTCAGGGCATCGTGTTTGCTTTACTTCCCAAAATTTTTACTTTACTTCACTATGTTTTCTGGGCTCTATATTTTGAATTTCTAACCTTGTTCTAATGGTATGAATATGTGTGATGTTGATATGGTCAGCTACATGGACTATTGGAAGCATCAAAGACATGTTCCACTCTACCGGATATTCTTAACCATGATGTCGCCAGTGACACAGTGAAAACATCCGGAAGCTTTTCTCGTAATCTGCACAGAGTTCGGCAGGGTCTTGATCTTGTCAGAGCTATATTTGAACAACTTTTGTCAACCGAGTAAGAAACCTTTTTTTATTTATAACAACTCAAATATGATGCTGAATTTTCCATGTGATATACAAATAGCAAAAGAGAGTACCGTTTTCCTGTCTGTTCAGTTTCAGCTGCGTTGAACCTTTGTTCCATAATTCTATCGTTTACTTTCTTATAACATCTAACTAATTTAAGTGCCATGTGGGTAGTGGGGACATCTCTGATTTGTTATTTTTTGACATTTTCAGCGATAGTTCTCTAAAAGAAGTGGCTTCAACAGCTTATGGACAGGTTTGTGCACCATATCACACATGGGCAGTAAGAACAGCTGTATATGCTGGGATGTATACACTTCCAACGAGAGACCAACTTTTGATGAAGCTCAATGAAACAGGTAACTTACATTGTTTAATTTTGTTCGATGAAGGGCTTATTAAAGTGTACAGAATCAAACATATGATGTGTTTATATAGATATTAGGGGGTGAAAATAAGTTGTGTCAAAGAAGATTTTGCTTAAATAATTCTGATCTATTAAACTAGAGATCCAACTTGATTTGTCAGACTTTTTTCAGACCTTATCTAGCCTTTTAAGTTTGGCTTGATTTGATAGCCTACAAAGGCCTATTTCATGCTAAATTTTTTAGATAAGTATGACATATTTATAAATAGGCTTATCAACTAATAGGCCAATATATTTTATGTAACACAAAATATAAGCAATGTGAATTAAAATCATTATTTACTTAAAGGCCAATGACTGGTTTATTTTTTAAAAAAAGTATTTAGCCTGACCTAGTATAGACTAGGCCATAGACTCTTGTTGGATTGCTTTGGCTTGACCTATTTCTACTCCTAATAGAAATCAATTTTTAAAACTGATTCCATATGTTGGCAGTTATTAGTTAATTCCTAACATGCGAGACCACCTAGTCATCCTATGAATTTCCTATTTGACAACTCCATACATAACAACTTATCTATTCCTTTGTTGTATACTTAAATTAATTCTTGGTTTAGAGTTTGGGGTTTAAACAGCTTAACCTTTTCTTTGTATCTTCTATTTAATTATTTTCAATTTTGCCAAAAGTTTATTTACATCAATTCCGGTGTGAACAAAGAAAATTAGCCGATTTTATTAAACAAATTAATCTAAATAAATTGGCCGATGTAAATATTCTCATCTTTTCAAAATTTTAAACAAGATTTTAATCGTTAGTAAATTGGCCGATCTTATTATCATTTTGATATGATTTTCTTGCACCAATCCATCTTACACATACCTAAACTCTATCTTAAATGTTTTTGCAGAGCAATCAGCTGATAAGAAGATGAGAAGGTACATTGCTGCCTCGCTTCCAATTATAGAATACATTGATAAACTGTACCTTGCTCGAAATATTGCGTTGGACTGGTGAATTTATAAAAAGAAAAACGAGAAAAATCTAAGAAGTTGAATGCCCTTTCTGTTTGTTAGAAGGCAATGCTGTGGCTCCATTGTTTATCAGCAACCTTAGAACACATGCATCGATTTTTGTACTATATATAAGATGTAATTATGTTTGTTTTTCTCAACGGCTCTTGGCCCCTTAGGGGGAGATGCACCAAACAACCGAATAGGTTTGTACGAAATTGCTAACGAAATGCATGTGAAATTTTCAGTTCCATTGATTTGTAATTTTGTATACCTGTATATACATATACATCATTTGTTTTGAATGACAGAAATCGTGATATCTGAATTAATTGATTACTAGTAATGAAATGCGGATGCAAGACATTCGGGGCATTATTAGATTATTACCGAATATCAAATTAGTTTTCTATTACTAAAATGATAGCAATATGTGGGTTTTATTGGCGGGTTGAATTGATATATATTATTATTCGTATTTCAGTATGCTTTTTGCTCATCTATGGTTTGAACAAGAAGATTTCTGAAAATGCAAATAACAAAAGGTTGACACAAGGCATTCAGTTCATATTGGACCATGTCCCCCACCACTGTTCTGGACCTGCCTTGGGTTTTTTTTTTTACTGACTTGCCTTGGACCTTGGTCGTACTTGTATAATTTTTTTCATTAATAAATAAACGAAGAAACTAGAAGTAAAATAAATCAAACTTATTCCATAAGTTGAGTGTATAATTTGATTTTTATTTTTTCTTATTTTCTTTCCAAACAAAACCTTGACCCTATGACTTATCATTTATGACTTTTGGTCATTTCTTAACCTTTTTACATCATTTTTCTATTTACACCAAACTCCTAAACAATTTTATGGTAATAAAAACAATGGGAAAGAGGGTCAATACCAAAAAAAAAAAAAAACAATGGGAGAGAACTCCAATAAATTATAATTGAGTTAGTTAAGTCATGAAACAAAAAATAATGTGCAAAAAACAATGTTATACAATATCTTTCATTTTTTTTTATCTCCTCTTGCACTCTCCGATCTACCGTGACTTTCTTTCTTTTAGACTAAAATATATATAAATAATTGAGATTTTTCACTCTTCCAACAGGGAGGATAACAAACTTCGATTCTTTTTAGACTGTACGGATGAAGACTACCAGTTAAACCAATCAATACCAAATATACTATTTAAATTATCTGCTTTCTTTATGCCCCTATTCCTTTTCGTTGACTATTCGGAGGTAATTACTTTGGTAATGAAAGCTAAGATATGAATGTAGGTGCCAACGGACTTGAGATAATCCAATACCAAATGAAGGACTAAAAATTAAAAAGATTTTTATTGAAAAATCCAATGTATAAAATTAAAACTGCTTATTGCTTACATGTAGATTCTCAACATAATTGCCATTTACAACATCCCTAACTGCAAACAATTTAAAAGCTGTTTCTCCCTGTCAAAAAATTTAGTCAATGGTCCTCAGGATAGCTCCTAAATGATAAAACACAATGAAAGTTAAGAGGAAATATCACAAGATGTTCGGCATTGAGCCAAACAGCTCCTAAACAAACACTATCGATTCGTGATATGGTGGTGGAGATAATTTTACGTTGGAAGTACAGAATGACTACAATGTCAGGCTTTCTGGGTTTTCAATGATTTTTGAGAATGTCTGGAGGAAAGCGGCCAAGTCAGCTCCATAAATAATTCGATGATCAGCTGTTACATTCACCTGAAAAAGGAAGTTTAGACCCAATTAATTCGATCAGAGTTATTTTAAAAACAATTCTGATCCCATATATATATGGTCCTAACTCCTAACTATAACTATAACTCTTAAGACAAGTCAATGACATACATTAATCAAGAGTCATATGATCATATCCATCTCCATCATATGACGCATGCAAGTTGAAGACTATACAAATCCCTTTTTCAACAAACTAATGCATGTGATCATTGTGATGTCGTAAATTCATAAAAAAAATTAGGATCAGTTTGCTAATACTCCTCAGTCAACAATATATAAGATAAAAAAGTCCGTTCCTTTAAAGGGTCATGGAATGTAGCAGAATGTCAGAGTACAGTACCTAGTCACTACTCACTATATAGTTTAGTAACTGATTGTAGCTTGCTTTATCTTCGCAGTCTGTTAAACAACTGTGGACAGTTGGCAGTCATACATGTAGTGCTCAGTGAGCACCTAAATACTTTCTGTGTCTAACTGTTTCTAATTGAGACTTTTTTACCTTCCTCTATATTAGGGCTGGGCAAAAACCCATGAGCTGACCAAACCCAAGCAGCCCGAAGTAAAAATGAGTTATTGGTCGTTACGGTTGGACAATCAGGGGATAAGAGTTAAATTTTTCTACTATTCGGACTGTAATGGTTGGTTTTGGTTTTGGAGAAAAAAAAAATATCACCGGTGACCAAGCTGGCCGACTGTAAATAGCAAGCTGAACCTAATATTGTATTAGTCATCAGTTTTCTTAAGTGTACACCAGAAGTTCTACAACTTTTTTAAATTCAGCTTCTTTGTCTTTCAAATTCTGATGCTGCAGCAGTAGAGTCTTTAAAATTCACTCTGCTTCAATCACATCTAACAAGACTTTCATATTATATTACACATAATACTCTAGAAAATAGAAAATATTTATATATTGTATTATTCTTTTTCTTATATTTAAATAATAAAATAAACACAGTCTTCTCCAGATTCAAACGTAGGAGGCATTTGGTAATAAAAAAGTTTATCCATGCTCGAGAATCATGAATCCTAGGAATCATGATTCCTAAGGATGAATAAAATCTGTTTGGTTAGTCATAAATATTCTTGGAAATATTTATATAAGTTTCTAGGAAACCAAAGAGTAACGTGGTATTTTTATTAGTTACTTTAATTATTTACCACATTAAATAAGAGTAAAGATTCCCAATTTAAGATTTTCATAAAACTAAAAACTTCTCTCTCCCCTACTAAAAGTCCCCATAATGGCTTCTTCCCAAACACTTCAAGCACAACTACACTACACCTTCCCTCCCTCAAGCACAATATTGATTGATCGAGTATAATAATAACAATAATAAAATCTAGTTTTTGCTATTATAGTAGTTCAAGATGCACCTTAGCCACTAGCGTTCTATATTCGAGTACTCTTTCTTGTGGTCTAGATTTCAAGTTTCTATTTGAGTTCTCTTTCTCTATGTCTTGGTTTTTTCTATTAGAGAAAGATGGCAAATAAAATATAAACTATGGCTATATAGTAGTTCAAGATGCGCATTAGCACTAGGAATCAATTGAACTATCTAAAAAATTCTTGTCACACCTACCTTGATTTAGATTACAACAAGACCAAGGGTGGAAATTCTAGATAACAGTTACTTCAAGAGAGAACTACACATTCCAAGCCAGATAAGACTGAAGTCTTTGAAAGGACATAAAAATCCATTTTACAGGGTAAAAGTAGCAGCAATCAAATTCATGAAATGGAGACTTCAGAAGATGGACTCATAGAGGTTTCTCTCTGTCATGACAGTAATCCAGCAAGTAATTTTAAAAATAATAAATAAAAAACATCATGGTCAAGATTTGAGACAAACCCAATGAATTAATTCTTAAGAAAAATATATTCTTGAAGCATAACACCCCACTCAAATCTTATACCCATTGGACTAACTATTCAGAAAAATAATATCATGTAGCACAGCCCCATGCAGATGTTCAACGTTTAGGCTATTCCCCTAGAATTAAACTTTCAGAAAAATATCATTATGCAGTGTAACACCATGCAAATGCAATTTAAGGTTTATGCCTAATTGCCTACATTCTTTTTTTTTTATCGGCCAATGTTAATTGTTAAATGTTAGTTTTTTGTTAGTGGACGGATTCGAACCCACAACCTCTCTCTCCTTCCCTTCCTTCCCTTCTTTTCCTTTTACCACCCAACCAACCTTATCTCTCCGTCTAATTTCTGGCTGATATGATGCTCTGTATGCGAAGGTTCTATTTCCACACACAAGAAAGCAGGTATTCACCTGGACTCCTGTCCATTGTTCTAAGCATAAGTGCATAAACAATTAAAAGTAGTTATAACAAGTAACTCACCAGCATTTTATTCTTAACACTGAAGAATCCATCTTTATCAGCCAGAACAGTAGGCTTTGATGCTCCAACAGCCATGATAGCACCCTGCATATAAAGGGCAAAGTTTAACCCCCAAATAAAACGTTCAAATTGCCACAACATCTCTCAAATCAAGACTTCAAAGTCCCAGAAATCATCGCTAACCTGGCATGGTGGAAGTATGGCATCAAACCTGTCAACTCCAAACATACCCAAATTGGAAAGCGTGAAAGTTCCTGTAGCAGGCACAGTTGAATTTGGGTCAAAATTAAAACACTTAAGTTCCAAAAAAAGGAAACAAATTGGCAACAACAACAACGAAAACCATAAAAAACCTGAATTATACTCATGAGGTTGCAACTGCTTTGCACGAGCTTTTTCCACTAGCTCCTTCCATTTTTGGGACAACAGATACAAGTCCAACTGTCACAACAAAAAAGCAAGTACCCAATCAAATTCGACAAAACAACGACAATAGCCTGCCTTATCTTGCTAGTTGGTAGGTGAGGACGGCTACATGATTGGATTCAATTAAACATGAAATTCTCAAGGTCCAGCTCACAAAATAATTTTGATTCACGATAAAGAAGCCACAGACCTTATCTGCATCCTGGAGAACAGGGGTGATCAAACCACCATTAATTGCCACAGCAATAGCAACATTGATGTTAGTATTATACACGAAATTCTTGCCGTCTTTGCAGGTGGCATTGACAACCGGGTGCTGAACAAGTGCCAGTGCAGCAGCCTTTGCCAAAATAGCCGTCATAGTCACACCCTTCGGTTTCACCTAATAAACAAACACATCATCAAATAAACCCTCATGTTATAATCATCACAATTCACACAAACCGCATTTATGTACCTTCGCATACAGAGCATCCAACGCATCAGTAGTCACAGGGTACCCAACCCTGAACGTAGGCACAGAGAGACTCTCCACCATGTTCTTCGCCACCGCAGATTGCATAGTAGTGAACGGAACAACACTAGAACCCGGAATCGGAGCAGGTGCAGCAGAACCAGAAGCAGCTTTCGGTGGAGGAGCTGGACTCGCAGCCGGAGCCACATTGCTCTTCGACGGCACGATTCCGGCGGCGGCCTCCACGTCCGCCGGAGTAACCCGACCGAACTGACCGGTTCCCACGACCGTTGCAATGTCGACCTTGTGCTGCTTCGCGAGCTTCTTAGCCCGAGGCGTGGCCACGATCTTCGCTGGGGGAGGAGGTGGCGGAGGAGTAGCAGGAGCAGGGTCGGAGGGGGAGGCAGAGGGAGCGGATTTGGCAGCTTTGGCTTTAGCTTCGGCGACTTCTTCGGGAGAATCGACGAGCAAACCGATGGGGGCTCCGACACGGGCGGTTTCGCCGTCGGCGACGACGATGGCGGCGAGGATACCGTCGTAGAAGGTCTCGACGTCCATGTCGGCTTTGTCGGATTCGACGACGACGACGCTGTCGCCCTTGGAAAGCAAGTCGCCTTCGGATTTGATCCAGGAGACGATTTTGCCCTCGGTCATGGTGGAGCTGAGTGCGGGCATGAAGATTTCGCGGATCTTGGCTTGCACGGAGAAGGAAGAGGCACGGCGGCGGAGGTGGAATGAGCTGAAGCGGCGACATGGGAGGAGATTGGAAAGAGATGAAGAGAACGAAAGAGTGGGGGCATTGGGGAGAGAAGCCATGCTTGTTTGCAAGTCTCAGAAATTGAGAGGGAAGGCGGAGACTCCCAAATCCCAAGTGAACTCCAAATAAATAATGCCATTTTCTTTTTGCTTTTAACTTAGTACATATCGACCCACAACATAATGAATGATGTACAAAAGTATTAGAGTTTAATTTATATAAAATAATTATATTGTTAATCAATTTAAAATTATTTTAGATATTAAATAAATTATTATAAAAACTATTTTTTTTATATATAACAATAGTATCATTTTATAAATAAATAATATAAATATTTTTAATAATCATAATTAGTTTTTGTTTGGATAAATTTATCGGAAAATTATTTTAAAATAATTAATTTCGTTCGTATACATAAACAAAAATGACTTTTTATCTAGTAACAAAGTATGAAAACACTTGAAAGAGAGGAAGAATTATTAGGAAATAATCATAATTTAAAAAATTTAAGATTCATAAGAACAACTTATTTCTACAGAAAGAATATGTTTTACATATATAAGTTATTTTTCCAAACATACAATTTATATATAACATGTTTGCAATTGTGTTTGTCTTGGCCAAACACTTCGCAGATTAGCGAAAAGTTAATAATATATGGATTAATGGTGAGGGACTCAAACAACAACACCACGGAAAATTAGAATCAATTACGTATTGTTTTGCCTCTAACAAGTAAATTTGAATTGGTTTTGACAAAATGAAGCCAAACTAAAGTCACATATACATTTTGTATTATCATTTACTCAATCCGTAACTATATGGAAGTGGTGCGATGCAATGTGGATTCAGTGCGACGTGGAGGTTCATGGATCATAATAATGTGTAGCGGTGTTAAGTTTGGTGCGATGTGGAGGTGACATTGAGCGGTTGCAGTGGTGGTGTTGGGTGGTTGGGTAGAGGTTGGGTGCGGGGGTCATGAAGATTTGTTGAAGAGGCAACTAAGTTTGCTGGGGAGAGGAAGTTTAAGAACGGAATATACAGATATTTTGGGGTGCATTAATTAATTTCCTGACATGTGGTTTGAGTTGGCCCAAGAGTAACGGTCCAACTGCAACTTTAGCCTGAATAGGCCCATGTGTTTGGAGGATTTTTCTTCCTACACTAAACAAACAAACGACTTTTCCATACACCAAAAAAAGAAGTGAAAAACTCTTTATACCCTTCACTTAAATCCTTTAAGTCTTTAAGTTTCATATGGATTGGTCAATCCATATGATTCATATGAATTGGCCAATTCGTATGATTCATATGAATTGGTCAATTCGTATGAAACTTACGGATTATCAATCTGTATGCTTTATACGGATGACCTCTGTCATCGCAAAACCCACCACGATGACCGCAACGACGACTAGGAAATCAAAGTAACTACCAAACCACAGGAGAAGGAAGTCTGCCAAGAATAACAAACAGAGAAGGTGACCAAGGACAAAGAAGAAGCGAAAATGAGATAAAAAAGAAATAGAAAGAAAAAGAGGAAGAAGGGTAACTTTGAAATTAAAAAAAAAAAAATTATGTATAAAAGATTTGAGTGGTGTAAGAAGAAATTTCCATGTTTTGAATTAGGTCGGAGGTTTTCTTCCACTCAGCTTCAAACAAGACTAGTTGTTAGCCCGAATTGGAGTTCCGCTCCAGGTCACATTTCCCACACCTGCCTAAAGATCAGAGGCTCCACGGAAATTGAACGTTAGGTGACTCACGAACGTGCTAATTTTATAAATCCAACGACCACAGTATTTATATTCACAGTTTAATTTCGTTGGATCAAAAGTATACTAATAAAAATGGCCTTAGTATTTGTACTGAAAAAAATTTAGTCGTAGTGGAATCCTAGCTTTAACGTAGAACAGTTTGTGGTATTCTTGTCATTGAAAATGTTCCAACATAATTTAAAACTTGCTCCAATAATAGAATTCCTCGTAGAAATTTCACCACTCATGGAAGGCGATGGTTCGAGATGGAAAACAAGTTTTGGTAATTTTGCCCTTCCGTGGAAGGATGTATTCATTTACTTAAGAAATAGGTGTTAAATACAGGTAACACTACGTGCGATTCTCTTGGAAGAACATAAAGAAAATTAGACAAGTATTTGAAATTCTTCGATTCGTCAAATAAGCTAAAGTGCCTTTAAAAGAAATGGAATACAAAAGGAGAAAGAATTTTCATTGATTTGTATGGTAATGGATTTATTTTATGATTATGAATGTTAAAAATATCTGTTTTGGACTTAGGGTCTGTTTGGGTAAGCTTCTCTAGAAGTACTTCTAGAAGAAGAAAATAAGAGCAAAAAGATGAGATGAGCTTCTCCATAAGTAAAAATAAACTCTCCATTAGTTAATTTGTAGAAGCTCACCAATGCAGCTTTTCTAAAAGATGAGATGACATCTACAAATTAGCTAATTAAAAACTTATTTTTACTTATGGAAAAGCTTATTTCATTTTTTTCTCCTTACTTTTCTTTTCTAGAAGTACTTCTAGAGAAGCTAACATCCAAACAGGCCCTTATGGGTTTATTATTAGACAAAAATAGGATGAAACTTGAAAGGCGTTCGGATGCTTTTTATCCCCTGTAGGCTTTAGGCCGTAGGTATTCGCGCGTTATTTACAGTATATGTTATATTTGATATTTGGATATCAATTCTCTAAATTTTTTTTAAAATGTGTATTTTCTAGATATTTGTTAATGAAAAAGTTTAAAACATGTACATATAGTACTAGATAATAATTTTTTTATTAAAGCAAAACCTTACATATTTTTAAACGACTAATTAAAATTGTGCACAAATTTTTTTCTGTTTTATCTGATAAATGTCCATTTCTGTTCAATACACATTATAATTGTCCTAAAATGTTTCATGATTTCGCCTTTTCTTTTTGGTTTAAGGATTCCTTTAGGTGTGATGATCGATTGAAATGAGGATACTAAATTACATCAGGTTTAATCATGTTTCTGTTCCTAAAAAATTTAATAAAGTTTAAATAACAACTATAATTAGTGACAATGTTTTCTCCACAAAACGATTGTATCGTTAGTCCAAATCACCTCACCTCAATTGTTCTAGACACCTAAGACAAAAAAACATAAACAAGATAATACTTGTGTTGTTCATACATCTATTCATACATAGATCAGTCACTGTTTTCCCTTTGGCGTGTTGAGTTTGATCGTCTTCTAGAGTACATGACTTTTGAAAGTAGAATACCAGAACGTCAATCCATTCTAACCCTCAAATGGACCCTGCTGGAACCAATTGTTTGACTTTTGTTATACACGAGGACCTACGATAATGAATCCAATGCTTGTAGTTTTTTGGATAATAATAACTATGTTACCATGATAGCTTAAATAATAAATACTCAAACATCTACCCGGCCTTTAATTTACTCTCTCACTCCAGAAATTATTATATGGTAGAATAGAACTATCATATTTTTTACTAATCTCTACATTGCATAATCCAATCTTATTAATTCTTTCGTATAATTAACTTTACAACTTTCACTCTTATTTGAGAAATCATTGTATGATATGAGACTAATATGATTTCAGCTAATTTTGACATATATATGTAATAATTTCTCATCTTACTATCCTTTAATTAGTCTACAGGTTCACTCTTCCTATTGGCTTAAGCCAAGGCACAGTGAAGGAACCACCCACTACAAGCTTGGCTGGCCTCCTTGAAGCCGAGTCAACCAAGCGCACCATCAGTGTAGTTGATCCATTCAATTAATTTAGTGCCGGGTTTACTAAGCAAACATGAAAAAATAATTCATAGTTAGAAAAAAATCAACCAAGCACTATATGTGGGGCCAGGTCCTGTACATAAGTGAAAGAATAATCTCCGTTAACATAGGCATAAAACCTAACCTTTTTCACTTTCTTTTATAATCATGCTTTCTCCATTTTCTGCCCACCAAAAACAAGCATCCCAAGTGGTTGTGATCAAACTGCTCTATCATCGTAGAAAGTGATTTTCAAAGTCATAGATCATTTTCTGCACATTTCTGCAGGATGAAGTTGATCCTGCAAACTTATTAGACATACATAGGCTTTGCTAAGTTAATGCTGTTATGGCTTTTGAAGATGGTTCCAAAAAGGAGCTTCAGAAAGTTGGTCTAAAAATCTCAAAGAGCTTTCCTCTTACTAGGACTACTCTGGCATCCATGGAGTCTTTGTCCCTGCCAGTGGTACTGTGAACACCTTACTGTATTTTCAGTTTTGAGATTGGTCATGAATTTGTGTATGATGTTTTGGTTCTTGTGCTGAGAACAGGTTCAGGAAGTTGTTCTTTCTGCTGATATGCAATGTGAGAAGTGCCGGAAGAGGGTTGCTGATATTATTACTAAAATGAATGGTAAGCCTCTATTTTACAGAGTGTGGACTAGTATGTTGCACACGATTGTGAAATTCAGACATTGTCCATTGATTGGTTTTGGAGCTCTATAGAGAAATAAGAGATTTTACTGTTTTTTGATGAGGTTAGTATGTTGCACATGATTGATTGCATATGATTGTGAAATTCAGAATTACACGCTCACTAGCTTCTCCCCTATGAAGAGGTTAGAGAGAAAAAGCGCAGTTGGCCCATACTGTTTTTGTTGTCACTTTTGATTAGGGTAGCATGTGTTTTGGCTGCTAAACTGGGGAACAATTATTTATAGCTGTACTTTGTACTAAACCACTCCGTTTTTGGTCTTTTCTTTTTGAAACTGTTATGTTTAGCTTGCTTCAACTACGATCTCCATTCCATATGTGTTAGCCACCCACACCACAATTATTCATGTTTTACATATTTGAAGTTTCATTAATTTCCTTTTCTATTTATATTCCTATTTAACAATTGATATAATAATTTATTACAAGTAATGATGAGATATTAGATATAAAAAAAAAACATTTTAATTTAAATATGACAGTACTGTATTTTACATCCATTGATGTAACCAAAAAAATTTTTACGCCCATTAAATGTTGCTAGGTCTGCGTGTGTTATGGAATGGAGGTTGTAACTTTTTACCTGTCATCTTTTAGATAGTCTGAACTTACCTTCTTCTGGTGGCTAATATCTTAACCCTCTTGGCCTCTTCGGTACAAAAGACAAAAAAGAACAAAACCGTCTTTAAGCTTTATCTTTTAATCAAGCAAAAATCACCAAAACAAAAACATGATGTTCGTAAAATTAGCATTCCAAAATAGTCTCATAAAGAATGTTATTTAAGTATCATCTTTATTACTGTAAAAAAAAAAAAAGTACCATCTTTATTTAAGCTTTTTTTGCATTATTTTCTTGTTGGATAACAAAATAAGAGAGGTGCACATTTCGAAATTCTTTTTTTCTTTAACTTTTTCTCTCTTAATTAAGTGTTAAAAACGGTGTGGAAATAACATTTTTGTTTTATTATACCTTCACGGTGGTTTGCTTACTTGTATCATCAGAAAATTATAGCCGCGGTTTTATGAGTTAATATCATAGGACCAGTTTAACTACGTAGATTTCAGTATTTCACCCTTAAAACGGAAACAATCAGTAATGCTTTCTATTTGATGAATTTTGAGATCATGCAATTGTAATGGTATTTCGTTACTTTCTCTTGCTAGCTCTGATACCACATGTTATTGATTTTTCAGCAGAGACCGAGTCAGTGGTGGTGAATGTGTTGGAAAAGAAGGTGGTACTTACTTTTAGATTACCAACTATTGGTAAAGTAATCTCACAGCAAATTACTCCCGTCCCTAAAGTTGCCATTATTAGACGGATATTTCGATCTTCACGGAGTTAACAATGACTTAGAACGGATCCACACGTGCATAAGATTCGGTAAACTGATTGTCCAATGTACAGCTGAAAGTGTATTTGTATTCATGATTGAATTTGTTTTGTAATTGCCTTCTGAATTAGCCATGTTGAGATATGGCCGCTCCAAGTGTCAAAGTGAGTTTGCGACTGTTTATTTTAAAGGAAAATAGAGTTAATTTTGACAAAAAATAAGTTTGAGGAATGTGTAACCATGTTAATCTTTTGAGAAGTAAGGGTATTAAAATGTCAGTGGTGAGACAAATTGATGCCAAACAGGCATGGGATTATGTATTAAATCATAATTTCTTTCCACCAGAATTTTGACCACACAATGCACAATCCGGTGGCAAATTTTTTTAGCTAACAATCGGATGGCAAATTTCGTTCATAGATATTGAAAATAACCAGCCTTTCCCCTGCTCAACTGAAATTAGAATACTTAATTTTGTGCATTGACGTCCCCTTAAGGCTGCTTATAGACTTTGAACTTAAGTGATGCTTCAGTTTTTCGGTGTTGCTTTAGGTTAAGGCAATGCAAATCGTGGGCATCAAGAGATTATTCCCTTCCCCCTCTGTAATGATGTTCTCAAGTGAATTAAGCGTTGAGGTAAAGGTAAGGAAGGATAGGAAGACTTGCGGGAGAAACAACATCTTTCTCTCAGTACAGTCCAAGTAGAATCAGATTTTAAAAGGAAGAGAATATTTTTACACGGGTAAGACGATACTCGAGAAAAACTGTCGTTTGGTCCATGGACATTCCAATTCTAAAAAGTCAAACCCCAAGATATCCTTCTTCATGCCTCTTTTGCTTATCCAAAATAAAACCAATCAAAGGTTCTGTGACTTCTGTCACTAAAAGCTCCATGTCAGAAAAGATAAGTGTTCACTATTAACTTCTCTACCCGTCTTTAATTCCCACAAATAACATAAACTTATGAATTTTTTCCGAAACTATTTACAGTGTATTAGAATTTTTTTTAATAGACAAGTAAATACTACCTATGGTCCCATGAACTGACAAATGTGGGTATCGGTTAAATAGGATAAAAAAAATCAATTAAATACGAATAGTTTCACGTGGGTGCGAGTTGGAGAGGAAAAACATCCACCAAAACCCGCGACTGGAGAAAGGAAACAATATGACCATTCAACTTTATGATAGATGCATGCAGAATGCGGACTGACTTATATTTCCTGCTCCAAATTTACATTTACAAAGCTAATTATTACAAATTTTCAAAATTGTACCATACAGAGCCATAGTCTCAGAAATGTTGCACATCACGTTGTAGAGCCTCACCAACCTTATGATTAAATATTTGACATAGTTATAACAATTTTTTTTAATGGAAAATAGCTATAACAATTAACACATACCAAACTTTAAAAAAATAAATATATTTTTTCATTTTGTGTCGTAAACGCTCGTGATATTAAATTTCCATGTCATTTCAAACTTAACCTTCATTATTTTCATGACCAAATTTTATCTATCAAGTTTAAATTTATAATATTTGCCTGTTTTTATTTATATTTTTTTTTTCAAATACTGCCATAGTATAAACATCTTTATATAAATTATCAAACACATTTTTTTATAAATAAATAAAAATAATAAACTTAAATAGCTATCAATTTTGATTTCAAACAACTAAAGGCAAAATTGGAAAGTTGAGTAAAAAAAAAAGCGAAGAGAATAGTTCTCCCTTCAAATTTCGATGCATGTTAAACAACCATAAGGCTGGTCGAAAAATAGGGAGGGGGGAAGAGGGGGTGTCACTAATTTAGCTTGCAAGTTTAACCATAATGTGGTTCTCAAAGAATGCTGATCATAGCCTATTTCCCAAAAGCGCACAAAAACTGCATAAAACACTCGACTGAGTAAAAATGGCTATAGAGCTTCACCAGCAAGGCAAACATGAAAGGGAGGGTGTGTTTGATTTCCATTTTTCAGATCTGTTCACCAGCCTGGCTTGTTGCCAATGCCTATTTTTTTCTTGTGTGCTAATCCGAAACAGAGCTTCACAAAGGCAGAAATACACTATCAACCTAACTCAAATCATGCAAATATTTCAACCCATCTGCTATAATTAAGAAGTGAAAAGGAAAACATCTTTCATCTGTTTCTGTTTTTTAGTTTTTATAACACTTTTTTTAGAACTATTTTTAAAACTAACTGATTGATGAGTAAAGGAGAACTGTTTTAGAAAACAGTTTTCGAAACAAGCATGAAAAGCAAATAAAACAAGACCTAAATTTCTCCAACCAAAACTAAATACCCCACAACATACAGATCATTTATTAAAGGACTACTAACTCCACCAGATCGTATTTTCATTTCCATATCTCGATCTAACTTACACACGTACATCGTACATTTGTGTTTGGGTACTGCCCTGCCCAAACTATTAGTTTTTGAGAAAGTGGAATAACAATTATATTTATTTATATACAAGTCTTCATAGAGCGGGGAATCGGAGACAAGTCAACGTGGGTTTCAGAGGTGAGGATATCATAGCTACATTCTTCTGCAACCCAAGGTTGTTCCTCAGAGGAGGAAAGTTAATCATTCACCGTCAGGTGTAGGATTCCGGCTTACCCTCTTGCCTGAGGACTCTGCGACTTTTCCCGATTATTTTTTAAAGAAAATCCCAAATAAAACTTAGCTCAACATTCTAAAAATAAACTTATATGCTAACAACACATGCAATACCATGTGTAGAAGCTGGACCGGCAGGGGCAGAGAATTCTGCGAATAAAACGGAGGCAGCCTAGGCCTACCATGCAATACCACACTTCATTTCCACTATTCTCTATATGTTCAATCTCTGTTAGCTGACTCAATAAATATTCTCGCCAAAGTACCAGTCTTGCAGTATTTCTTACCCATGAAATATTACTCTGGGGATCCACATTAATGAAATATAAACATTTCAAATGACTAAATAAAATCGGCATTTTTTTGGAATACTTTACAAAAATGCTTTACTTGTGGAAAATGCTATTTACAACATTTCACAGCAATCAGGATATTAAATGAATAAACATGACATATATCAAGCAAAGCAGAAAGTTTTCTAGATAATCAGGTCGAAACTACCCACATCCAAGGACAATCCCGTTTTGAAAGGTTTCCATTAATGACAAGTTGACAACATTTGGGACAAGTCTTATTTGTTTCTCCAAGATACAAGATTTACCCCCAATACACTGAAGGCTACCAAAAGAATTTGGCTCACCTTGTCACCCTCTGCCCATGATGAACACTGAAGGCTACAAAAAGAATTGAGTTTTGAATCCGGAAGTGGGTTATTTGCAAGTCCCATGTCAGGCTGTATCCCAAACCTAGATGGGCTAACCATCCCCTCCCCCTAAATTTAGAAATGCCCAAAACCCACACATTAACGGAAGTGTGATTGAGAGTGTTTATGTGTATTGCGTTACTTCAAGAAATGAATTTTACCAAAAAAATAAAACTCCATTCCATTCTCTAAAATAAATAAAACGGAACCAACATGCTTGCTAACGAATGTCAAGAAAAAGCACAAAACTGATCAAACAATGTTAGTGGTTTAGGAGAGCATGAAACAGAAGCATAGCCAAGAACAGCATGTTTAATCAGAAGAAACAACACTGGCACAGAACCCTACCACGAAAATGCTGACCTAAACCCCATCTACATTAAACATCAGAAACACAACAGGTAAGTTTTAACACAATTGGAAAGTTGATATTCATAAAATTTAGAAAAGAATCAAGAACTTGGTGTGAAATTTCTATGAAACTGGATGCCAAGGACCATCAATGCCATCAACATTGACAAAGATGAGAGAGGAATTGGACTTGAATATACTTACAAAAAAACTGCAGGGCCAAGATGCATTGCATTACCTAAAAAGATTTTACAATGGAAAACGAATCAGATCCATTAAAAAATTTCAATTTTAACCTATACCACAAACTTAACAGAAAAATAGTGTCTGAATGGAATTGCTCACCATGAAATGAATTCGCTTCAAGAACACAGCCAAACACATCCAGTGGATGCCTCCAGAATGACCCACCATGGATAAGATGCAACACAAGTTCATTAGGATATACATATAGGTAAATTTTAAGAAAATAAATGTAAACAAAAGAATTCAAGACATCAGATGGAAAGAGATGCTCAAGTACATTTCAAGAAATTAGATATCTCCACACCCAACTCAAGTTACATAACTGAAAAGAATAAAAAGGAAGAAGCAGAAAAGGCAGTGCTTGGGATTCCATCATTTATACTGAAATGATTTAAAGGCAGTAGCAGCTAGGCATATGGCCCAGTGGCACTTGTATCTGGATGAGGAAGTAGGTTCGATACTAACCATTTCCCCTCAAGAATAAAAAGGAAGAAGCAGAAAAGGCAGTGCTTGGGATTCCATCATTTATACTGAAATGATTTAAAGGCAGTAGCAGCTAGGCATATGGCCCAGTGGCACTTGTATCTGGATGAGGAAGTAGGTTCGATACTAACCATTTCCCCTCCCCCTAACTCATGTACCTAGCTAACAACATAAACAATCAATGTGCTCACATGTGCTCAAACATCATCAACAATAAACTCCCACTCAAATGTGGCAGTTATTCTATTGGCACTGTCAATGAATTTTAATGGAAATCATAATTCATTCCAGCACAGTGAAATTAATCTCCCAATAAACAAGCCAAGGTACCTTCTCCTGGGTTGCTTTTAAGCATCTAAGCATGGAAGGGATGCCTCAAACCCGTGATGTCTCCTGAATGAGAAATTAAATTAGAATCTCCAGAATCCAAGGAATATTTATGAATTGGTGAAATATGAATTGGCAGTAATAATGAAAACCAAGGGCGATAAGAATATAATCTATGCAAATAATACTAACCAAACACAACAAGAGTTACATAATATTGCAAACAGAAATAGATAATAGAAAAAGACTGAATAAAGAATCTACCAAAGGAATACAAAATTGAACTTCTCAAATAAAATTTTCCGAGAATTTAATTGGAAGAGCAATGTTTGAAGTACAAATTCAGCTACACTAAGGGAAACTGCCATTGGCAAGTTGTCTTACAATAGAAACAGTACATTCCACTGAAAGAACCGCCAGTAAAGTGTACGCCAGTAGCGAAATCACCATTTTTCACTTCAACATGCCGACAACTGTGATGACACTCCTTGGGCCATACACAGAAGAAGTAAATAGTACCAAATAATTAGAACCTCAATATCAATTGGATCATTATGTACAAATATCATTGTATATCATTTTGGGAGTCAAGTTCAGCAGCATTGTTCACTTGCCAGTGATGAATGCGTGGTTCAGAGCTTGTGACACTGTCAGCCTCTTCTCTGGATCCAAGACAAAAACTTTTTCCAGAAGATCCTTAAAGTTGGCTAACATTTTTGGATCCTCCCCAGGAGAGCCAGTAATGAGTGTCCCAATATCTTTTGGCTTAATGTTGAGTATCAGCCGCTTTATGGTCTATTAAGGAATTAAGGAATAATATTAGCACCATTACTCAAACTCTTCAAAAAAATCTATTCATTCTAACATTGACACTAGAATTCCTTGAAATACAATCTAGAGTCTAGCTTACCTTTTTTGTTACAGGATCCTCCTCAGTAGCAAGAAAATTCAGATCCTGATCAAAATGCTGTTCAGTAAATGCTCCCTGTAAGGAAGATAGTAAATAAGTAGATATCATTAACAGCACAAAAAATTTATTTACACCAAAAATTGAATTGAAGGTCCAGCCACATAAGAGGATTAATATAGGAATTAAAGTCACAAGTCACAACAGATACACAAGAAACAGACTGGACAATAACAAACTTGTATCAAGTATTAAAATAATTTATACTCAACACTCAAACAGTGGCCAGATACTAATGATAAAAAAAAAAATCAAATGAAACAATATATGTTTACCTTACGCAGCATCTTCTTTGGAAAAGAGCCCTTCAGTTCCATGTGAAGCCGTAGCATGTCATTGTTTGTAAGCCCTGGGAAAAGAACCTTCCCTATGTACAACTCATACAAACAACAACCTACAGACCAAATATCCAATGGATGATCATATGGCAAGCCAAGTACTGCATAGAAACATTCAAAAGCCAAAACAGTTGGCATCCATGAGACATTCAACAAGTAAAAAAAAAAACAGTTAGGGATTATGAAATCATAAATCAGAGCAGTGAATGGAACTTACTTATTTCCGGGGCACGATAAAAACGACTCACAAGATATGGTGTAACTTCATTTTTACCAGCAAACATGGCATTGCCAAAGTCACAAAGCTTCAAAACATTTTTAGCCTCGTTTACCTTGTCAAAAGAGGAAATTGAAGGACTAAATGTTAGATAATAGATATTTCATCTTGAAATTAACAAAACTAGGAAAAGAAACAATCTAAACACAACAGTAATTTAGGCATACCAACATATTATCTGGCTTTATATCACAATGAAGAACACCACAGTTCCGGAGATGCTTCAGAGCAATAAAAAGCTGTTTTGCGTATGCTCTCACAGCTGTTAGCCTAAGGCCAATATTGCGACCAAACTTCTTTAAAACCTCACGCAGATTCATATTAAGAGATTCAAAAACTAAACAAAGATGATTCCTGTATCTAAAACTTGAAAGGAAACGAACACAATGACGCTTATCATCTGGATCTGCACCTACTAATTTCTTCAATATGACCAATTCATCCATACCAGCTTTGTACCTATGCCACATTAAATATATATAACAGTGAGCAAAAAAATAAAACACTACCCAAAAGCATAAAAGCTTACTGAGGATTCCCAAGAAAGAAACATCACTCACATGGTGTCATTACTACGAATAATTTTTATGGCTACTTCTTCTGGCTCACCATTTCCCATCTTTAGATTCTTTGCTCGAACAACTGTCGAAAAGACACCCCTTCCATGTGCAGCAGTGACTTCATATCGGCCATCAAGTATTTCACCAATACGATAGCCTGCATAACAATATCACAGCATAATATCATGAACAGAAAAACAAATGTATCCAGAGATTTTCCAACAATTGCAACAAAAATCAGATAGCCTCCAAAGATTTTCCACATCATAATGACAGGTTTCACCAGCAGATCCACATGAAATGCCTCAGATAACCAAAGATGTGTAAAAGATGTGATTGTCAAAATTAATCACTGAGTCTTAAGCGTCACCATTTAAGTAAAAGCTAAAAAAAGTTAGTTAAGGGTATTTAAATTGAGGGGAAAACTAGCATTTATGTTTTGATTGTTTTCCAGTCATCCCTTCCAAAACATCAAAAGTAATGTAACAATTTTGATGGAAAATCCATGCTAGTCACATTTTAAAGAACAAATACAAAAACAATTTAACAATGGCCACCAAATAAAGAAGTTACATAAACAACTTATAATGTTTCTGACCAAGACATGGCCTGAAAGTTAGTGAAGCTGTTCAGGCCTCAACTCAACAATCAAAAGAAAATGATCAAAGCATCTAGATACAATTACTTACTATAATAACCCTCTGCATCGTCCCAATTGTCATTTAGGCCAGCCCTCTCAATCAGTAAACCATCTCCTTTTCCCTGAAAAGAAGGTAGGAAATCTTAATAGTTAATGTAGGAGCAAATAAATAAATAAACGAAAAATCAACTATTACCCTAAAAGGCAAGCTTGACAGAGAGGCTGTGGAAATTGTATCAAAGAATGTATATGATGAAAAAGATGCAGAAACAGGTGTTTTAAATTCATCCATAATCAGAAATGATAACATAACATACTACATCTCGTATCATAACATACTGCTAAGTTATAATATTATAAAATTAAGCAGGCACATAATTAGAATATAACCAAATACTTACTGATTTCCAAACTCCTGTTGGCGTCTCACCAAATATATCATCACAAAACTTGTCCTCTGACCTTTCACTCTGCAAGTGTAAGAAATAAGATTCAAAATACAATAGATGTCCTCTGACCTTTCACAAAACTTATTGAGTAATTTTTACTTCAATTTTTAAAAAAAAAAAAAATTAAGGACAAACCTTTGGAGTACCCTCTCCCAGGCCTCCAGCAGGAGATATCTTCTTAGAAGCAACATTCACATTTTCAGGAGATTTCCCAACAGCAAATGATGGCTCCACATGATCAACATCATCATTCTTACCATCACGAGCTTCAGAGATGTCATTAGGAATCTCTGCCTCCTTGTCTAATAAGAGTACATTACAAAGTTACTAAAAGCAGTCCAGGTAGGAAGATAAGGGAAATGACACAATGATTATCAATTTACCACATTATTCAACAGTTAGATTGATAAAATTTACTTATTGTCAAGTGTTATAAAAGTTTTAATTTTACACTATTTGACAGTTTGTACGGATTGAGAATATCCCATTTCTATATTAAAAATAAACTATAAACTATGTATAGTTTTTCAAGAAAAATTTAAAGGGGACGGGGGACGGCGGCGTAGTTTCTTATGTAAGATATCGAGTAATCATCTGAAAATCAAAGTACTGACAAGAAGACTACAGATAAAGACAATGAATTATAACTTGTAACTAATGGTCATTTTAACTAATACTATCAGCCCGTATTACAGATCAATAAATAAATGGGGAAAATAATACCTTTTCCTTCATTTCCAACTGCTTCTTCTACTTGCTGATGCTGCTTCTTGTATTTCTCCATTATTGCTTCCCTTCTTCTTCTACTCTCTTCTTTGATCCTGTTGAGATCTTCCTCTTCTTGCTCAGGTAATTGTAATGTATCCTCCTCTAAGTCATCTGGTTCAACCTCACTGCTGCAATCAATATACATAAAAATAAAATAAGTATGTTATTCCAGAAGGAACTTAAAAGGGATAGAAAAGAAGAAATGGATAGAAGAAAAGTCGGATGTTTAAGAAAGTTATAATATAGTTAATGAAACATACATTGTTAGCTTGCTTTCATCCACTTCTGCAGTACTTCCCATTGAGCTATAAACCTTTACAGGATTATCAGAATTTGTTTTTCTTTCCCAATGATATTCATTTTCATCATGCCTTGAATGTTTTCTATATCTATCTCCATTGTCGTTACCATCCTCATGACGCAGATGCCTATACTTACCATTTGCAGTGTCTCTATCTTTGTGCCTATATTTATCATCACGCCTTTCCCTCTCCTTAATATTATCTCTTGCCCGATTCTTATCATCCCTTTCATCCTCTGGGTCTTTATCTCTCTTGCCACCTCTTGTTCTGTCCCTACTTCTATCTCTTTCCTTTTCCCTTCTCCTATCCTTCTCCATCACTGTATCCCAGCTCCTATCTCTTTCCTTTTCCTGTCTCCTGTCCTTATCCTCCTCCCTTTCCCTGCTTCTATCTTTTTCTACATCCCTTCTATACCTATCACGGCTCCTTTCACGTTCCTTTCCCCTTTTGTGTTCCCACTCAATCTCTTTACCCCTGCCAGTTTCCTCTTGTTTCTTTTCTCTGTGCAAGTCTCTATCCCCATCTCTATCCCTGGCCTCTCGATTGTGATATCTGATACTGTATTCCCTTCTATCATCTATCACACTTCCATGACCATGCTCCCTTCCACATGCCCTCACTCTTTCCTCATCATGGTCATAGTCAAAGCACCTTCTCTTGGAATGAGCATATTCGTCTATGATACTACGAGAGCGAGACCTGTCTCTAGTATGACCAATTGATCTTGATCGACTTCTATATCTACCATGAGAAGGAGAACTTCTTGACATTCTATATTTTTCTCCTCCACTTTCGGAGGATGAATTCCTATGGTAATGTGCTTTCCTTGCGTTAGCCTCCAGTGTTTCATCATCAAAGTCACCTTTTAATTTCTCATTACCTTTAAAATGTCCAAGTTCCCCATTCGGCCACTTATCCCCTTTGGAAGATTTAGGATCCAAATAACCATTGCCCACACCATCTGTACGACCTTGAGCATGCTTTCCATCTCGAGTATCAGAACTTGAACGATTAGCAGAGACATCATCTTCCGCATCAATTGCAGGACTAATAAATTTATCATCCCTAATGTCTTCATTTCTAGTTTCTGAAATTTTAGTGAGCTGTCCCTGTCCAACACAAAGAAGAAATTGAGTGCAAATGCAGAGAATCACAGTGCTTGAGGTGATGCTAAATGAATTAAACAGTGCATTTAAATCAGTCCATGAGCAAAAAAAAAAAAAAAATTACAAAACTCATAACCAGCTCTTACAAATTAACTGTAAGCCACCAGTCTTCACTGAAACGCCTAGAGAGACTTCTTTTGCAATTCACTCATGTTCGTGTAGTGCAACCAGGTTCTTACATATCTATGAAACACTGACAGGGTACTATACCAAAGCTCTCAAGGATAAAAAAAAAAACTCATTATACCGTCCGAAAACAAAGAATCACAGTGCTCTGTTTGGTCACCAAGAGGAAGTGAGATACACTGAAACACCTAAAATACTGATAAAAAATCGCAAACCAAAACAACACAATTACGAAAGCAAAAATTTCTTTCAAATCCATTCCAATGGCCTCTACTTTCTCCGCAACCAAACAGATGTCACGTGTAGCAATCCACAAAATTTAAATTAAATCAAATAAATAAACAAACAAATTCAATCGTAACATACCGAATTTTGATTATCAGATCGAACATCTCGATCTCCTGTCACCTTGATTTCACCGGGTTCAACATCAGATTCCGTCTCCTTTTTTCCATCCTCGCCGTCGAGAGCCTCATCTTCAAGGATCTCTCCCTCCTCCACATCGTCGTCAGGGAGATGTCTGTGCGGAGTTGGAGAAGGAACCGCAGCAATTGTTCGATCATCGAATTCAATCTCTTCGTCGCGCTTTTTGCTCCCGTGGCGGTGGCGATGGCTGTGGTGGCGGTGCTTGTGACGCTTCGAAGATCTGCCCACGTCCTCCGGAGAGGAAGATCGGCGATGCTTGCGACGAGAGTCACGGGCATCAGTGGCCATGATCGAATAAGGGGTTTCGATTAGGGTTAGGGTTAGGGTTTGTTTGATTTTGTGCTTAAATACGAAACTACATTCGCAGAGGAGCGAACGGTTGTAGGCTGTAGCACGCGCAGAGGTTTCGTATTGGATCAGATTCAAGGACCGGACCTGACCTGACCTACAAGTACAACTACGGAATATCGCACGTGCCTTACAAGCGTGCCCACGTATAAGCATTTCCAAATACGTTTTTTTTAGGATAAATAGTTATTTTTATCTTTGAATATATAAAATATTGATAAAAATTCATTTTCAAAATATGAAAATTTAAATTTTTGTCTTTTAAAATAAAAAAAGTGTGATAAATTTATTTATCTATCAACTTCCGTCCGTTATTGTTCATTCAGGGACGAATTTGTCAGTTCTTTATCCAAAATATAATTTAATCTTCATATTTTCTTTTTTTTTAATCATTACAAGTATAACATTACAATAAACACTTAAAAATTAGAAAAATAAATATAATTTAAAAAAAATATAATAATAAACATAATATTGATTAATAAGCATAATTTGTTTCTTACTTTGAAATTTCTATTATAACAATATTAGGTAATGATAAAATCAAGCTAGGTCTCTTTTTTTGTAAGAATTAATTTAATGGTTGTATATTTTTATTTGGGTCTCATATTTTGGATAAGGTATTATCACATTAAAAAATTTAAAACAAAAATATGAGATAATACTTTACTTATAATATGAGGTTCAAACAAATTAAAATGCACAATCGTTAAATTAATCCTCACAAAAAAATGAGACTCAATTTGATTTTGTCATTATCTAATGTTGTTACAATAGATATTTCAAAGCAACATACAAATTATGTTTAATAATCAATATTATGTTTATTATTATGTTTGTTTTAACTTATGCATGTTTTCCTAATTTTTAAGTGTTTATTATAATTTTATGCTTGCAATGATTAGAAAATGGGGAATATGAAGATTAAATTATATTTTGGGTAAAGAGTTGACAAATGTGTCCTTAAATATTAACGGTAATAAACGGAAGCTAATTGAGAAATAGATTTGTTATAATTTTTTCACTTTCAATGACAAAATTTTGAATTTCTATCTTTCAGGGACGAATTTGTTAGCGCTCTACACATTCAGGGAAGAAAATGACTATTTATCCTTTTTTCAAGAGTAAACTACACTCACACTCCCTGTGTTTTGCTCAAATTTTACCTGATATTTTTCTCTTTTTGCACATTACTTTGAGCCCATATATTAACATCGTTAACAAACTTTAATTGAAATATGTGAGTAGACAAAATTATCCTTATAATTTAATTGTAAAATCCAAAGTATCCTCTTCCAATTAGTTTTAGAATTTAGGATATACATTTCATTTTTCTTCACCGTCTGTGAGTATTGTTCATCTTCCTCTTGTTGGCAAGTTCTTTTCATTCATCTTTCTCTTGTTGGCGAGTTCTTTTTCTTCATCATCCAGGGGATGCGAGTTCTTATTTCTCTCATAACGTTCATGTTCCATTCCTCTTCACCATTCGCAAATTTTTCATCGTTCCTCTTCCTCCATTCTTCCTCTTCCAGATCGCAAGTTCTCAATTGTTCCTCTTTCAGTTCGTGAGTTTTCCACTGTTCCTCTTTTAGTTCGCGACGTTTACGAGCGTCTCCATTTGTCTTCCTCTTCGATGTTCACGAACGCTCTATGTTCTCTTCCTATTCCACGATTTTTGTTCACGCTAGGGTTATGTTTGTAAGTGACCATTGTCTTGTATATAGGTTATTTTTTAAGATTATTTATTTAATTTTGATTGTTTATTATTGTCTATTATATATACTTTTTTTTAAGTTATATAAAAAAAATAAAGAAGTATTTTCTTTAAAAAAAAAATCTTGTATAAAAGAAGATAAAACAAACAGAGTCTTAATATATTATAACAATTTTTCTTATGATACATTGACATATATTAATGTGAATGTGACAAGAGAATTAAATAATTGTAAAAGATAAAGAGAGAAAGAGAATTAGACAAATTCATTTGTTTGTCTACCAATTCTATTTCTTAGGTAAGAATTCTTTTACATTGTTTTCATATCCAAACCCTACTTATTTGACTATTTCACATTATTTAGGTGTTTTTTTCTTTGTTGGTAAAAATAGATTTTGGTTTTGATTAATGTCTGTTTTAGTAGTGAGTTCAGTAAAGTTTGAATATGAACCTAGCAGACTTTACCATTTACAATTTAATTATGTTTCAAAGTTAGGATTTAGGAAATCCTATCATATCTTTTGCATTACAAGTCTATATTCTCCTAGATTTGCACCCAAAACTAATATTATTGTTTGTGTAAAAATATGATGTGGGAAAAAATTGATGACCAATCAAAACCAATTTTTTTTTCTTATAAAGTGAATGATGTCCAACAAGAATATGAAAAAGAAAAAAAATTAATAACTACTTACACACAAATGATAATAACTTATGTTTTATAATCAAATGATTTAAGATTCGAATAAATATCATAATAGACAAAAAAATATTAAAAAATATTTTTTTCATAAATAAAAATAAGATTAAACAATCCCATAATAGATTATTGGTGTAATTAATTATATATTTCAAAATAATGGATACATTCTTTTAATTGCACTAATCATCTACCATGACCATGCGATTAGTTATCCCCTTTTTACTTAGATAAATTAAAAAAAAAATCATATTATATTGTTTTATCTTATTCCAATTAACCGAGAAGAAAATAATTCACTTAAGATTAATACCACACGGCATTAAGAAGAAAACGACGGAAAACGTGGAAAATTGAACAAAATTCAGATCAAAGACAATATACCTACGTTTAAGAGAATAAAGGCTCACGTGTTAAATAAAAAAAATAGTTTTTATAAAAAAAATAAGTTTGACTTTAGTTTCTTTATAATTTTTCTCCATTTATAGATTCTATAATTTTGAAATGCACTATTTATAATTTTCCAAATAATTTAGATAGCCTTTCATAAAGTAATAAAAGTGATTTAAATAATGTTTAGAGGAAAAAAATTGCATTTTAAAATTAGAATGACAACAAATTTTAGAGAGATGAAAACTAAATTTCAAAAAATTTAAAGGGACAAAAAACATGTTTTATAAAAAATAAAATAAAGAACTACGTGTGTATTTTTTGACAATGCATGATTCCATGTTGGCATAACCGATCATTATATTTTACCCAGCCAGAGCTCCTCACCAAACTACATACACATTTTGACTTAAACAAATGGTTTACTATTAGTCTATTACCCACCTATCACATTCCCATCCTCCTACCTTGTTTGAAAAATACTTTTAACTCAGCCCATGGATTCATCAAAAACCGTGGGGCATATACCTCATTAAATTAAATTAATTCCTAATCCTAGCTACGTTTCCCTCCTCAAATAATGGGACTTCAAACCAAGAAACCGCTCCTTTTCACTCTTGATCGTAACTATAACTTATTTCAATGACAAAACTCTTGCATTCTTACTTTTCTATACCTTTTTCTCCATCCAATCTTTCCATTGCTATTGCCACCATCACTTTTGTTCTATTCACATACAAATTTTCCTCATCCTCTAAAAAACACTCTTCCATTATGCCCCCAGGTCCTCTATCTGTTCCAATATTTGGTAACTGGTTACAAGTGGGCAATGACCTTAACCACCGCCTTCTAGCATCAATGTTTACAAACCTATGGTCCTGTGTTCCTACTCAAACTAGGTTCCAAAAACATCGTTGTTGTCTCTGGTCACGAGCTTGCCACCCAAGTGCTCCACGCACAAGGCGTGGAATTTTGGTCTCGCCCGCGAAAAGTTGTGTTTGATATCTTCACGGGGAATGGGCAAGACATGGTTTTCACTGTCTACGATGACCACTGACGCAAAATGCGAAGAATAATGACGCTGCCATTCTTCACCAACAAGGTCGTCCACAACTATACAGTGAGGAGCGAAGGGATAATTATCAGAAGGCGGCTCTCTAAGAAGGATTTCAAAGACTTTGACGACGACGATGATGCCGCCCCCAAGTGTTCCTCGACGCGCTCTCTGATCGCGTCATTAGCTTCCAAAACTGGTCCAGAGACTTTGCCTCCAAATTGTACGAGATGGGTCGCTCTGACCGACGCAAAGTCATCTTCGCTGTCAAAGCTGGCTTATCCTTAGCCATTGTCTCGCTTGTCATTTACATCGAGGAGGAACAATTTAGCAAGTACTCTGTCTGGGCAATCCTCACTGTTGTCGTTGTTTTTGAATTCAGCATAGGTATGATTTTGATTAATTTCTACGTCAGATGTAGCCAAATTTATCAACTTTTTCTCATATATTTTAAATCTCCACTAGATGTCATGTAAAGATTCACCTGGATCATGAACATGTGGTGCTCCCAGACCATACAATAATCTCTTGACTTTTGTAACAAATTATTGTATAGTTAGGCCCGTGTCCATAGTTTCAATCAATCTCTGCTTAATTGACTTTTATTAACTTTCACCTAATATGTGAAAATTGGTTGGGGGAAATGGACAAATTTTGGGAATATATGATAATTTCTTGATTTTCTTTTGGTTTTTTAATTATGTTGCTCGATGAAAATGTTAATTTTTTTTTTTTTTTTTTTTTTTTTTTTTTTTTTTTTTTTTTTTTTTTTTTTTTTTTTTTTTTTTTTTTGTGGTGATGATGTGGGAGCATAGGTGCAACCCTTAACAAAGGTTTCAATTGTGCTTTGGGAACAATTTCTGCTGGAGTGCTTGCTCTGGGTATTGCACAGTTATCCGTGTTGGTTGGTCGAGCTTTTGAGGAGCTTATTATTGTTGTCTCCATTTTTTATTGTTGGTTAGGCATTTTTCCTTAATTGATGGCAAGGCAACGCTCATGATTGATGATGATGAGGTTGTGCGTGGGTTTGATGACTGTGTTGTTGTGGTGTGCAGGGTTTTGTGCGAGCTATGTGAAGTTGTACCCTGCGATGAAGCAATATGAATACGGCTTTCGTGTATTCTTGTTGACATTTTGCATTGTGTTAGTGTCTGGGAGAACCGGGTTGTTGCAATTTTTCAGCACAGCTTTTTACAGATTGGTTCTAATTGGCATTGGTGCTGGTCTAAGTTTGTCTGTGAATATTTGCATTTATCCCATTTGGTCTGGGGAGGATCTACACAAATTGGTGGTGAAAAATTTCATAGGAGTTGCCACATCTTTAGAAGGTTTTGCTCAACTTTCCTTACATGTCACATGGGTCCTGATTAATTAGAAAACAACATTAAATATATAGTTTTAATTTTCATGAACTTTTTCATTGTTAACTAATTTGAAATCACTCTAGATAACAAATCTATAATTGGATAATAATAGGATTAAAGTAAATCATGTGAGTGGATTCTAATTAAATTCTTAAATATATTAGGATCTTAGAAACTTGTTCTTGTTGCCGACTTGCTAGATTTGTTGGTTCCTGTGGTACTTTGTTTAGGTTGTGTAAATGGGACAATGGGTACCTACAATCCGTTGCATATGAGAGGATCCCATCCAAAATACTTGTTTATCAAGCCTCTGATGACCCTCTTTACCGTGGTTATAGAACAGCCGTGCATTCGTCAACTCAAGAGGAGACTCTGGTATCCATTTTTGAAAGACTTGCTAAAATGGCAAAACCATAGTGTCCACATTTTACTAGTCTTTTGCTCTTGCAGGTAGACTTTGCATTATGGGAACCACCTCATGGTCCATACAAGATGTTCAATTGTCCTTGGAGAAGCTACGTCAAAGTCAGTGGACCATTGAGGCATTGTGCTTTCATGGTCATGGCAATGCATGGATGCATACTTTCAGAAATACAAGTGAAGGGAACCTTTCCTTCTTTGATTTGTAATTTTGTTATTGTTATATGCTACCTTCTTGGCTTCTCGCTCTAGGGTGTTGTATAGGATTTGCATGTGCATGTATGAACTTTTGCCCCATTACCATTTTTATGAATTGTTCTTTCACAATGATTGTTTGCTTATCCTTTCTCCTTTCAATCCTTTGCTAGCTCCCAACAACATATAAGATCATATGTCTTTCCATGAAATGATTGTTGCTAGTTTAGATTGTTGTTTGTCGTTAATACATGTCAATTTTTTCTGGTACATAATTACAAATTTGAATGTATTGTAGATTACCTATATGAGTTTACATGCATTTTCAATCAGTCCTAAATCATTCTTGCTATAACTTTTAAGATAATTGTTATAAAAGTCAACAAACTTATAATGCATGATGATTTATTTATTCTTTATATGTTGTTTATGTAACAGTCGCCTCCTGAAAAGAGGCTCGTTTTCTATGATGAACTTCAGAAGGCTGGTATTGAAGGAGCTAAAGTATTACGTACACTTAGAAGCAAAGTGGAAAGGATGGAAAAGCTAAGCACCGGTGACATTCTCTTAGATGTTCACAAGGCAGCTGAGCAATTGCAGATGAAGATTGACCAATTGTCATTCCTCCTAGTGAATTATGAGAGCTGGGAAGCTGCAAGAGAGCAAAAGGAAAAAGAACAACCTGAGAATTTGATTGATGTTAAAGACAATGAGAACAAGCCACCAGAGATCACTTCCCTCGATGAAATAGGGTATGGTCCAAAACTTAGTGTAAGAATAGAGCCTTCCATGCCAGAATCCAATCTTCTTCCACAGACTACGTCCAAGAGCTTTCTTGGGAAGTCAAATCTTTCTTTTTTCGCAGATGGTATAGTAAATGAGCCAGAATCCAAAGTGCATGAAAGTGCAAGTTCCTTGTCTTTGGGAACATTTGCTTCAAATTTAATCGAGTTTGTTGCGAGGCTTCAAAATCTTGTGGATGAATTCCAAGATCTTAGTGAGAAGGCCAAATTTAAAGACCCCCTTGAACAACCTTTGCTCAAGTAGCTAGAAGTTAGTGGCAACTTGTTGGGACAGACTCTACAGTCTCCTTGTTTATAAATTGGAGGTCGTGAAAGATGTCAAACAGAAATATTTTGTTTCATTTATTAAAAATAAATTTGAAGCTGAAGATGCAATCTCTTTTCTTGGCTTCTATAAGAAAATTCAAAAATTTCTCTAGAGAAGTGGGAGGATTAAAACTTAATTACAAATTTACAATGTCCAAAATATCTCATCATCTTTATATACTCTGTATAATTTAAGCAACCATCTATGATTTGTTTTACTTTGTAAAGGTGTCTCTTCAATCTGCTATAGTTCTGCAACATGAGCTTCTATTTACAAAGATTCAACATGAGCATGAGGAAAGATTCTGCAGGAAGACAAAATGAAGCCGAGAACATGGACAGGAATTTAAACAAGCTCTTGTAATAAGGATCCATCTAACCAAGTCATATATGAATTTTCCGGATCGACCAAATATTATATAGAATAAATGTATGTATGCGAAGTATAAAGGAAAATAGAATTTGATCAAAATTCAATGATAGCATACTTTTTCTTTTTTACATTCTCATACTCCATATTGTTTTTTCAGAGAATACTCCATATTGTTTAGTGTGATAATTTTTTATTTTTTTTTAAACAAAAAGATTTCTAATTGAATAACTTTTAACTGGAAACTTTTGCAGTGAAAATGCACAGAAATTAAACTTAAGAAAATAAGATATCTTATAATGTTAAAAGATTAGTAACAAAAATGAATGTTTTAGAAAAAAAATGAATGTTAATTACATTGTTTATACTTTAATATAAAAATAAATCAATTCATTATATGCATCACGTTTAGGCTTTATCGTTGTTATTTTATTTTGACTAATCTTAAATGTAATAAATTCCAAGAACTAATTTAAAATCAAAATTAAAAGCTTATTTCAGTAACTTGCATATTAAAAATTGTTATAAACTATTTAAATTAAATTAAATTTTGATTAAACAACATAATTATATTGTTTAATTTCAATTATTATATTTTTTATAATGTATATTATAATATGTTAAAATATAAGAAAATCTAGCTTGTTTAAAAAGGTAAAACACAAATCTAATAAGTATTATAAGAAATATATAAATATACTCGCTCGAATTTTGAAAAATATTACTTGAAGTAGCATATAAAATTCCTATAAGTTACTAAAAAATACTTGCTTATGAAATATTACCATTTATAAAATCAAACAATTTTTTTTACCATCAAATAAAAAAAAAGAAGCTAAAAACCAACTTAAATAGTATGTCAAATATAACAATTTTATCATTTCTATTTTTTCATGCACTATTTCAATTATGATCCAAAGTGAATATAATTAACCTATGCTAGTTATTTTCCGTTTCATTTTGTCTGATGTTTTGACACAAGTAATATAATTATTATTTTAGATTTTATAAAAAAATAATATACAATTTAATGAATTTATTAATACATCTTTTATCTTTCATATTAACTAGATTTCCTCTTATTGAAAACGTATTTATTATTTATCACTTCACAAAAAACAATTAAGAATATAATAGAAAATCAATATTTGATATAGTGAAATTTCAATTAAAATTAAACAAATTTTTGCTAAACACCTCAAACAAAATGGGAGGGAGGAATATTTTTTAAAAATAATTCTGATGAGAAAAAGGTAAAAAAAGAAGAAGCGTGAAAGTGCTCAACGCTGCGTTTTAATGTTAAACTCAAGCAGAATAGGTGATTCGAATGCCATTTCTGTGTGACCACATTGCTTCCCTCTATCGTCTTCTCCCTCCTTCTTCAATGGTCTTAGGGTTTCCGGTGTCCATGCGTAGAAGCTCGCAATAATGAGTTTTTGAAACCCGTATTCATCTGTATCCAACGATTTACTAGAAGGAGATTGCAATTT
>PYAF01002236.1:1070660-1093696 GCA_007407185.1 Glycine tomentella
TTTTAATGTTAAACTCAAGCAGAATAGGTGATTCGAATGCCATTTCTGTGTGACCACATTGCTTCCCTCTATCGTCTTCTCCCTCCTTCTTCAATGGTCTTAGGGTTTCCGGTGTCCATGCGTAGAAGCTCGCAATAATGAGTTTTTGAAACCCGTATTCATCTGTATCCAACGATTTACTAGAAGGAGATTGCAATTTCTCCATCTTCACGTTTCGGTAGCTCGTGAAATCCAAAGTTATCGACACTTTCGCGCGACACGGTACAGTATATTGCTCTTTCCTATCTGGATTTAAAACTCTAGATTTTCTTTCTTGATACTTTCCGACTAAATATTTTGATGTCGAATTTTCAATTGTTTGGTTTTGTGAGCTCTTGAAATGTTTTAGATGTCGCATACGTGTCTTTTAAAGTTGGAACCGTAATTAAACTTAACTGAATCCTATAGTTTTGTATTCGCACGTGCATACTACACATACAATTGAACTACGAGTTGCTACTTTCCTGTCGTTAAACTCTTGATTTGATTTTATATGCGTTACTTTAACTAGAGCTGGAAAAAAGTGAGTTAAGTAATGTGTATGAAATTAGTTTATTAAGATGGAGTTCCAAGTTCAGGTGATTTATGCATTTAATTCATGTTGGTGTGGTTAGTTAGTAGTATTTGCCGTTCGTATACTGATAATTGTACTTCTATTTTCTCATTAATTTTTGAATTATGGTTATGTTTGTTCTTCTAACAATTTGAATAATTTGCTGATTCTGCCAGAAGTATTGGGAACCAAGCAAAATATCTATGGCTGACGAACCACTATATCCAATAGCAGTGCTTATAGATGAGTTGAAAAATGATGACATCCAGCTGCGGTTAAACTCAATTCGCAGGCTATCAACAATTGCACGTGCTCTTGGGGAGGAGCGAACCCGTCGAGAATTAATTCCATTTTTGAGTGAAAATAATGATGATGATGATGAAGTACTTCTTGCAATGGCGGAAGAGTTGGGAGTGTTCATTCCTTATGTTGGGGGAGTGGAACATGCCAGTGTATTGCTGCCACCGCTGGAGACACTTTGCACTGTTGAGGAAACCTGTGTGAGAGATAAAGCTGTGGAGTCACTTTGTAGAATTGGATCTCAAATGAGGGAGAGTGATTTGGTTGAATATTACATCCCGTTGGTGAAGGTCAGTTAACTTTTTTTTCATCAATATAAATGATTTTATTATTACTTGTGAGATTCATCATGAATGTTACATAATTTTTTTTTCACTTATGGTTTTGGGGCTTGATGTGGTTCTGATTATCATATTAATTTTACTTTATTTCCTGGAATTTGACAATTTTCTATTACTTGAACATCCTAGTACTTAATGAGAGAGAGGTTAGTTAATGGATCTGCGTTAACTTGAATGGTGCTTGAAACTTGACTCTGCAATTTATAACATTTTTGTTGTTGCTAAATGCTAAGTGATCACACATGTATTGGTGCTTGTTTGTCATTTATGGTGTGTTGTATGTATCCTGCTAGTTCCCATTGATTAAGTTGATTGAACATTCTGTCCAATTCATGCTGTGATTATTTTGTTCAGAGATTGGCAGCAGGTGAATGGTTTACTGCTCGAGTCTCTGCATGTGGACTATTTCATATTGCATACCCCAGCGCACCAGAAACATCAAAGACAGAGTTGAGATCAATATACAGTCAGTTATGTCAGGATGACATGCCTATGGTTAGAAGGTCGGCTGCATCAAATCTTGGGAAATTTGCTGCAACTGTTGAATATGCTCATTTGAAGGCTGATGTCATGTCAATTTTTGATGATCTTACTCAAGATGGTAATTGAATACATATTTCTTGTTCTTTGTAGATGGAAAGTGTCTGTCATTTGTCTATTACATATTTACATAGGCTGTGTGATGGTGTTGTAGAGTCTCCTGAATGTACTTTCCTCTTTTAATATGTGTTGTAATCTTGGAACAGATCAAGATTCTGTCAGATTGTTGGCTGTGGAGGGCTGTGCTGCTCTTGGCAAGCTGTTGGAGCCCCAAGATTGTGTTGCACATATACTCCCAGTTATTGTTAACTTCTCCCAGGTACATGATAGGAACTGGATATATATCCCTTTATATATATATATATATATAATCAGAAACAAGCTTACAGCCAGAGACTAGCTTCTGATATTTGGAATACGAAAACAGAATGATAAAACAGTAAAAATGACAAAGCATAAGATAGGCAAGAACCCTCCCTCAAGCCAGCAGGCTTACCCAACCTTTTCCAAAATAATTCCTTACCCTCTGTTACCGCCAGCCAGGGTTCATAACCAACTCTCCATCATTCCAAAATGATTACCTGCATCACTCTTCCCCCCAGTGACATCTGTCTCCACTCTGTTATTTCCCTCTCCCTTCTCAACTGAATTGTTCCCCTCTAGCTGGATACCTCCCTCCATAGGCCATCAATAGGCCTATGGGATTTTCTTCTTTTATGCACATTAGTTATTGGCCTATTAGTACATTTTTTTAAATTCCCTCTAGCTGGATACCTCCCTCCATAGGCCATCATTGGGCCTATGGGGTTTTCTTCTTCTATACACATTAGTTATTGGCCTACCAGTACATTTAGGAGTGGACAAAAATTATAAAAAAATAAAATTAAATTAAATCTCTATTTAGTCTGCCTGCATTTATATGTCTGTAGAATGTTATATGCACCATACCAAATATTATTTTTTTATTTATTTATGTGATTTAATTTCATCCTGGATAGGATAAGTCTTGGCGCGTGCGTTACATGGTTGCAAATCAATTGTATGAACTTTGTGAAGCTGTAGGCCCTGAACCTACCAGGTATTTATTATTATTATTATTATTATTATTATTATTATTTTGCTGATTATTCCACATGCTGCATATCTTTCTATGATTATATTGTATTATGACTTATAAGCTCAGTTCACTAGCTGGTGTATTGGATGTTCATGATATGCTAATAATGCTAAATCATGTGATTTTTGTATTGATTATCTCTTATGATTACTAAGGCCCAACTCTGAAGCCTAAGCAATATATTTATTTTTCTTAACTATTGTTTGTGAAGAACGGAATTGGTACCTGCTTATGTGCGGTTGCTTCGAGATAATGAGGCTGAAGTGCGCATAGCAGCTGCTGGAAAAGTGACCAAGTTTTGCCGGATTTTAAATCCAGATCTTTCAATTCCGAATATTCTTCCTTGTGTGAAGGTATACATCTCTGGAAAAGAAATTATAACACATTAGTATTACTGATTATATACAGAGGCTTTTCTTGGTTTTGGTTGGTCAATTCAGTATGCTAAATTTATATTTACAGGTTTAAGTTCTTTGAAACAACTTTTGCAGGAATTGTCATCAGATTCTTCTCAGCATGTCCGGTCTGCTTTGGCTTCAGTAATAATGGGAATGGCTCCAGTGTTGGGAAAGGTATAAGTGTCAAATATCAGTTTCTACAGTTATTGTTCTCTTGACAGGAATACACATTATCCGTATCATGAAGGTGAAATCTGTTGTTTGGGGCTTGAGGGCCCTTATACGTTAAAAGTTTGTAATTGGTCCCTGGGTAGCGTTTTGTTAGGGTTCTGTTCAAAGTATGAGGACATATTTGAGAGGTTTCAAACAATTTAGGAATCAGGTAAAGGTTGTGGTTTAATTCTTTAGTGGGTCCTTGAATTATTTAAGAATTTTCAAATAGGTAACTGTGTTTCGAGCCCTAGTTAGGACCTAATAAAAATGATATATAAGACCTAATTATAAACTTCTAAAGTATAGAGATTTAAAATTTCCAAATAATTCAGGAACTAACAGATTAATTTAGCCTGTTTTTTGTTTGACTGCTCGTGCGGTTACTTTGTGGTAACTGACATTTACCTTTTTCTGGTATGAATACTTGTATTGAATTTACTAGATTGTGATACTTTAATTATGCAACTAATCTTGTATCACCAGTTTTTAACCTTTCTCCCTGTCTTTAGTTTCCAAGAATTTTGTATCTTTCTTCTGTCTCCATTCTCTCATAAAAGATAGTCCACAAAATCTATTTTCTAGGCTAATTATCAGCAGTAATTTTTGGTGTAAATGTGAATCTCAGTTCTACCTTATCTTCATTGCAGGAAGCAACAATTGAGCAGCTTCTTCCTATTTTCCTTTCCCTTTTGAAGGATGAATTTCCCGACGTCCGCCTAAACATTATCAGCAAGCTTGATCAAGTGAATCAGGTTGTTATAGTTTCTGTAGTTAATTTAATTTTCAGAATGCTCTAGATATCTTTTGGCAACCTTTTCTCCGTTCCTCTGCTGATATAATTAATTCTAGCATGCAGAACTGATGCTTATATTTAAGCCTTGATGTCTGCATACCACCCTATACTCACAAAATACAAAGCATAAGAAAACTTTTGGAAGACATTTTAATCAATATATTTTTGCAGGTTATAGGAATTGATCTGTTATCTCAGTCTTTGTTACCAGCCATTGTTGAGCTTGCTGAGGATAGGCATTGGAGGGTCCGACTTGCAATTATAGAATATATACCCTTATTGGCAAGTCAATTGGGGGTTAGTTTTTTCGATGACAAGCTTGGTGCTCTTTGCATGCAGTGGTTACAGGATAAGGTTTGTGCTCTTACACTTCCTTGCCAGTATGGGTGCATTTTGGGAACTGCATATTGCACATGACGGTTTTTGTTAAACACCTTAGTTATTGTAGGTTCATTCAATTCGCGAAGCAGCTGCTAACAACTTGAAACGTCTTGCTGAAGAATTTGGACCTGAGTGGGCTATGCAGCACATAATTCCTCAGGTTCATCTATTTGCTATATGCTATTACCTTTTCTATTCTCCTAAACGCAACTTCAGAAGTATCTATATGGAATGTGTGGAACAGGTTTTGGAGATGAACAACAACCCACACTATTTGTATAGGATGACTATTCTTCGTGCTATCTCTCTGCTCGCTCCTGTGATGGGCCCTGAAATCACTTGTTCAAACTTGTTACCAGTTGTTGTTGCTGCATCAAAAGACAGGTATTTCGTATTACCTTTTGAAAGCTGGGTACATGCCATCGTGTCAATACAGTTTCTTTAAGTTCCTAATTGCTGCCATTTACCCCCTTTTAGAGTGCCCAACATAAAGTTCAATGTGGCAAAGGTATTAGAGTCCATCTTCCCCATCGTTGATCAGTCTGTAAGTATCATTCTTTTGTTTCCATCCTCTGTTCATCTGTTTCTTAGACTCTTACTGTGAACATCATTACCATTCAGGTGGTGGAGAAGACTATTCGTCCATGTCTGGTTGAACTCAGTGAGGATCCCGATGTTGACGTGCGATTTTTCTCCAACCAAGCACTACAGGCAATTGATCATGTCATGATGTCTAGCTAGGCAGAAATGGTTCTACACGCAATTAATTAGGTTGAAGACGTCGGAAGAGATGCTGATGTTTCCAACTACCACAAATAATACTGCATAGTTATGTTTAGTGCTTTTCAATTATAGCCGAATAGTTATTTATTTGTGAGTAACTAGTCATTGACCTTTGATGTGATTTAGTCCCCCCATTATATGCTAATTTCCGTATATTATGTGTTTTTTCTTGATTGTATTTTTCGTAGATTCTTTGTTCCTTGTTGTAATGTTCTTCTAGGCAATGAATTGCATATTTCAAACATTATCCAAAACACCGTAAGTGTCACAATAGCTGGAGCCTTCTCTTGCATTTTGATTTCAATCAGGGAACTGGCACGCATTGATAGATTTATAGGATATGTATTATTTGTGTTTCATCATTGTCATATACTATTTTTAATTGTCGTGTTTGTATAACAAGATAGTCATGTGAAAATTAAAATGATTTCATACTTTTTTAATATTTTTACCAAAACGAATTAAAATGAAATAAATTTTTTTGCCCAAACATTTTTTAAAACAAAAGATCACTGGTAAAAGAGTATTTTTTTTTTTTGAGGCAAAGCATCCGGGTAAAAATAATTTGATAAATATTTTTATATTAAATATTCTAAGATACTAATTAATATGTAATATTATAAGCATTAATTGAGACGTGCTAACATATCTTTATCGAGGATTTCTTTTTCCTAATTAGATCTTTATAAGTATAGTTGTGAGATTAGTCCTTTAAGTTGGAAGTGATAATTAATAATTGACTTTATTAGTCCTTTAATTTTTTTTTGTTGGGGGGAGGGGTTGTTTTTGTCTTAGAAATTTAAAAATATCTTTTTAGTTCTTAAATTTTGATATTATTTTTTTCTCTGACATAATAAATTAATATTTTATGTCGTTTTTACTACTTTGTAGCATTTTTAAAATATAACTTCAAATTGAATCATTATGATTTAATTGGAAAAATTAATCCATTTTTTTTGTCAAAATAGTTTTAAAATTTTTAAAAATAAGTATAAAAATTGATATTTGGTATCAAAACTATTTTTAAACAAGTTTTAATACTGTTCTAGTCTTTTAATTTAAGATATATATATATATATATATATATATTTTTAGTTTTTAAAATTTAAAACTGATTTTTTTCTTCTAAATTTTGATAAGTTGTTTTTTTTAGTCTATGAAATAATCCGTTGATATTTTGTTGCGATTTTTAGTTGTCATAAATTATTTTTTATTTTTTAAACTTTTAAATTTGTATTTTAAAATTGTCACAAAATATTAAAAAATTCGTCATAAAATACTAAAAATTACTATAAAGTGTCAATTTATTATATCAAAAACTTAAAAATTATCAAAATTCTGAGACTAAAAAAAAATACATTCACAAATTCAGGCCAAAAAAAAAGCCATAATAATTAACTAGAGTCTTTCTGACAATAATAGTTCCTGATCTTAAATCATGGCACTATAAGTTAAATTCTTTCGACTTGTAACTCACTCTCAATGTACTCAACAGTTCATGAATTTTCTATATATGATTTATAATCAACCATTAATTTAATTATTCTGAAGTGAGTGTGAAAGGCTGAAAGTTGTCACACATTCCACGTGAATTCACATTTGGAGATATATCTGAATTCTCAAATGCGTCTCCAATTTTGAGAATTCATCGCTTTCCCTACCTACTTGGAAAGCATTAATCTAAAATGGAAAATGTCATTCTAAATTGTTAACAAGCTTTAGATTAGGGTGGCAGGAGGCAATGGATCTGTCCTGTCAAATATGACAAGATGAATTTAAATTTGTGTTTATATATTGATAAATATTAACTAGCAAAGGTTATTTGATTATATATATATATATATATAAAATAAATTTTGATGACAATCAATTAGTTATCTTAATTATTTAATTATATCATTTGATTTCAACTTTTTTATCCCATAAATATAAAAAAATTACGTAAATAATGCAAGTTGAAGATTATTGATCTAAGTGATATAAATTATTGTTCATGGTGAGAAATTGGTTCCCCTTAAATCATTCATGTTGAGGAGGAATTTCGGCTGCTCCACCGTTTCAAAGAGCAGATCGTTCAGACCAGGTTTCTTCTGGCAAGGGATTGGAGAATGTCTTTGGAGCATACTCCTCGCCACATCAACAAAGTTGCTCATACCTTAGCTTCCTGGGGCTCGCATTCAAGGGACATGGATAAGCACCCTTTCATGCTGTGCATACTTCTCTAGGGTAGGATATTTTTTAACTTAGTTTCTGTTTATTTCTCCCTACACCAAAAAAAGAGTAGAGAATCTTAAAGAAAAAAAAAAAACTGAATTCCAAGATGAATTGCAAGTTAAAAAAAACATAAGTATATAAAATGAAAATACAAATGATTTTCACTCTTAAAAAAAAAAACAAAAAATTAACAACGACGTCAAATAATATTTTTTAAATGATAAATATATAATTATTAACAAAAAAACAAAATAATACAAGAACATAAAAAAATAATTAAAAACACATCTAAGAAAGCGTTTCTTGAAATCAATCTATTAACTCATGTGAAAAAAACAACACCTTAAAAAGATTGATTTCTAAGAAATCGATTTCGAAATGCAAAAAATTAAAAATAAAAATAAATAATTAAGAAATTAGTTTCTATAAACCGATTTCTTAACTCATGTGAAAATTATATAAAAATAAATAAAATTGTATAAGTGAGAAATCTTTCATTGAGCACAATAAAATATATAAAAAAAATTATGTACCCTATTACTCGTAGACTCCAAGTTATACACATTCAAATATCCTCTGTTTTTTTTCAATTTGGAAGACATAATAAGATAAAGTTTAAATGGATACAATGGCAAAGTTATCCCTATTTATTTACCTTTTTATTTAAATATTTTTTTTCTTCTTACTTTCACTTTTTACACATTAAATAATAAGAATAATATATTATTTTTACAGCATTAAAATCTTTTTCCTAACTTAAAAAAGTTAGATTTTTATCTTTCTTATGAGAATAGTTTTGTGAGATAGGTTAAAAAAATGTTTTTTCGGAAAGCAATATTTTTTTTTGTTGGAAATGCATTACTTGTAATTAATAAAACATCATTCTCAATTTTTTTTTGAAAACTCAAAAAATTCTCTTTAAACAAACCACCGGCACAATTAATAACAATTAACGATTTTTTATTGACCATTAATTTAATTGAATAATCGTGATACAAATTTCGATTGCAATTTTCAGTGGACATAACTATATATGGATATGGCTATTTTAAAGGGAGAAAGCCTATGCAAAAATGAGTGTGTATCCACTCAAGAATTAAATTCAGGGCAACTGTGTATACAATCTCATTCAGGCATTTAAACAGGCTCTCATACCTTTGAGAATTTTTTTTAGTAAGCTATTATTATTCTGTGTAATGTATTTTCGTATTTATTGCTGAAATTATTTTTTAAAAAATAAATTTCTAAAACTTCTAATTGTTTTATCTAAGTTTTTAACTTCACTATTTATTGTTGTTTTAATCTCTAAATATACGTGGATATTATTATTTAAATCGCCATATATTTTTAATTTTTATCTTGGACTAATGTAATTAATGAATTACATTTTTAAAGTAGTACTTATTTAAACTTTATTTTAGAAACTAATGTAACAACATTGTACATTTTTAAGGAATAAAATGATAATTTACTCTCTCTATTGCATTAACAGTATAACACGTGCCTTCTCATTTCCTTGAAGATTTAGCAATTTACAATAACCAGTTTGAGTTAATTTTAATTTTATATACGCGAGAGATTCACGAAGCAAGCAAGCAAGAGTAAAATTAATTAACAGAGAATCAGAGAGTCATGAAGGACTTAACACGAGCCATCATTTCCTTGGTTCTACTCTTTGATACCTGAGACTTGCTCAGAATCTGAAACGCATGTCCAACACCTCTGAACACCTCATACTCAACCCTTTTCCCTGCTCTCACCAAAGCATCACAGAACTCCAAGTTCCTATCCTTCAATATGTCCATCTCCGAGATGCACACCAACGTACGCATGAGCTTCAACTCCTCCAACTTCACCAGAGGGTTGCACCAAGGATGGTCACGGTTCGCACCACACGGTAACGCCAAGCGCCAATAACTATCAGAAGCTGCCAAGTTCAAAGCAGAACCAGGTGATTGAGCCATGCCTTTCTCGGAATCTGTTCTCACTTCCCCACCAAAAAAAGGTTGTATCAAAATAAGACCCTTCAAATTCAAGGGTCTTAAAGTTAAAGCAGCACCATCACATGCACATAGCCTAGTGGCAACGTTGTAGGCTATGTTAGCACCAGCACTGTCCCCACCTAAGAAAACACTAGAGAAGTTGCACTTTGAAGTCCACCATTCACCACCACTACCCTTGTTGTTGTGTTGTTGATGTAGCCACATGATGGCCTTTAATCCATCATCATAGGGTGCTGGAAGAGGGTTCTCTGGGGCCAATCGATAGTTCACTGACATAATCACACACCCAACGTTGGTAGATAGCCTTGCAAGGAAATCATGGTAGCAACTCCATGCTGCTGATCCAACACAGAATCCTCCACCGTGAAAATAAACGAGCAAAGGCATTTTTTTGTGTTGGGAAATTGGAACATAAAAACGTGCCCATGTGTTTGTGACACTGTCGATGACCATGTCACGAGATGTCACATTTAGTTCTGGACTCATTGTACTAGCAGTGACACATGGTACAACTTGCGGTCGTTCCACGTATCCATCTTTGTGTACTCTAATAAGCCCTTGTATTTCCTCAACAACAGAACCATGTGGTGGATAGTCTTTGGGGACAGTGTATTGTTGTGGGCTAAGGTTTAGATTTGAGGTGAGAGTAGCCATTATTTTTCTTGTCATGTAAGAAGAGGCTGAAACAAGAAACAAAACCAAAGAATTTGAGGAATGGTGGCTGGTTTTGCAGCCTTGTATGGTTTGCTTATATACACGGGAAGTGAGTGCAAAAAGTCAAAAAGTGAGGAAAAAGGATGAATCAATCTTTTCATTCCACGTGGGAAGTTGCCCAATGCGACACATGTTTCCACGTGAATTCACATGTGGAGGGTCATCACAATTCTCAAATAACTCATCGCTTTCTTTTCTTTCTCTCACTGCCTAATTGGGAAGCATCAACCTAAAAAAGGGACAGCGTCCTTCTGAATTTAGAATTATTTACAAGTTTTAGGAAAGTCGCTGGTGCATGTCAGAGGTTGCAAAAAGAGACCAATACACTTGATAAAATGTAGAGTCTCACTTTAAATTTTCAACCGAAATTAAACATGAGTTCTTTTTGTTTAATCTGATTATAATTTTATAAGTATTTTGATTTGAGCTTAACTCAAAAAAAATCTGCAACTTTTTTAAAAATATCAAACTTTCTTTATATTTGAATTTTATTTTGAAGAGTCAAATTAAATCCAGACTTTTATAACTTATAATAATAACTCGTTATAATCCATTTTGATGGCTCTAATTAATGCATGTCTTATTGTTAAATTACCCAATGAGCAGCTAATTGAACAGAATGAGAATGTGCATTGGATGACTCATGATTAGTGATTACGCGTCTGTCGCTACTCGCTAGCCACTGATGTTTGACCTTAATCATAGACAAATTGACTTTTGTTTATTTTATTTTATTTGTAAGATATGAAATTCATTCTCACAATGCTTGTGGAATGTTCATGTAACCATGCTTGTGTCATCTATTATTTTATTTTACTTAAATTCTCATGTTCACAGTTTATACGATTTTTGCCGTTCACATTAAATCGTTGATTGGATGTAACTTGAAAATAAATTAGATTGGTATGATTCATATATTATTCAATCATATAATAATGTTATGTAATTTATATTGTCATATCAAATAATTTAATTTATTTTTTTGTTTTTTTACAATTAAAGTTTAAGAATATTTTTGTAATTCTTTTTAATTTAATATTTTATTAAAAGATGTATTTATCTTTAATTAATTCTTATTCTTTCTAATTCTAAACCTAATATTTCATTTTCTACTTATAATCTGTTTCACCGCCGTCAATAATATAGTTTTGGCACAGGGCATCCTATATCGTGTCTTCTACCTAGCCACTGACCACTAACCAATAACCACGGTGATAGAATAGCTCTCGTCTTTGCATTTTTTTTTTTTTTGCAAAAGCTTAGTTTTGTTAATATATTTTGTCTTTGCCTTTTAAAAATGCTTTAATTATATCTAATCAATTAATGTCATAATTATCTTTTATCTAACATTAGAAAAAAATATCTTTTATCAAAAATTAGAACAAGTATATCTAATAAAATTTCAAAATATATGTTTTTATCTTTATCTTAATTAACTTTATAATATTTACAATTTTTTCTGTCAAGTAGATAATATTTTTTTCTCTAACTGTTTTAAAAAAAAATCAAGATAAAGATTAAAAAACAAATATTTTAAAATTTTATTAGATATATTTGTTTTAATATTAGATAAAAGATATATTTATTCTAATGTCAGATAAAAAAAATAACGAGATCAAATATAATTAGAGGATTTTTTTAAAAAAGGTAAAAAAAAATGTATTAATAACACTCAACTTTTGCACAGGAAATACGAAAATAAGAGCTCTTATGTAACTTGATATGTGGTTAGGTAGGAGACACCGTGCAAGAAGTGATGTGCAAAAAGTGTTCTAGTGTTGATGACAGTGAGAAAAATTATATATAGGGAAGGGAAGACTATGTTTAAAATAAGGAAGAATAGAAATTAATTAAAGATAAAAAATATTTTAATAAAATATTAAATTAAAAATAAAAGTGTTATATTTACAAAAAAAGTCTTTAGACTTTAATTAAAAAAACAAAAAATTAAACTAAATGATCTTATTGACAATAAATTATGTGATATTATATGATTTGATAATATATATATCATATTAATGTAATTTATTTTCAAATCACGCCGAAATAATATACTTCAAAAATGATTGGAGAAGCAAATGTGGTATAACAATTTCGTATTTAACTTTAACAACTCTTACTATATTTATCTTTGCCCAAGGAAAATAACAAACCATTATTCTTTGACATTCTATTTCTTTACACCCCACCCTTGCATTCCATTAGTGTGGTTATAAGAGGAGACAAGAAAGAAAAAAACTCTAGTTGTTTCTAAACATACGCATCGTAGGATGAGTACAAACAAAGAAGACGAAAACAAATGTCAAAATCCAACTATTGATATGATGCTTATGTTGAGGAATTACACATATATAGAACCATGTTGGGCAATTCTAAAAAGGATGGAAAAACATGTAGCATGACATTGTTGACATTTTAAAACAATGAGCGTAGTGGCGTGCAAACATTACGGGCTAACTTTAGGTTGCCTCCCATTAGCATCATTTCCTTTTCAGGTACAGTGTTTGGAGACATTACATTTATACACTTGAGAGGTTGAATTAAAGCATTCTAGATATTATTTTTAGAGAGTGATATATAATTGATGATGGTTAATTGGTAATCATTATGGGTCACGAAGCATCTTAAGTATGGAGGGTCACCGATTTTCAGGATGTCCATTCAACATGCTACTCGGTGAACCCCAATAGCTTTGGGACTTAATAAATAAAGCAAATAAACCTCAATTGGATCTCTGAAAGTCAGAACTTATTGCTTGTCTTTTTCATTTTGTCTTGAGAAAAGCAAGCCTCTTGATTGTGCATGAATGGTGCTTGTCTTTTGAGTTACATGCATGCATTTTCTTTGAGTATTTTTTTTCAAGAACGGAATAATACCATTCTAGAGTTCAAATTGAAGGATAATTTTTTTTCCTAATGTGCAACGATAATTGCCAAAAATGCAAAGCACAAGATTTTGAAAATGAAAATCCAATTTTGAAGGACTATAACAACCGAGGAAGACGTAAGAGTCATATAATGTGCTTAGTCAACGATTTAAATATTTAAGTCTTCGAATATATTTCTTTTCCTTGCTTGTGATTTATATAATAGCTTAAAAAAAATAAACAATGAAATTGTTTACAAGAATTATGAGTATCTTGATTTGGTGCTTGCCGAATGGCAGGAAGTCAACACTTCTCTTCTACACATGTTGCAAATAATATAGTAACTCCCTATGTTTCTTTGGAACTATAATTAATATGAGTGAAAAAATGTTACTGCAAACCTCAACTACGAGGAAGGTTAAATTTGATATTGCCGCAACCAATAACTGGGGCATGATATCTATCAATAGCATCAGCGTGTTGCCGCAAATTCATAACCGGGGCAGAGACTTAAAGAATGACATTCTAAAGAGGATTACGAACACTCTTTTTCTTATTCACCTTATGCCGCAATCTAATCTAAATATAACTTCATATTAGCAATTATAGTTTCAATCTACGAAAACAGATTAAACTTAATCATTTATCAGAGCTCATTTGCCCAATTTATCTAAATTAGTATTCTTTAGGTAATACTAATCTAACATAACTAAGTAATAAGAACAGAGACCCCTAAAGAACTTATTGGTTCAATGTTCTATTCCTAGATACACCCAAATTCATAATAAACATCTCAGTTTTAACATACGCTCAATTTTCTTATTGTCGCACAAGTCAAAGACCAAAAATCAAAGAGATCTGATAAAAGTATCATGCAATTTGTTAATGCTGCACTTTCTGATCTTGACTATTCTCATTCTCGATTGCAACTGGAGGGATTGGAAAAATAGATAAGACAGATACAAGATAAAAAGTGGTACGCTTCTTTTGTCTAAAAAAGTTGTACTTGTTTAAGTTCTTTTTATGAACACTTGTAGATCAAGGAATATGGAATTAAAATTCAAGTTTCTATTAAAAAAATGCTCACATATATGTAATTACTATGAGTAAAAAATAGTATTTTCCATATATAGTATTGACTTCCTTGCCATTCGGAGGAATATCCATTGCTTTAATCTATTATTTTAGTCTTTGACGATAAGCTAATTACTATCCTTAAACAGTAGGTTATAAAAATGTCAATAATAAAAATAAGAATAAGAATGATTTCTCAAATAATAGAATGAAAGTTATATTTGATTCAATAATAAAATATTAAATAAAAGATAACTTTGTTAATCTATTGGGTAAAATGTAACTTTGATCTTTCAATTTATCCAATTCACAATTTTGGTTCTCTAATTTAAAAGTAAAGATATCTAGTCTCTCATTTTTTGAAAATTCTCAATTTCAGTCTAATATTTAATTTTTTCTATATTTTTTTTTTAATAGTTTAACTGATTAATTCATTTTTTATGTTAAGATTAGAATTCAATTGGATCAAATAAAATAAAACATATATAAAATTTAAGATTAAATATCTCTATTATTTGAAAATAAAAAATTAAAATTAAGAATGATCAATTGTTACATTTTAGCATAATCTATTTCACTCCATTCTCTACTATTTCACTATACTCCGCTTATGTTAAATACCCGAAATGAAAGCCTTCGGCTGGAATTGCTGGATAGTGAAAGAGAATCTCTTTGCTTCCATATTTTTTTTTTAATCCAAAGCCCAGCAAAAATGACTCTAAAATGGCCCACAAAGGAAATTGTCAATCAGAACTTGTCCTATCATTACTAAAAATCATTTCAATACCGATAATTTCATCATGTTTGCTGATTTTAAATACTATCCTTTCTGGAAGATATTATTGATAAATGTAAATCTGAGAGCTATTCTAATAACTGATATAAATATATATAAATATAATTAATAATTTATGAATTGATTCATTATTTTATATAGAAAGGGGTTCAGTATTTATTAATAAATCATTCTGCATTATATTCATAATTGAGATGATAGATTTCTCATGAAGCATAAAATGGGAACCTGTGTTTTATAATACCATCTAGGGAGCATTCAATAAAAGATAATTTTTTTCATATCTAATAATTATGATGTCTGAGAATTTCTTTTTACTGCATGATATCTGAGATGTTTGAGAATCTTGATTCTTAATAACTATGATTCTTAAAAATGATTAAAATATGTTCACTCAGTTATAAAGATTCTCATGGATGCTTACACATGTTTATAAGAATCAAAGTCTTTATGTTTGGTTAAATTAGAAATTCTCATATATACAAGAGAAATGAATTGATTATATATACTTATATAAATTTTTAATAATTGAAGTTTTTTAATATATTTTATTTATCACGATAGCATTTATTGTTAAAACAAATATTATTTTTAAAATAATTATATAATTAGATAAGTTTTGTGGTACAAATATTTTTCATAAACTTGTATGTAGTCAATACTACGAAATTGTATAGTAAAAAAGGTGTTTTCCTAATGACATATATTAAAAATGATGTATGAGTTACATTGTTAATTCCCTAGAAGTGGTTCTCATTTGATTCCCAGATTTATAATTGCTGAGAACACTAATGTCTCGTTTGACTAAGCTCATCATCTCGTAACTACACAATTTTTTATAAAAAAAAAAAACTAGAGCGTTGTTATAAAAAATTTGGATAAGTATAAGATAAAAGGAAAAAAAAATCACAATTCATTACATTCCGTTCACTTATCAAATACTAATGATATTTTTATTTTTTTCATAATAAAAAATCTAAATAAGTTATTTCAGTCTAATCCGCTCACCCTTTGCTTTGCATACCCAAAACGAAGCCTAAGTTTGGAATTGCTGGATTGTGAAAGAGAATCTCTTTGCCTCTATTTCTTTCGTTTTTAGGTATTGATGGTATCCAAAGCCCAACAAAAAATGACTCTGAGATGGCCCACGGAGGAAATTGTCCACCAGAATCTTCTGCCAACAGCTGTCTATGGCCTATGCCATCTCAATTATATTATATAGATCTTCACCACACCTCCCAATCCACCTTCTTTTTATTATCCATTGTTTTTAGGATAATATGAAATAACTACGAATAAATAAAAAATTATGATAAAGATGTATTTATGACAGTATCTAGTATCCCCGTCCTGAAAAAAAAAAAAAAAAAAGAGCTCACAACAAGTCACAATAACTCAATAAATCGGTTTTTATATGATTTTCTATACTCAACAACACTTTAAAATATAGAACTCGCAATATAAATTTCAGGCCGGTGTATTTTTTTTAAGGTACAAGCTGTTTTTTTAACTGATCATTTGTTAATATGAAGTTACAGAGAAGTTGGAATTTTTATTTTTTTTATTTACCGTGAATGTCAAAGCTCCTGAATACATAAAGGAAAGGTGGCTTGGTGAAAATTTTGCTTTGGACGTCCATATCTCACCCAAATCTTAATTAAAATTAGTGGCTTGAAGCACCTAGTCTAAGATAACTAACAATCATTATCTTTAACCACGATTTTTTTGTCCGGAATCTGTGACATTTATTGTGTCCCACTTCGTGTTAAGAATTTCATCATAATCATAATCATAATACATTACAAGCTCCTAGTTTGAATACAGTATCATGGGCAATTCATCAAAGAGCATGCCAAAAATGGAACAAAACTTTTGTTTATTTTTTTAATAGCGTGATCAGAGTTTCAGCAATCCATATATCCGCATATAAAATTTGACCTTTTTAACGTTAGTTATAAGAAGTGAACGAACACCAATAAGATACTCTTAATTAACGTCTTCCAATACTTGTAACACAAACAAGTCGAAGTTATGAAAACAACAACGAATAAATTGATATTTAAAAAATTGATATTTAATGGTAAGGTAACCCAAACCATAAGCATGCCCTGATGTTGATGTTTGGTGATGAATAATGACCATTAATGTCACTAGAAAGTAACCGCCAAATGTCATGTGTTCTGATCCACTTGATTTGGCAAATATTGATTTAATGATTGCATCATAAAATTTAAAGTATCGGACATTTGCTAACGTACGAAATGGACATATTCTTCCAACTTGGACACTATCGGTGATGGGATTTACACACTCCTACTTTCACAACACTGACCTCAAAGTAATCTCTTTTCTCTCTTATTCAACCATCTATACATAAACCTCAACACCCTTTTATTTTCACGTCCCAAATCATAATTTCCTTACAGCAACACAAGCCTACAATTCAAGTTAATTTTTCATTAGAAAGCTTGGTTAATCCTAAATCTTGTTATGGAGATGAATTCAGTTCCTAGTGTTATGTCTGAGGCAGAATATGAAGAAGATACTTTCTATGCTGAGATTAGGAGGCAGATTCTGCTATTGACATCTGAAGACAATGAAGATTTACTAGAAACAAGAAGTTTCAACCCCATTAATGTCACAAATGGTGGTTCAAACAGGTCAGTTTACAGCTTTAACTGTGCATCTCCACCTGCAACCAACTTTTGTTTGTGGGAAAGACATAGTTCTGGTTCACCACCCCTCTGGCTAGTGAACTTGTGGAAGAATGGTAAAGGTACTGGGGTGTTCATTCCACAAGTGACATGCAGGAAAAACCAAAGACCAGGTAGAGTTTTGTTATCCCTTGATTAGATAAACTTTTCAATGGGCACTTAAAATAAAAATAATTTTCCCCCCAAGCTCTATAAAGTAATTTATAGATATTAGTAGAATCTCATTACATTTTTCTATGTATTATTTTCATCTTGAATAAATTTATGCAACCATTGACTTGCGTATGACGAAACTGCTTAAAGAAAATTGAATATTTTACTATTGTTCTTTTTTATTCTTGGCAGGAAGAATGAACAAAAGCAGGAAAAAAACCTACAGACAAGCGGTAAATAAGGATTGAAGATTAAGGAAATTTGTATTTAGTGGAAATTGATTATTGTCGCTTGCTCATAATAAATATAGCATAGGTTACAACGATGATGATTCGTTAGAGGAGAAATTGCAGAAGATAACAAGGGAGAAAAGTCTGTACAAAGTTTGCCTTTTCATTCTATGGTGATTTTAGTTCAACTTATTGATATGTACCGTCATTATAGGGGATGTGATACTTTCTTAATGTAATTTTCTATTAGATGAAAAAAAGGGTTTCATCATAGTTTTGATGTTTAAATTTGGGATTTCCTTTTACCATGTGTGGATAAGAAAGGAAGGGAAATGAATGATTTACATATATCAATAAAAGTCATGCTTTATAAAAGTTATTTGCAATGCTATCTAGTAGTAAGTGTAAATGTGACAATGATTTGCATTTACGCCTACGTAATTCTATTCCTACGCATAACAATGGCACAATATCCGCTTGACATGTCAATAATATACAAATTTCTCAAAAGTTAAAAACTTGTACAGATCAAGATGCGGTTAGTAGCAACTTCCAGAGAAGATTATATCATGGAAAACAAGTATTGTTCTCAGTGTAGCTGGCACCTAGAACTCTCTAGGACACGCTAACCATAATGAATTAAGAGCTCTAAGCCGTGAAACATAATCATTTATCACAAGTAGCGCACGAGCAGCTTGAAAAGTGGTCAAAATTCGACGCATCTGTTGCAGAGTTTGTTGCCTCAATAGGTCAGCCTAAGAAAGACAACACATACTCAGAATACAATTGATATAAACTTTTGAAGGGTTTTGATAGTAGTGAAAATTAGCAATAATGATTTAATGGCCTACTGTTTACTTTTATAATAAAATGTTCGCTGTACACATTTCATGTTATAATCGTTTTAGTTGTTTCCAATATAAATATAAATCTATGGAATAAGAAAAGAATAGAAGTGCTATTTAACAAGTGAAGGAAATTCTCTGAAAATAGAACAGAAGTAGTGTTAAATATAGACCAGGATTAGTTGTTACCTGATGAAGGAAATTCTCTAGTGTGGCCAGCTTGCCCAATGCAACTGCCATTTGGCCCATGTACTCAGCAACATTTCCAGAACCAGAGGGCCCTAAAGAGGAGGAGGAAAGTGTCTCTGAAAGAGACTGCTGCAATGCTTCCATGCCTTGTGATAATGCATCCTCAGCCTGCTGGGAAGACTGCTGCAGATTGTAAATGCCCATCAACTGCTGTTCGGTTAACGGCTCAAGCTGGTTTCTAACTATCTGCACAAAAGATTCATTAACACTCAAGACAGAATATATACTCTAAACCATAGAAAAGCAAATGTGAGTAACTCAAATGGTCAATCACCTTCAGAAGTTCCGATGATCGAAAACCACCGAGCCATATGAAGCATCTTTCTGCAGGTGTCTTCCACATCCCAGACAGTATGTGAAATACATCAGCCTTTGCCCCTATGCTCTTCAACCTAAATAATTCATCATAATGTGCCATCACTCCATCTACAAGAAGGTGCAGTTCATTCTCACCCATTTGAGAATTTATAGCTGATCTTATATCATTGATCAGCCGTTGATGCTCATCAACCCAACGGGCATAGTCCATGTCAAATGCTAAGGCACCTGAAAGATACAAAAAACAAATAAAAATATCAGAGATGACATATTCACATTCCCTCCCATATTATAAAAATAATTAAATCTCAACACACTTAAGCATATTCAGCATGAAACTTGAGCTTCAAGAAATTAAGCAAATGGTTTTTATCACTTTTGGCATTAAGAAAGTAACCCCAATATCTAGCCATGATACAGACAAACATATCAATTTTGATCATTCCCTCAAGACGTTAATAAGATTTTCAAAAGTTGAAAATGCACAAGTGAACATCCCTACATTTTAAATTTAAATCATTTGAAAATGTAAGAAAGGTAAAAAGTTTGGATTTAAGAAATGTAAAATGATTTAATTTAAATCCTCAACATCATTCTTGAATATGACCAAATCACACACATGCATGCATGTTTTTAAGTTGCCTAAGATTTTTAAGTTGCCCAAGAGACTTTGTGGGCGGACATGTTCGTGTTTGTGAATAATCATCTATACACCAATATCATACAACTTCAGTATCCAATGCAAAGAGACCAAATTATCTTCCTAACATTGTAAGTATCAGTGGAATAATGATAACAATAACATACATTCCTTTTGTCTTCCGCAGCTACCATTCTATATTATACAGATATCAGAACAAAACTAAAACACATGCCAATAAAACCACCATGTTTCTGCCATTACGAATGAAATAGTCATCTTTAATTACCATTTCCAACAACAGAATGACTGCGATCCCCCAGGTTTCCAGTTGCAATAAATGCACCCTGGAGAAAGTAGCAACCCAAAAAACAGTAAATAGAACAATATCAAAATTAAATTGAATGACAATTATATACTGAAAACCTTTAACTTCTTACACCTGCTGACGTGCCAGTTGAAGTTCTTGCTCTAATTGCGCAAGCCTAACTCGACTGGTCTCCAACTGTTGCACATATGCCTACTTAAAACCAAACAATATAAATTACTCAAATATGTTCCATTAACATAATTCTAAGACTTATGTGAGAAATGAACTTGTTATTTCACTATGAGTGATGGGCAGAAACAAAAATAAACTAGTAACAGTGAAACTAACTAACATGACGAAACATGAGAGTGAAAACTACCTCAACTTGAAGCCAGTTGGGATAAACTTCTTAAAAAGCTTATAGACAAGTTAACTAGAATCAAACTAGTCCCAAGAACATTTACCTTTTTCCTTAACCGACTCTTCCTCGCAGCCTCACGATTCTGAGCTAGCCTACGTACGGTCTAAAAGAAAGCATTCACAAAAAGTAAGCTACCAACAACAAAACAAGAAGTAATAATAAGCACAAGGTTTAGATGCAAGCAGCTAACAACCTTCTGGTCTTCAGCTTTAACCTTAGTCTTAATTTGATCCTGTGAGTCTACAACTACAAGTGCCCCGTCCCCAACTCCATTACACCAAGACACAGTTGAGAAACACTGTCAATCATTAAAACCCACAATTCTCATCATCAGTATCACTATCCAATACCCAGAAATTAATTAATAATAGGCAAAAAGGCTTGGTGTCTTATTATTTATTTTCATCTTTTTCCATTGCTTAAAATGTTTTACTTCATATATAAAGTGTTCCTGTTAGTCCAAACTACTCATTCGATAAGTTTTCGCACTAAGGATGTTTACTTCAACCTTCATCACAGACATTCATCTGATATAGTGGTTGTGGCATCTGTGACAAAAATAGTGGTAAAAGACCAGCTTGTTCTAATAAAGACACTTTATTAGATTTGGGGAACCAAACTAACAAAACAAAAATAAAATGAGTAACCGAAAAAGTGTATTTTAGCCTTTGTAATAAAAACTTTCCAACTCATAACAATATGCCAAGAATTCTATAGAGACCCACTTGGTTTTTATCATCGGTGTCTATATCTGTGCAAGTATCTTCAGTGTGTTGGCTATCTTCTGCCCAGTTCTCAAAGTGTTGGTTCCCCATGGACACGGTGGTGGCGCTATTGGTTCCTCTCTGAAACATGCCTCGCTGCTCTGTCGAACCAAATTCTGCACACCCAAGGCTCTACCCAAAAATAGATAAGGCAGGCGTGCACAAAACTTATCTACCTAAAAAGGAAAAGGAAAAAGAGAGAGAAGATTAATACCGTGTTGAATGTCCCACACTGCAAGTCTCTTGCAACAACAGCCACATTGCTCGACTTTGCACCAAACACAGAACCTGCAGCAAAGGATATAGTTTAAAAATTGAAATTATTATAAATATATTTGTATGGACAGGGAGAAAGAGAGTATTAACTTGAGCTTAAATCAACGGCATCGTGTTGTCGAAAAGAATGCTGAATATCCGAGAAACGCGTTGGATTTCGGCTGGAGTCATTTCCCCTGTTTCAGACCACAGAAAAAACAGGGAAACTCCGTTTTAAAAAATTACATTTTTTTCTGATCATGAAAAGTATAAACACATGCATTTGTTACTGCATGTGAATACTCGCTTCAGCTATCGTCACTCATTTCACAAAAAGTGGGAAAATAAAAATCATAAGCTATCGAAGGTAGTAGTTTATAATTTACCGGTGAAATAAGGGAGAATGGGAATAGAGTGGTGAGATCGATTCTGATTCGGTTTTGTTGAAGCTTTGCATCTTTTCTAAGCTAACGGATTAGGAAAGTAGCATCATCAATCATCAACACAAGTGGAAGCAGAACAGAATATAGAAATGCAGTTCGAAGCATGAAGTGTGATTTTTTTGCACAAACATACAACAATAACAAATATATATATATATATATAGATATAGATATCCATATTCAATAAATATATACCCAAACATAAATATTTATTATTCAGAGTGTATGTTCAATTTTTTTACCCTATGATTTTTATAAAAAAAAAAATTAAAACTAAGTTAAGAATTCAGATCTTTCCAATCCAAATTCTTAATTATTTTCTTTTTCTTTTATGCTATTTTTTAAGATTTTTATTAAAATATATAATATAAAAATTATAATTTAATATGGATTAATATTTATATTTATTTAATTTATCATACAATTTTTTATTGTCACAATGATACTTAAATAATTTGTAAAATTAAATGTAATTAAATTTTTATTTAAGTATTTAAAGAATTTGTTCACCTCATGTCTTGAAAGTTTTAATCAAATAATTTAATTTTTTTATTATTTATGTTATCAAT
>PYAF01002236.1:1104631-1119088 GCA_007407185.1 Glycine tomentella
AAAAAAAAAAAAAAAAAAAAAAAAAAAAAAAAAAAAAAAAAAAAAAAAAAAAAAAAAAAAAAAAAAAAGAGAGAGAGAGAGAGATAAAGAAAGTGTTTGAAAGAGACAGGGGCGGAATTGGGGGCTAGAGTGGGCCACCGTCTCCCTACAAAAAATAATAAAAAAATGAAAATGAAAGAAAAAAAAAAGAAAAAAATATTAAAAAAAATAAAAGAGAAAAGAAAAAAATATAAAGAAAAACATAGTAAAAAAAAGAAAAGAAAAAGAAAAAGAATATGAAAACAATAAAAAGAAAAGAAAACATAAAAGAGAAAAATATATATATAAAAAAAAGAAAATATAGTATAAAAATAAAATAGGAAACAGAGACAACAGAAAAAGAAAAAAATGAAAGAAAAATGATAAAACGGAAAAAAATAATAATAAAAAGGAAAATAATAAAGAGAAAGAGGGAGAAAGAACATTATAAAAGGAAGAGGTTTAGACACAGGAAAAAAGGAACCACAAATTCCAAGAGAACAAAAGAAGTCAAAAAAGTTATTTCATTTGGTAAACTAGTGAAAGAGAAGAGTTTCAGATATCCCTTCATTCCTTTTTTTTCCTCTTTTTTTCTTTCTTCTTCTTGTTGTTCTTGGTTTGATTTGTTTCCATCTTGGTTATAGTATTCTCCAAGCAAAGATGTTGCATTTTGTTTGCCTTGTTATTTATTTAGTAAACCATGTGGCACTGGTCGTTTTAGACTTAATACATTTGTTGTCGAGGGATTTAGAAATTGGAAAAAGGTTAATGAAGGAGAAAAATATGCTTTTCTACGCCATATTGGGAAAAATGTTATCTGGGAATGCATAAAAATGTTGTGAGTTCATGTAGTAATCTTATGAACCAATGTCAACATATTGAGATATTGGTTGAAAAACTTACTTCTCAGAAGATTGTAACTAATTGTTTGAGACTACAAGTTTCTGTGGATGTGACAAGATGACTTGCTCTTCAAGAATATGCTTTTAGAGGTCATGATGAAAGCTTAGATTCACTTAACCGTGGTAATTTTCTTAAGATGGTAAGGTTTTTAGCTTCTTATAACCAAGAAGTTGCAGCAGTTGTTTTAGAAAAAAAAAACTCTTCAAAATGCATCATATAATTCCCCTAAAATTCAAAAGGAAATTCTCCATGTTTTATCTAAAAAGGTTAAGAACACAATACGAGAAGAAATTTTCAATGTCAAGTTTTGTCTTATTATTGATGAAGCTAGTGATGTATCTAGAAAATAGCATATGACTATTGTTTTGTGATTCGTAGATAAAATTAGATAAAAATGCATCATATGATTTTATCTGAAGTGATTTTAATTTCTGTTATAATTTTTTTATATTATATTTGTATTATTTTCAGAGTACTTGTATTTATAATATAATTTTTTTTTATGTTCACCCCCTCTCAATAAAATTCCTGATTCCCCCACTAGAAAGAGAGAAATGAAAAAAAGGACCTCAATCCACCTGTAATTGATACTTGCAAAACAAATTGGTGGTTGTATAATTTTAATTTATCTACTAAAAGATGAGTTATATGTCGTCCTTTTTGCTTATATATGTGACTTTTTTCTTTAAAAAATTAACTACTAACGATGTGTTTTTGTGGACCTAAAGTTCAAACTTTAATTATTTTATATTTATTAGATCAACTTGCATGGGAGGGAAGAAATAGAGAGGGGTTGATAGCAGGGCGGAACCGAGGGGGGGCTAGGGTGGCCACCGTCTCCCTGCAAAAATTAATAAAAAAAATGAAAATGAAAGAAAAAAAAAAGAGAAAAAAAAATATTAAAAAAGATAAAAGAGAAAAGAAAAAAAATAAAGAAAAACATAGTAAAAAAAAGAAAAAAAAAAGAAAAAGAATATGAAAACAATAAAAAGAAAAAAAAACATAAAAGAGAAAAAAATATATATAAAAAATGAAAGAAAATATAATAAAAATAAAATGGGAAACAGAGATAACAGAAAAAGAAAAAAAAAAGAAAGAAAGATGATAAAACGAAAAAAAAATAATAATAAAAAGGAAAAGAATAAAGAGAAAGAGGGAGAAAGAACACTATAAAAGGGAGAGGTCTGGACACAGGAGAAAAATGAAACACAAATCCCAAAAGAACAGAAGGAGTCAAAAAAGTCATTTCATTTAGTAAACCAGTGAAAGAGAAGAGTTTCATGTATCCATTCATTTCTTTTTTTTTCCCTCTTTTTCTCTTTCTTCTTCTTGTTGTTCTTGGTTTGATTTGTTTCCATCTTGGTTATAGTATTCTCCAAGCAAAGATGTTGCATTTTGTTTGCCTTGTTATTTATCTAGTAAACCATGTGGCACTGGTTGTTTTGGATTTAATACATTTGTTGTCAAGGGATTTAGAAATTGGAAAAAGGTTAATGAAGGAGAAAAATGTGCTTTTATACGCAATATTGGGAAAAATGTTATCTCAATGCATAAAAATGTTGTGAGTTCATGTATTAATCTTATGAACCAATGTCAACATATTGAAATATTGGTTGAAAAACTTACTTCTCAGGAGGTTGTAATTAATCGTTTGAGACTACAAGTTTCTGTAGATGTGACAAGATGGCTTGCTCTTCAAGGTTATGCTTTTAGAGGTCATGATGAAAGTTCAGATTCACTTAACCGTGGTCATTTTCTTAAGATGGTAAGGTTTTTAGCTTCTTATAACCAAGAAGTTGCAGCAGTTGTTTTAGAAAAAACTCTTCAAAATATATCATATAATTCCCCTAAAATTCAAAAGGAAATTCTCCATGTTTTATCTGAAAAAGTTAAGAACATAATACGAGAAGAAATTTTCAATGCCAAGTTTTGTCTTATTATTGATGAAGCTAGTGATGTATCTAGAAAATAAAATATGACTATTATTTTGTGATTCGTAGATAAAAATAGATAAAAATGTATCATATGATTTTATCTGAAGTGATTTTAATTTCTGTAATAATTTTTTTTATATTAGATTTGTATTATTTTTAGAATACTTTTATTTATGATATAATTTTTTTTTATGTTCGTCCCATTTCAATAAAATTTCTGGTTCCGCCATTGGTTGATAGGGGGAGGGGATGTGAATGGAACGAATCAGATCATGATCATTATCTCAAACCCGCCTCCAGCCAACTTCTTTTGAATCCTAAGATCAATTTAAACGAATAAGATTTAAAGCTCTGCACCCAAAAAACATATTACTTTCTTATTAAAGATTTTAGGTTGGGAAGTGGTAAATATTAGCTTATATAATTAGAATTAATAATAAATAAATACCTTTAATTATATATAAGATAAATTCCTCTAATTTTTTTTAGCATAAATATGTATTTCAAAATTATATTTTTCTATAAGTATGTAATAATTAAATAATTAAATTTTAATAAATATCCACATCTTCTCACGTATACCGTAAACATATATATATATATATATATATATATATATATATATATATAATTCATAAATATTCACTTCATAGATACCAATATAAGTACAATTTATATGGGTATGATAAAAATAATATTAATTTATAGGTTTAATTGTATTTTTTACTCTTAATTTTTTTTTTATGAATTTTACCTTAAGAAAGAGTTTGGTATTTTTTTATCTCCAACTTTTAAAAATTTAAATTTTACCTTTCGCTCATTTGAGATGACCTCACGTGCTAAGGTAATTATACTTTTTAAGTCTATTTTTTTGGGCGAATTTTATGCAATTTATATATTTATTTATTATAAAATTTATTTATAAAATATAAATATTCATTAATAGATAAATTCAAATTGCGTAAAAGTAGCCAAGCCACATAAATTTTGACTTATAAAATATTAAAAATTATTTATAATAATAATAATTATTAAAGTATATTTTTAATTTGAATAAATAAATAATATTTCTTTATCTATAATAATAGAAAACAAGTTGGCTTCCAAATATCCATTATACCATTTTTCTTTAAATATGTACATCCCTTTAAAAATGTAATTCTGAAATTAAATATACCTATTCCATAAATATATATTTGAAACTATAACTTGTAGTTTTAGAGATATCCAAAATAGGTATATATTTTTGTAGCAAACCATCACTTAGGAATTAAGATCATTGACGAAAAAAAAATAAAAAAAAAACATTTACAATATAAACTCTTATACCTATGTTTGTTAGTCTTATTTTTATTATATTATTGGAGTTCTTTAAATCCTATCTAAAATCTTAATTTTATTTTATCTTTTTTTATTCTTTAAACCCTAATTTTAAACCATTTTTACCATATATTCATTATATAATGTTGTGTTTTTTTTTACGTGATACCTTGTTTCAACTTACTTTCATGACTAACTTCATCTATTACACACCTTAAATTAAAGCAAAGCTTTTGACGATGAGTTTCCCCCTTCGTGCATTGATTCATTTTCTAATTCAAGTCTAAATCAACTATTCAAGCTTCAACCCTCAATAACTCGTATGTACTTTGATTGAGATGTGATTGGTTATTAGCAAAAATTACTTTATAAGATAACGTATATCATTCCATAAATATATCTCCAAAACTATAAATTATAGTTCTAGATATATATTTCCATAATATGTACATTTAGTTCCATAAATAAATTTTTGTAAAACAAAATAGGTGTAGATCTTTAAGGGGAAAATGACATAATGGATAATTGGAAGGTATAAAGGGGATATGAGGGGATATGAGGGTTACTTAACAAAAGTAAGTGTAAATAGCAAGATCCAAGTTGCCTGATTGAAAATATAGTCAATAAACTAAAGATAAATGGGAAAACATATCTAAAAGCATAAGTAATTAAGTAATAGTTTAAGGACACATTAGTGTTGAAAGTCAAATAGGTCTCCCATAGTAGGAAAGTAATTACACATTTATATATATATATATATATATATTAATTATTTAATCAACGGACAAGATATATTTATTTTCTTTTCTTTTTCTATATTTTTTTTCCTTTGTAGCCCTCCTTCTTCTTCGATTTCTTTCTTTATTTATCACCATCGTTGCAATCGGAGGCGCCACCATCGACAACCACAGAACCAATCTTAGTGTCACATGTGTAACACCCCGTGTGCACCCGACGTATTAACATTATTACAATATCAGAATTACGCAGCAAGCGGGAAAAACAAACAAGAAAGGAAGCCGGAATTCAATGTAAATACACATTATATACATATATGGTGAATATCTGTCCTTTACAAGATACAAAATTCTCAAAACTATACAAATTTTCCCTAGGTATCAAAATACAGCCAAAATAAACAAAATGTGAGTCGACAGGCTCAGTCTTCTAAGCCTAAGGTTCTCTACCACACTATCCTAGCTCAGGCCTTTTGCCTTGGGATCTCTCAGTGACTTCAGTCTCAGTTCCTGCAACATGAGCCCCAAACAGGGGTGAGCTAATCATCCCAGTAAACTCAGGGTTCTTGGAGGTTCCCCTCCCCCTGGTTCACTTTCCAACATCTCAACATGTATACATATCGTAATAGAAAACATCAAATTATCAATCATCACAGCCCATATAAACATGCTGCATACACAAAGCAGCTCAAAACCAGCACATGCAAATAACACAATTTGCCTGAATAGGATCATCCACTGAAGGGCACATCTATTCAGGGCTTCACACTGAGTACTTGAATAAGATCATCTACTGAAGGGCACATCTATTCAGGACTCATGCCCGAGTAGGATCATCTACTGAAAGGCACATCTACTCAGGACTTGTCGTCCAATACCTGAGTAGGATCATCTACTTAAAGGCACATCTACTCAGGATTTACATGGACGCCTATGGATTATCCAAAGGGAGATCATCCACCGAGTGGGTACATTCCCAAAGGGTCCATAGTTCCTTAGTCTACTGGCCAGTAGATTTCATACAATCACATCACAATCATCTCATACAGAATCCAGACAAGCACTCACTATACTAGTGTAATCAATGTCATCATCATAATCTACACAATATACACTATCTCAGTGTAACAAGCACAATTATCCCCATCTCAGGGTTTGGCTAGTATTCAGTTGCCAGCATGCCATCAAGACATTTCATCAATATTCAACACATATTTCAATAATAAAGCATCAGCATACAAGTTATATCAAGCAAACACCCAATGTGGGTGTAATGAACACAAGCAGGGGAAATAATTCCCAAGAACACTGAGCTTACCTGGTCTCAGCTCAGAATCAGCTCTCCTAGCCTCGTGGTGACCTCCACCAGTGCTATGCGCCTCACGCCCTACAATAGGCATGAAATAGACAATCAGAAACGGTGTTCAACCGTTTATATGGAAGGAAACACCCTTCCTTTCATAATCAGTTTCTGTCTTCTAACTTAATGTTTATCTTAGCCCAGCTCCTACTAGGCCATGCATTGACCCTCAAGGGTCTGCCTCAGCCTGATTAAGGCCTCAGAGTTCCTTTAAAACTCTATACAACTCAATTCAAAGCTTTACTAATCTCAGGAACCAATAATGGTTCAACTCACCCAAACCAGATATATTCACACATTTTCACCGATCATTGACCTTATGATCAATTTTTGTAAAGGTACTTGAGTTAATATAGACCACAGTACCTCCCATTTACACACACTTCTTCCTTCCCAGAGCCAAATTCAAACTTCATCATAATTTCGATTTCAGAGTTCCATATGACTCAGAACAACTTCCTGACTACACTTTTCTAAAGAACTTAGGCCTAATTCCAGCCCTATCACCAATTGGTCACTATTCATCCAATCTCCCATTCCACAAATTAAACGGTTAAAACATAAGGTTCTTACCTCAGTTCAATAGAGAAAGGCTGGAGAAGTCTTTCTCCTAGCTCTGGCGTCCTGGAACCAGCTTCTTCCCCCTCCAAAGCTCACCCTCTAAAGAAACTCAACGAAATGGGAATTCTCTCACAAACTAGGCTGAAATTGGCTTCTATTTAGTTCAATCTAAGTTTAAAAGTGATTAGGAGGTGTTTTATGGGATTATGATGGAAGTTTAAAGCTCCTAGGACGCACTAATGGCGGTCTGGACTCAGGGAGGAAGAGAAACAGTGATTTCCCTTCAAAAAAAACGTAAAAATGGCCTTTTATAGGCCCTCAGCCCGTGCTCCCACGCTACCAGCGTGGCATTCCAGCAGAAAATGGCTTTCTGGAGCACTTTCCACGCTATCAGCGTGGCTCCCACGCTACTGGCGTGGCTTGCCAGCAGAAAATGATTTTCTGGAGCACTTCCCACGCTACTGGCTTGGGATTTTTTTTTTTTGACTAGGTTATTATAACATGACCCAATTTGCCACCCACCAATGGCAGTTCCACATTAGGCTTTATGTCCGCAAGTGCGAACATAAAACTTCAGCCAAATTGATTTATTTTTCTGTTGGTCTTTGGCATGGTAATCAGAGTGGGGACACTTCTATCATCATGGTTTTGCCTACTGTACTTGGTGCATCTTCTATCACGGTGATCCAACTAAATTCTGTTTTATGCTCAACCAAAATTTACCTGTCCAACATAGTCTTGTGTAATCTTTTCTTACATGTATTTTTTTTCCACCACACGGTCGAAGATGTATTTTGTAGTTCTCAAAAGCCCGAAAGCATATGTTCTGGTAATTGAAATTGAAATTCATCATATTTCAACATCTCTCATTTTTTGGGGTGGATGTTTAGTTCACATCCATGTACAAAATAAGGTTTCACAATCAGAATAACAGTATACAAAAGCATTTTAGATCCATGAACAAAATACAAGTTATAATAAGTTAGGAAGGTCTTTTTCTTAGGAAGGTATTTTTTCGCTTATAGGTTTTTTCTTTGTTTCTTAATGTGAGTTATAATGAGTCTTGTCCTACTTTCAGTGTGACCTTTTTTTTTAATTGGGGTTTTCTTTTAGATTATGTCTCATATTTTGGCTTAAAAAGAAAGGATTGATCTCAGGTTTGACATTCTCAAACGAGTTAATATCTAGAGATGAAAGTTTTTACAGTGATTTTACTCGCCTTCTGTACAATAATGTTGACTTTTTTATTCACCATTATAAATAGGATGATGATGTATGAATGTACTGGAGTATATTCTCATATTTGTTTTGGAGGATTGGTAAAATTTGGGAACTAAATGATTGATCAAACTATTATCTGCATCTTGTTACAAAATCAACTATATTTTGAGTGGGTTCATAACCTTGTATATAAAGCGTTGTGCATGCTTTGTGTGGACATAAATAAATTTTCCTAGGTCCGCCACTGTCACCCACGATGACACTTTCGACGAGCTTGTGCATGCTTTGCCTGAAACTCACACGATGACAGTTCAGAAGGTTCTTGAACCTCGACAGAACCTTCACGGGTCCATTTGGAGCTTTGTCAATATCTCTACTCTGTGAAAAATCGAGAGAATGACGTCGCGTCAATCTGCACAGTTCAGTCTACTCCATGGAGCTGTTAGATGCGACAATGAACTTCACATTCAAAAATCACACTCTTTGCTCTATCTTTTCGTGCCTCATCTCTAACTACCATTGCTTAAGTCATAATAAAGATCGTAAGGGATACCAACAAGAATACCTGAAAAACATTGACCTTTGATAGACCTCATTCTTCTTCTTATTTATCAAAAACTCAAGCATAACAATTCCACAACAACAATTATTTATTTATTTTATTAATTTTGTTTCATCTTTTTGCAGTTTGCTTAATTGCTTCATTTTTGTTTAGTGTTGGTGGGAGCATTTAAAGAAAGAGGATGAGGGTAGAAAGGGAAAAGAAATTACCAACTTTAAGAATTTGGATTTACATAGTTAGGGAAAGAGATAGGAGTAGAAAGGAAAGATAAAATAAAAAGAAAAACAAAATCCCAACTGTTTGTTAAATAACTAATAAATTTAAAAGAAAATAGACTTATTTGGCTCTCTCACATTAACCAACTTAGTTTAAATGTATGTTTGAAAATTGGTGACAAGATCCTCAGTTTGATTCAAAAGTATGCCTTTTGATTAATTAAACGAATATTAAAATTTATTAATTAATAATAAGGTTGCTGTTATCAATCTTTGTTTCATTCATCCAAACTTTACTTTCATGGAAGAAACCAACAAAAAGTTGGATTAAAAATTTATAAAAGAGCACTTCTTTCCATTGGAAAATGTCACAAATTGTCGACCTGTATGGTAGTTGTTTCAAGTTTTAACCTTAATTAAGAATATCCAATTACATGGTCATTTGAGCCTCTTTTGAGATGCTCTGGTTGAAACCAACAAAAAGTTGGATTAAAAATTTATAAAAGAGAATCTATTTCCATTGGAAAAGGTCACAAATTGTCGTATACGGCCTGTATGGTAGGTGTTTCAAGTTTTAGCCTTAATTAAGAATCTCCAATTACATCGTCATTTGAGCCTCCTTTTGAGATGCTCAGGGTTGAATTGTTTTTTTCTAATCCTTAAAAATTTTAATTTTTTTTTATAACATTCATATATCTTAATAATCAGACTTATTTATTTGACGTTTACAACTCCTCACTCCTCCACCCATGAGGAATCAATCAAAGGTGATTCTCGGGGTGAATATTATCCAATACTTTTTTAGTACCATTGCTAAATGTAAACAGACACTTTATTAATTTATTTGGCATTAAAAGCAATTCCCAAGATGAACATGAAAGACAACATAATATACCTTTCGTGCTATTTTGAATAAATTTATTCGATACATTGTTAGTATAAAATCGTTTACATAATTAACAAATTAAAAATATCTTAAACATATTGTAAAAAAAAAATAATATTGAAATATTGGATGATTGTATAATCTGTTTACAATATTAATATATTTTAATCGTAATTAATATGAGAATATTTGGAAAAATGTGTGATTGTACAAGAGTAAAAGATTTGTATATTAGTGTGACATTGATTGAAGAAAAAATGGAAAAAAATTGGTTAAAGTGATTTAGATACATAAAAAAGCTATTAAAATACTAATAAAAAATAAACTACATTGTTTTTAGTGTTGAAAAAATTTATCACTTTATTAAACAAATTAAGTAAGGAAAGAGGTCAGAATTTCCTTATTTTTCATCCTTCTATTTTCTTCCCTTCTCGAATCTGTCTTAATTACTACATAGACCATTATTGTTTTTGTGGATAAAAACCAACAAGAAAAAGGTCATTGTGGTTTTTCTCCGATAAAATATAAAATATGCCAATCTAATAATTGTGTCTTCTCCGTCCACACTAAAGTTAAAATAATGTCTCGTTGAAAGCACGTGTCACTGAAAAAAAAAGTGGTTTATCGAATGGATTTATTTTTATTTTTTACAATACTACTAATTTATTGTTCACCAAAAACTCAACGGGTTTAAATGAAATAAAAAAAATTGTTTCCATAAAATTTTTAAAAAATGTTGGAATATTAATATATATAAAATACATGTTTCTATTTGTAAAGTAGAAATTAAAATGATTTTGTAATTTAAATTTTGAAGCAAAAAGCATCTTTCATGTTAAAAAAGCTTGGAAACTTAGTGGGTAAAATAAACAAAAATTGTAGAAAGAGAAGCATCTTTGCTTGTGTCTTTGTGATGCTTATTTTAATTTTGAATGATTTTATCCAGATTCCGAGGAAGGGAATTGAATCCCATGCTCAGCACAAAATATAATTTTTTAAAAGCAAAAAAGAAGCCACGCACTCACACGTGCACCTTCCACCCTGAGCAGCTAGTATACACTTGTGTTTCTTCAATGTTGTACCTCCTCCGATGACTTTCACTATAACCAACCAACACACTCTCACATAACTCTCTCTCTCTCTCTCTCTCTCTCTCTCTCTCTCTCTCAGTCCTTCTTCTTCTTCGTCCAGCCAACATGAGCTCAATCGTTCAGGTACGGAACCTTTCATTCTCATGAAACATTTTCTTTCTTAATTTTGGATTTGCTTGTCAATCCCCCTTTTTTTTATTGTTGTTTTATTAGGGTTTCACCAAGTCATTGGCCATGACCATTCTCTCTGAGATCGGCGACAAAACGTTTTTTGCAGCTGCGGTTAGTTTCTACTTTTTTTTTTTTTTCTAATTCGTTTGTAGATCGTGTAATCGGTTGCACCAGACTAATGGGTCTGTTTCTGTGGGCCTGCGTGACAGGATTATTAGAGTGATGTGCTGGACTCAACCTAACTGAGACAAACCCTTGTTTGTTAATTTATTTAATAAAAAAATTCGTTATGTTATTGGTTGAAATTTGACTAAAGTACTTGAACGTTTTTTATTGTGAATTTTAGAATATGTATTCAGTTGTGTCTCCTGTTATTTGAATTTAAAGTAAAATGTTTTTAATTGCTCTACTTCTAGCAAACATATCTCGGACGGTCGGAGGCCATGTTTGGTGGAGTGAGTTTGAAGAAATGTTTAGTGTTATTCATTTATTATCTCTTTGCATAGCTCCTGACGAGGAAGAAAGGGCATTGATATTTGTTTTTGTTGTCTCGAGAGTAAAATTAGAACTCTGACTGTTTGATATTATGATTTCTAGATACTGGCTATGCGACACCCTAGACGCCTAGTCTTATCAGGTTGCTTATCGGCTTTGATTGTAAGCATCTTTTCTTCTTTCTCCTTTTTTTTTTTTTTTTACTATGCTATCTTTGTTTTTGAAGGTTTCGTAATTTGCTTATTGTATGATTTAGTTTTTCCTATTCTTCCTCCTTTTGAGCTTCATAATTCCTTGTAAATTTTGAAAAATCTAGGTGATGACCATTCTCTCTGCTCTTGTTGGCTGGGCAGCTCCGAATCTGGTGAGCACTATTTGTTGCTGGTCTCGCCTAACAATTCTCATCATTATTTGTTTATTCTTATTATTGAATATATGTACTTAAGGGGTGCTATCCTTCCATCAAATAAGCATGGTGTATGTGTTGAGATTAGATATTTGGCATGTATGCATTAGAGGTGTTATCTACATCTTGTTTAGCTCAATATTTTTTTTTGCTCAGCAAAATAATATATTCGTATATAAAAGCACCGGATGTGCCAGTCCCTTTTACATCATTCTTTGACATGGAAAAGGAACCCCTGTCAAATATGATCTGTCCGAGTATAACTAGCATTAAGTAGACCAGTTACAAATTATTAAGACAATATATGTTTCTAAATAATATGTAACCATCCACTCAATACATACCGACCTCATTCACCAATCGCTACCTACATGTGTTTACAAATGAAATTCCACAATATATGTTTAGCTCTATATTACTCTTTCTTTTTCCTTGATTTCTACCTTTAGTAAACTTCGTATAATTCTGCAGATCTCTCGTACATGGACTCATCATATTACAACATTTTTATTCTTGGGATTTGGACTTTGGTCCTTGAAAGATGCTATTTTTGAACAAGGGTGATTATTATTTCTCAATCACATCATTTTGCTAATCCTTTTATAATGAAAATAAGTTTGCATCTGAATCGAGACTTTTGGACTCATGTTTAATGATTTTGTTCTATGGACAGGGACGCGGAAGAATTGGCTGAAGTTGAAGCTAAATTGGTTGGTTTGTCACTACAATTTGATTTCTTATTTTAAGTCTTTTTATTTTATGTTTTCTTATTGACAACACCATTGTATTGTTATTAGGATAAAGATTGGAAGGCTAGCAATGGAGCTACAAAAAATAGCGATAAGGTAAAAAATATCTGTTTAATAAAATTTGTGTTGTCTGCATTCTCTGTCTGTCCCCATGTCATACTCTTCTGATATGCATAAAAAAAGTCAGGCTTTAAGGCCATGCATGATCATAACACACATAATGGACCCATTTGGGTAAACAACAGAGTTAAGCATTTATGCAATAAGATCTTACTAATGAGAGCTTATTCATAAGTTTGATGGTGAAGCTTACTGAAATAAGCTAAAGAGATTGTAGTAGGCAAAGTTGCAATAGTAAAATTTACAATTGGATGACTCCCAATTCAACAGCTGGATGAGAATTAAGTTACTTATTTCCAGACTCTAGTTGATTATGATATTATACTAAAACTGCATTCAAGGATCCTTATTTTGGTTGTTCTAATCAACATCAACAACACCTTTAAGTCAAGTTAATTGGGGTCGGTGATTTTGGTTGTTCTAATACTGTATGTATTATGTGTTTCATTTCCCAGGATGATGATGCCACAAAAAAGCATAAACGGTCATTTTTATCTCAGTTTTTTTCTCCTATCCTTTTACAGGTAATAAATTATTAACTGTTGTATCTCTATACAGAATAACTAGGTTAAATTTGATCCCCTTTATCATCTCTATTCTACAGGCATTTTCTATCACTTTTTTTGGTGAATGGGGTGACAAGAGCCAGGTGAGGATATTGCATAACTACATAAGGTCTTTTATTGGAGTCCTCTTCATCACTTCATTAAACACAACTTTTTTTCTGTTTCAGCTGGCTACCATAGGTTTGGCTGCAGATGAGAACCCATTTGGTGTGGTTCTTGGAGGGATTCTGTAAGTTTTGACTTTTAATTTTTCTGTCTTTATTCTGGGCTCAACCTATTTCCTTGGGACATTGACTATTTTTCCTTTGGTTGCCCATGATGGCATATGTTATTTCAATAATTTGTTGCCGTAATTCTCATACATGTGTTATGTGTATATGCCTTGCACATGCATTGTGTTTGTCTAGATGCATAAATATGTATTTAGGATGTGTCACAATCCTAAGGTCCTGCAATTTTGTAGGAGACAAATGTAATTCTTAATTACTTTTCACAGGGGACAAGCATTGTGCACTTTTGCTGCTGTTGTTGGAGGGAAGAGTTTAGCTTCTCAGATATCTGAAAAAATTGTAACAATTTCTACACTTTTTTATTATCAGTGCTTGTTGTCCATCTGCTTTTTTCCCCCTTGTTTTTTAAATTTTAAATTCAATATTCTGTATCCTAAAAAGTCCTTGTGCATCAAGTTTAAATAATTCAAAATTAGTATCAGACTACCAAAAAAAAATGGGAGTAATGAAAACAGAGTATATAAGAATTAATGGAAAAGGTGATGGAATAATGAAGAGGATGCAATATGTGAATAAAAATACAACATTATAGCCTTGAGTCCTTAGAACACTTTTTGATGTAGTGTGCAATTCTGATTTACTACCATATTACTGTAATATTGCATTAAGCTGAGCCTGTATGTTATCTAAATGTTGTTCTCAATACTTTGCAGGTTGCACTCTCAGGTGGAATTCTTTTCATTGTTTTTGGAATTCAATCATTCCTCTCTCCAGTTGAATCATGAAGGCTGTGCTATTGGTTAGTGATTATTCTTTGTGTTTCTTACAAGACATGTTTAGCAAATATTTTGGTTATTATGGTTGGGGTTGGTTGCTAAAAATGCTCAGCTTCGTGTCTCATCTTCCCTGGGT
>PYAF01002236.1:1127323-1143561 GCA_007407185.1 Glycine tomentella
TCAAAAAGTTAATTTTAACTTATGCTTAAAATATTTTTAGTTTATAGGATAAATCTATTTTTCCTTCTTTATTAAGAAACTTATTCAAATAAGGCTTAATCAATGATGATTTTAACCAAAGGTTATTTTTTGGTACATTTCAACTTTTTTGGTACATTACCAAAGGGATTTGTTGTTTAATGTTCACAAAAAATTGTAGAAAAAGGTGAAAGAATAATAATAATAATAAATGAAATATTATTAGGCTGTTTAGTAGGAGAAAAAATAAAAGAACAAAGGTAAATATATTTTTTAAACAAAGGTAAATATATTTTTTCTCTCATTGGTGTAGTTGTGTAATTTTTTTTTTATCAATGTTAATTTGTTAAAATATTTTTTTTTAAAAATTGATATTTTAATTACACAAAAGCAGTTTTCTCTGCGTTTTAAGGTTGAAGCAGGTGTTACTAATAGTATTATATTATTATTAGCCCAGCCTCTGCATTTTTATCCTCAGATGATGCAATTTTATGATTTATGCACGTAAGCACGTTTACAATACGTTTCCAAACACGTTTAGTTTCTTGCAACGATGTGTGGACAGTACTTTTTTTTTTATGAAATAAAATAATATTACAAATGATATATCAAATTTATCTATATATTTTGTAATAATTAATTAGTGAGAAATTATTACATATATTATTAATTATGCACTTATTTAGTGAAATATTCATTATGAATAATGAAAAATATATTTTATCTCGTCTTAAAATGTTTTTTAGAAATCATAATACATACTTAATAAATAAAATTGTAAACAAATAGATATTTACAAAGTAGATATTTTGATATCCAAATCCACCGAATGAATATTCATATTTTATCCTCTCTTTTTATTTATTTATAGGAATTCATATTTTATCCTATTACGTACAAATCATCTGTATGGATCTTTACAATTTACAAACGTGAGTATTCCCAATCTTTACTCTTTCCTCTTATTCTTTGGATTTTAAAAAACATTCTCATTTCTCAAAATGTAAAACTTAAATAACTATATTTATAACTTGATCTTTTATCATTTGAATTTTAAAAAAAATATTATCACAAATATTTAATATTAACGTGTTTATAATCCCTTCCAGTTATAGTTTTCTCAAATAGTATCATTTCTCCAAACGTTGGATAGACCTTGAAACAAACACGGCCTTAACACTCAAAATAAAAGAGTTTCATTTTTGCGTTATCGTGGAGTTCAACTTCGAGGGTTTCCTTCACATCTCTGTAATTTCCGTTTCCACAGTTACTCGTGTGTAAGTATCTCGAAATTCAAGTTGCAGAAGATTTCTTCGCCCTGCAATTTTGTTCAATTAAAATTTAAACCGTCGGCATTTGGATTTGTGTGGTTCAGGAATTAGCGAGATTTGAAGTGTGTGATGGCTTCGAAGGAAGATAATCGAATATTTGTCGGAGGTTTATCCTGGGACGTTACGGAGCGTCAACTCGAGCATGCCTTTGCCCGTTACGGCAAAATTCTTGAATGCCAGGTACTCCTTTCTCTTCCAATTTCAAACAGAAATGTTTCCACATTTTAATATCAAATTATTTAATTACTATGAAAAGGGGATTTTGTTTCTTTTGTTTTTCTTGATGTTAGATATGCAATTTCTCGAAGTAAAACTGGAAGGGGGATTTTTTTTTTTTTTTTTTTTTTTTTTTTTTTTTTTTTTTTTTTTTTTTTTTTTTTTTTTTTTTTTTTTTTGTATCTGAGGTTTTAATTGAATCTGACTGCGTATAAAAAAAATGATAATTTTGCATGATACTATTTTGAAGAGATCCTTTTCTGTCCCATTGTGGTCTCTAATTAAGGATTGGGGCGATTGTAAGGCCTGGTTTTGGCTGAGTCTACTGCTTAGGGCTTCTTTTTTTTAAAAAAAATAAAAAAAAATCATGTGTTTTCTGGGTGAAGATTTTATGATAGGATTCTGTACTTTTTTTTTTTTTTTGTCTTTCTGGAATGCTGGTTGTGAATCTTGTGATCTTTGAGATGCTGTAGATGGAATTTTTGAAAGATGTTTTACCAGAATGGTTTCTTCGTGGCTGAAGCTCATTTTCAATTTTCTGATAAAACGATAGCTTGTGGTAGTAACTGTAGAGCTAGAGCTGGAGATTTGTGTGGTTTGGATATGTGGAATTTGGTGCAAGGAAGGTAGTTAAGCCAATATCAGTCTGACCTGTCTGCTATTTGGCAGAGAGATTTGCTGTCCTTATGATTTATTAGTAAAATCATTGTAGTTTGGATTGGGTATTTAGCTGTATGATTGGGCTGACGAGTCACAAGTGGAGAGAGAGAGTTAATACCATAAAATGGTTTTTGGAGTATATCTTTTTTTTAATACCTGTTTTGTATGGCTCACAGATCTATGCCTTGATTGCATGATTAATAAACTGAGAAGTACATGACACTTGTTTGATTGAGTTACACAATTCTTTTGGGTAAAGAAATTTTTTTCCTGTCCAAATCCAAAGTCCAAACAAAAGGAGCCATGTCTTGTCTGTACATTGGCTTCCCTCTTATTCTAGTAGTAAATCTATTACATGATGGCAATGGTTACCAGTGGCATATGTAAGAAACTTATTATGCTGGACATTCCTTCTTTTTCTTCTGGCTCTAATCAATTATTGTCCAATATAATTGTAGGAAATTAGAAAAAGGGCATTAAAGACTGCTATCTCACATGATGCCTTTTCAATTTTTGTTGTCCCTTGATATTTTGATATGTTTTGAAAACTGCTTATACCCGTTTCTTTAGTTGTAGAAGCATGGGCAACAGACGTGCCATCTTATGAACTGACAATGCATTTGGTAAGGTGGCATTTCTTGTGGTCCTGAAATTTGGAAAGATTCAGATACTTCATACGTAATGCAGTTCCCAAGGAAGAAAGTAATGTACTCTCTGTTTTTAATGGAAATGAGAATTCCCCACTAACTAATATTGTTCCCTTCAAAGTATAGATAGAACCATTTCAATGGGCTGTGATTGTGTGGTGCTCAGTAGACCAGCTAAAGTGATTTGTTATGTGAGTTCAAGAAGTCTTTCATATTTGCATCAGTTGAGCAATCCAATCTTGCTGCACCTTTGGCAGTTTTCAATAGTTTCTTATAGCAATGTAAAGCTCAGGTGTTTGGATATTGTTGTGTCTGGTTGATGTCATCGCTCTTGTAACATATTCTTGTAAATACCCAAACTGCGTACTACTCTACACCATCAAGTTCTGCATCATTACGGGTCCTGTTAGTACTTAAGTGCTGCAGAGCTCAAAATTTTCAATCTGAAGCATTGGGATCATAGACAATTGCTGTTCAGTTAGTGGGTTCCTCTCTTCTTGATGAGATACGGTGTCTCACCAGTTGATCTGCCTATTATAGCTAACAGTGTTGAAGGTTGAATGAATGCCTTTGATTTAGTCATTACTTTCTTCTACCTTGGAATAAAGTTCATTGGTTGGAGATGTTTTCTTTGGTTTTGAATGGTCTTGATTTTGTCGGTGTGCTCTTAGATAAAGAATCCACAGCTGCATAAGAATGATTTTCTGCTAAAATGCTGGTGTGTTGTTGGATAAGTCAGTTAAGAGGCGGCAGAATTACCTAGAGTGATAGGCATATAATTGCAGTGTAGTCAATGTTATGCATTCATCTCCCGTGTTGCTCAGTATTGTTGCCACATAAGATTGATTTTTTTTTTTTTTTTTGCATCTGATGAGGTGAATGAATCACAGAAGGTAGCTGAATTGCTCAAGAAATGAAAGCATGATCTCCATAATGGAATGCTGTGAATGCCTGTCTTGCATTTTGTCTTTCAGAATTATGGAAAATTATTTGCTGGCAGAGTTTTTGTTTTGAAGATATATACAATGCGAAACTCATCATAAAATTGGGGTTACGACAAAATGATCTGGTGACTGTTGAAGTGAAAGCCCTACAGTTGGATTTTCATGATTATACCATTCATTTGTGGCTACATATCGTTGTAATGTTAGTTCTTCTGGGTCAGAAAATAATAGTTCGTAACATAAGAGTGTTTTTTTCTCAAATAAGTCAGATGCTAAGAGTATGTTTGAGGGATTAGATTGTTAAAGGTCATTCATGAAGTCATGAACCAGTATGGAACATGCTGAAATTCTAGCACAGAATGTGGAAGTAATTGTTGTAAGAGATGTTTGTTGTCAAATATGGGCTTGGAATTCCTCTGAATGGCTTAGCTATATGAAAACCATTCTGGTGCTTTATCATTGTAACACAGAAGTAAGTTGTCTGATTATAAGTTTTGCTTTTTAATTAAATGTTGTTTGTATCTAGTAAATAAAATTCTAAAACTTAACATGCAACACATAACTTTCTTCAGTCATATGTTTCCATTTATGTATGCATAATACTTTGTCCAAAACTGAATGCCCATTTCAAATATTTTTATTTTTTTTTAACTATGTTCGTGTAAGAATCATTTTATTGATCACCAGCAATTTGGAGTAATGATTATGCAGCAATTGTGTGACTTCTTTCTTATGTTTTTATCTATTTAAGTTTGGGTGGTGGGTGATGGGTTAAGCCTTGTTGAATTGAGAATCACCCCTGGAAATATCTGAGATTATTTTCAGAGATGGAGTCTGGGCAGTAACTCACAATATTAAGAATATATATCAGGCAACATTAATCAATGATGCTCTTGAGTGTTGATTAGAAATTTTTAGATCAACATTGTGGTCAACTAGGCTCCAGCTTTTGTAGTTGAAATCTTGTAAATTGATACTTTTGTGACTGTTAACAAGAAATCATTAGCTACAACAGTTTCTTTTGGGACCGCAGTTTGTCCTAGCAATTTCTAAAGAGGCCTTTTTCTTTTTTTGGCTTTGTGTGGGTGGAGAGTTCATCACATGATGGTCAATGTGCACTTTTTATTCTTTTTGCTACATATGAGAGCTATTTTGACCTATCTTTTACTTGTCTTCTTTTTATCCTCATCTTGTTTTTAAGATGTGGTTCTATTTTACTGGTTTTCTAATGAACTTTATCAGGGAGTATCTCTTAATAAATGCTGCAGTTTCTTCTACTAACTACAGTAACTTGGTATTTCTCATTTGTGTTGACTTAGCTATCTATCCATTGCTGGTAGACATTCTGTGTGTTCTCAATTAATGAGTCTTACAATAATGGCTATACAATGGTCTTTTGCATCAAAAGAAGCATTGATATTGTTCATCCTCATAAATGCAATAAAAAATTGTTAGCATTAGTTGTGTGAATTGCTGTTACTTAGCATGTGGTTCTCAAGTGGTGCTTCCTGTAGATCATGATGGAAAGGGATACAGGCCGTCCACGTGGATTTGGGTTTATCACATTTGCAGACCGTAGGGGAATGGAGGATGCAATCAAGGAAATGCATGGACGGGAAATTGGTGATCGTATCATCTCAGTCAACAAGGCACAGCCCAAGATGGGGGGTGATGATGTAGACCAAGGTTACAGAGGTGGCTACTCATCAGGTGGTAGGGGAAGCTATGGTGCTGGAGATAGGGTAGGACAGGATGACTGCTTCAAATGTGGGCGTCCAGGGCATTGGGCCCGAGATTGTCCTTTGGCAGGAGGTGGTCGTGGTCGGGGTGGTAGTTCATTTCCTTCACGTCCTAGGATTGGAGCTGCTGGTGGACATGGGGATCGCCTGGGTGGTGAACGTGATCGATACATCGATGATCGGTATGATGGAGGACGTTATGGAGATAGGGATCGTTTTGACAACCGTGACTACAAATATGGCAGCCGCGACCGCTATGCTGGTGACAGGTATACAACTATACATATGTTTGTGGTTTTTATTAAATTACTGCTCTGGTGGTGCTTTTGCCATTTTTCTAAAAAAAAAAAAAAAATTCTTCATTTAATTGATAATATGGCAATTACAAAGACTGATTGCATAAAGACTTGATCTGATTATCACTTAATCTGATTTTCCTTTGAGTATTATGTGTTCTTTCTTCATAAATAAAATGCAGCACTACCTCTATTGGATATTCCATGAGTTCTATGTATTTATCATTGTCACCATATTTATTAATGGAAAACTGTGTAGGTATCCAACCAGTGGAGATCGATTCACAAGTGATCGATATGGCGGTGGCTCAGACTACCCACAAAATGGTTATGGCAAGGAAAGAGGGTATGACCGATACAGTGGTCCACGAGGAGGTGCTGATAGGTATGGAAGTGGAATGGGAGGTCGAGATGAAGGAAGGAGTTATAGGGGTAGACCTGGTCCATATGACCGCCCAAGCAGGGGTTCTCGTTCATCACTTGATCGCTACTGATTTCTACTGTTGATGTTTTTAACGGGAAATCCAAATGCAGAAGCCACATTAGAGACCTAGTTCTTGTTACGTGGGACATCCAGTTTGGGACAACTGCTACTGCTAGAATGTAGTTTCATAGATTATGGATTTCGTAGTTTGTTTCCTTATTTTGATCGTGTCAATCCCTGTTGATTTTCCCCCCTCGTTTGCTTGACGCTTTGACTAACTTCCCTAATGCAAGTAAGCATGATTTATGGCTGCATTTCAAAATGTGTGGTGTTACAGTTGTGCTATCTCTGCTCAAACTTTTCTGTCAGGTATAAATGTTCACCTAGGAAGAGTACACAGGTGAAAGGGGCATGTGTTAATTGAAATACGTAGCATTGGTATAACTCATCATTATTTTCGGGCTTAATTCTTGACTAACATTTTTTGTAAATAACCACTCATTTTTAATATTTGGTTGAAAAATATATTTAAGAGCATTAGAAGTATGTTAAAAATTTGTTCTTTGCCCAATGGGTGTAACTTTTTTACTTGGTGCGCCAAAATATGTTAAAATTATTTTTAGAAGATATTATTAATGGGTGTAACTTCGGGTATGATCGGACTTAATTCCAGCCTAATGTGACAGGTTACTTTTAAGTAAAGGGTAATGAAAAGTATGTTGATCTAACTCCTTTACGTAAAGTAGAACTGAATATACAAATTAATTAAAAAGAAATAAGTCGTATTTGACTTCTTTTTATATCAATATTTGACTTTTAAGATAAAGAACCGTATTATAACTAGGCATGACAACTTGTTCAGGAAAAAGAAACACATGACAGTAAAAATTGAACCCCTGAGTACTTGTCCGATCTCTTTTTTAGTTTGACAGAAAAAATTTACTTTGAACAAGGTTGATGTCAGATTCTTTCCGGCTTGGGAAAGCAAGGGTGAAAGTGGGGTTGGATATGTCACTCCCTGTCCCACACTCTCTCTTGTACCTGTCATGCTACTTATATTTTTATAATTATTAATAATATAATTATATATTTATATATAATTTTATTATTATATATTATATATAATTGTTAATTATGTAATTATTTCATATTTTATTTTCATAATTATTAAAATATAGAATAATTATTTTAATAGTTAAATAAATAATATTATAAATATAATACTAATTATAAAAATATATTTAACTAAAAACGTAATATAATATTTAAAAATGTTCATGTTATTTATTTTTTATTAAATTATATATTGATTTATTTAAAATATATTAAAAATTACTTTTTTTAAAAAAAATATGAAATGGATTTTCTATGAGTTTGTTCAAACTGAATAAAATTCTATGGGATGAAATTGATTACATTTTTTTTTATCTCATCTTTAATAAATTTGCCCTGAATTCGCTTCGCCTTTTGCTGAGACAGGGATGAATATAGATAAATCCGTCCTTGATCCAACGTCTTTTATCCCTAATTATAACAATGATAAAAGAAACCAGAAAAGGTGTAAAAAGAAATGAACGCGTTTGTTAAATAAAGGGAAAAAATAATAGTTTTAGCAGTTGAAAGCACTGATTATAGGAATAATTGGAAATTATATTTGTGAACGCATGATTGCCATGTGTCACATTTTGCTTCATAGCAGACTGATCTTTCTTTTCGATGGGATAGTAACGTTTGGTGATTATTTCTATGGAATGTTATATTTTAAATTAGTTTTTGAAAAGGTTGAAATCTTGACACTTTCAATTGCTAAAGCATAATATTTCGAAAATCAGTTTTAAAAATAAATACTTTCAGTAAAAAAAAAATTCAAACACACGTGTGAATAGAAAAAAAGTGGTGGAAATAAAATCACCTGCTCAATTAGTGATGGAATGGACTGGCTTGACTTCTCCCTCCGATTTGGATATTCCGAGATGCAAGTTGACTTTAAGGAAACCGACGGGTAAGCTCCAATTAGTCACGTAGGCCCTCAAATAAAGAACTTTGAATTTCATTACTTAATAATAATTAGCCTTTCATTTATATCAACTAATTTTTGTGCCAATTCTTATGATAAGGATAAAACTCACGTCTACAGATTCGAATCTGATTGTGGATATAAGAATTTTATTAATAAATAAGTAATAAATATATCTTTAAGCATTTTGAAATATTTTAATCCAGTTAAATTCTCAAAATTCAATTCACTTAAACTTTAGTTTAATCAACAAAATAAAAATAAAAATAATTCCTGATGTTTTATACACAGATTTAAATGTACTCACCTCGTGTCAGTGTGTCTTTATAAAATGATTTGTCATATCGTATTTCTTTCATCTAGAACTAGAATGATTAATTTCTATTTTACTTGCTGATTTGAATGAGCTAACCATATTACTTAGATAAAGAATAGAATGTAATCGTGACCAAAAATAAATAAGCTCTTACAGTAAAACTTTTGGTATGTAACGCTACTTAATAAAAAAAACCAAGTCCATTGTTTGTCGGTTTGTCTACACATGCCAATTGTGTTCTGTACAAGTACTTAACCATTTCTTATGGAAATAACTAATGCATTAAATATGTAAAAAAACTACTAATTGGGTCCATGTTTGCGTGTGAACGTACCCACGATGCATTGTTTGACCAGCCAATAGAGGCTGTCTTTGTTGAATGCATATATATATCAACAAATATGTTAGAGTTGACTCATAATGTGGAACGTAAGCAAAGTCTTTATTTTGTATTTTTTTTAAAAAAAATTTCTGGTTTATCCAAAAGTTCAACTAGAAGATAAGTCAAATCTGACGTGTCCTGTCACTTGTTTAAAAAATCAAAATACTTTTATAATTGTATAAAAAATACTTCTATTATAAGCTACGCTACCTTTCAATTTTACGTGCTGATTCCTTTTGATACTTTTCAAACATGGATAGGAAAGGATATTCTTCGCCGTGATGACGTTAGAGATAAATAATATTGAACAATTAGTTACAAAATTATTGCATGATAATACATCTAAGTTTCAACTTACGTGGACCGATCATTCAAAATTTCCTATATTTGGATTGTCATTGACACTACATTGATATGATGTTCAAATGGGCTATAACTTGGGGATTTTGATTTGATTAAATTATTTATTTAGTTCTTAAAATTATACAAATTTTACTTTTTAGTCTTTATAATTAAAAATATATTCATTTTAATTTTTATTTACACTATTTTAATTCCTTTAGGTTTTATATATAACACGTTTAATCTCTTTTAAGTTTAGTCTAAACTCGTTGAAACTAAAAATATACTGATAATCTAAAATATTTTACAAAATCATTTAATCATAATCTATTATATATGATATATTTATTGATTTTTAAATTTTTTATTATATATAATAATTTATGATTTGATGATTTTTACACTAACATTGTATAAATATTAAACTCTTTTGTATATAAACTAAAAAGTATTATTTTTAGCATATAAACTAAAGAATAAAGTTTGTACAATTATGTGAATAAAAAAAAATTAAACTTTTTATTTTTATATATAGGTTAGGCAACCCAAAGGTAGTACGGGAAGCGGAAGTGTATGTGTTGATTGGACGATCAAACTTCAAAAGTCAAGATTTTTGAAAAGTATAACTTCTCAAATCTAACTTCTTTTTTTTTTTTCTTTCTTGAAACAATTTCCAGAAAGAGAAGATAAAGTAGATTTTGATGCCGGGGAATTAGTGCCATTGACCAGTGAAATCCTGGTCAAGAATGATAATCAAACTGTACAACTTATAAAAATCAGATAATTCAATCAAAAAGAAAAAAGAAGAGAAAACTATATGATGATTAATCTTATCAGTTTTATACAAATTAAGAAAATAATTAATCCATTTTTAATTTTTATTGTTCATCATTAATATTATAAATGATATAAATAAAAAATAATTATACTATATTAAAAAGTTAAAATAATAATTATTTTGGGACTTTTTTTTTCTTATACAATAATTATTATGGGAGAAAGTAAGTAATTTTCAGTTTTCCATATCGCCTAGGATTTGGATTCAATGACTTTATAGAGGAAATGTCGGGATGACTTTTTCTATTTTAGACTATTAGATTAAATTCGACTATCTAGATTTTTTCATTTGTTTAAAAGATATTTTTTTTAAATTAATTTAAAATTGTTTAAAAAAATGTACTTTCTATTATTATCAGATGTTGTTTTTCTTGTAACTAAAAGTTTATAGTACTGCATCTAAATTGGAAAAACTAGTTTAAAACTTATCTAACTTATATCTTAATTTACACAATAAACTCAATTTAATTATGCAATTAAATTAGAAGCAAGCAAGAGAGCATATTGAGATTTTTACTTCATCCCTTATGGGCTACATCTAGTTATTACCTCCTGTAAAAAAAAAAATATTCGAAAACATATCAATAACAAATGTATTCTTTATCTTCAAGCCCTCACAAACTTTCGCACTAGTATTCTTTTGAAGCTTCTACGTACAGGTTGCACATTAGTAATCTTATTGCCATCGCCACTCCATTTTTAGACCTAAGTTTGAATTAATGCCTCATCCAACTTATTGCCATCACCACTCCATTTTAAATCCTGAGGTGAAAGACATGCTGATGCTGTTGTGTGGAAAGAAAAAATGACATTGCTTTGACTTTAATTAGCATTTTTCAGTCTTCTTTATCTGCATGGTATTCGTCTCGTTCTTTGTGGCTGGCTGGCTTGGGTGTAAGAGAGGTCTCTTTTCTATGCACAACTTGGACTAGTTGTCAGGCCTTAGTAAAGTGTTGTTCACTTGCAGAATGCAAAGCTACAACCTGATACCGCCTTGGCTGGGGCCACAAGTGCTAAATTGTCTAGATTATTTTTATACGTGAAAATCGAATATAGATATAAGAAGTTTACAATTAATTATTTACGCATCTTACTTAGACTCATCAATTGCCAATTTGTTTAGATTAGAATATGATTTTACTAGTAATTTAATTAAGAAAATTACAATCATAAATCATTCCGGTGGATGTAGATTTTTCCTAGTTGTATGAATGATATTAATTTATACTTTTCACGTTCATCTTTAACCTAATATTTGGTTGATGAGCTGAATTTGGAGAAACCACCAGGCTGAGACTTGAGAGTGAGAGGTGCATGAAGATTTGATAAGTCCAATAGTTGACAAATCGTTGAATGACAAGGATACAAACAGGGCAGGCAAGACACCTATGCCTATGATGAAGCCACGTGCCTGTAAAATATTATTCTATGTAGTAGTACCAGTATGTACACGGAACTGTGTGCGTCTCAATCTTTAAGATGTTTACGAATTCAAAATGGTCAGAGTAATTTTTTGCAACCATTACATTATACACACGGCTAATCAAATTTTCAAAATGTATTAAAATGTTATTATTTTATTTTTTAATTAATTAAACTTTGATTGTACTCATATAGGAAGTCCTCACCACATTAGATGGTTGCATTGAAGACACGTACACATTATACAAAATTGTGGAAAACAACTTGTACTTTTTCAGCCATTAATTATTTCTCTGTGAATTTTCTACTCTGCTTATCTCTAAATACAATGAGACGGAGTTATCATCAGAGGGTATCCTTGATCTTCATACAGCATACATTATGGGCTATCGTTGAAAACCACTTGCAGTTTTTTAGCCACTAATCATTTCTTAGTGAATTTTCTACTCTGCTTCTCTCAGATTGGTCAGATCTCTCGTTGCACACATCCAAAGTCAATTAAGAACCTGTTTTATATATTTAATAATATTTCTAAGATCATGGCCCAGCTGCCTTGTTGCTGCTTCTTTTTTTCTTTTCTGAAAAGCTGGTTTCGTTAACAGCAAAAATAATTTTTCTTTTTCAAAAAAATTGGTAGGAAAAAGGTATCCTAATATTATTGAACAGAACAAAAATAGCAGTGATGATGCAGTTATGATGGTAATTATTGTAATAGGTTACAAATCATCAATTGCTTTAACTCCCTTCCTCAAACGAAGGGGTGTATTGTGCACTCCGAGTTTGTCCCTAAAGCTCCAAAACTTACAAGAGTTAAAGAGTGTGGCAAGTACTTTGATAAACCTTTGCTACTATCCCAAATGAAGGAACATAGCATACTTTACCAAGAAAGAAATAGCAAAATATATAGGCTGAAAAAATGTCATTGCATTAGGAAGCTGACGTACAAATATATAACCAGAGCAAAGAGGCTGAATATAAGGAATGTAATCTACAAAATCTCCTATAATTGATACAAACAAATATGACAATTTGTAATTGATAATTTGATATGGCAATCTGTAATTGATATGAAAATCTCAGTAAGGATGCAGTTATAATGTTATAGTAATAGGTTAATAATTACTAATTGCTTTAACGAGGACGAAAAGTGACCATTTATCTTTTTATTTTTTCTCCTTATCCATGTTAGCGTGGAAAGAATAAGTTTGTCAATAATAACAGTAGAAACAAGTAATGGAAAAAAAAATGTGGAAAAGACCAGCAACGTTTCAGTATGCTGTCCATCTCTATATATATTTAATATACAGAGACAGACACAGACTACATGTACATTGAGTTCAATTTTCAGGCATCTGCACCCTGCTAGCTATTTTGTTACAAGCAGATCAAATTAATTGCTTGATATATCCACAAACATGGCAATCACTGGTGTTCATGGATGGGGAGACATCAAGAGTCTCACCGTCCAAGTCATCACCGGTCGATGGTTCGTGGTATTCGCCTCTTTTCTAATCATGGCAGCCGCCGGAGCAACCTACATGTTCGGTCTCTATTCCAGCGACATCAAAACCACCCTCGGTTACGACCAATCCACTCTCGATCTCCTCAGTTTCTTCAAGGACTTGGGTAGCAATGTTGGCATCCTCTCAGGCCTAATCAACGAGCTCACTCCACCCTGGGTGGTTCTAGCCATTGGTGCCATCCTTAACTTCTTTGGCTACTTCATGATATGGCTTTCCGTCACTAAAAAAATAGCCAAACCCAAAGTGTGGCAGATGTGTCTCTACATCTGCATAGGTGCTAATTCTCAGTCCTTCGCCAACACAGGTTCTCTTGTCACGTGTGTCAAGAACTTTCCAGAAAGCCGTGGGGCTGTGTTGGGAATCCTTAAAGGCTACGTGGGTCTTAGCGGTGCAATCATCACCCAACTCTACCATGCCATTTATTATGACGACACGAGGTCTTTGATTTTGCTCATTGGCTGGCTCCCAGCTGCTATTTCCTTTGCTTTCCTTCGAACCATTCGCTACATGAAGCCCGTTAGGAAGCCTAACGAGCTCAAGGTTTTCTACAACTTTCTCTATATTTCTCTTGGCCTTGCTGGGTTTCTTATGGTCATGATCATCGTAGAGAACAAAGTCAACTTCACTCAGAATGAGTTTGGTGTCAGCGCTGCTATTATGCTCTTCTTGCTCTTCCTTCCACTTACTATTGTTTCTATAGAAGAATATAAGGTCTGGCAGGGTAAAAGACTCGCTTTGGTTGACCCCTCCCCGGTGAAAATAGTAACCGACCAGGGTGAAAAGGTGAAACCGAATGATACTACTAATCGTAGCAATAATAATTCAGTTTCAACAGTTTCTTCCAATGACACCAAGTGGTGGCAAAATGTGTTTAGTCCACCGGCAAGAGGTGAGGATTATACAATACTTCAGGCGCTGTTCAGCGTCGACATGTTAATACTTTTCATGACTTGTATATGTGGTGTTGGGGGCACGTTGACCGCCATAGATAATCTTGGTCAGATAGGAACCTCGCTTAGATACCCAAAGAAAACTAGAAGCACTTTCGTGTCCCTAGTAAGCATTTGGAATTATCTGGGAAGGGTTTTCTCTGGGTTTGTGTCTGAACATTTTCTACAAAAGTACAAGTTCCCTCGTCCTCTTATGCTTACTTTGACTCTGCTCTTATCATGTGTTGGCCACCTTCTGATTGCGTTTGATGTGCCAAATGGCCTTTATGTGGCTTCGGTGATTATTGGATTTTGTTTTGGCGCTCAGTGGCCTTTACTTTTTGCTATTATATCCGAGCTTTTTGGACTTAAATATTATGCAACTTTGTATAACTTTGGAAGTGCAGCAAGTCCACTAGGGCTATATGTGCTTAATGTGGTGATGACTGGGCATTTATATGACAAAGAAGCCAAGAAGCAACTTGCAGCATTGGGGCTTGAGAGAAAGGAAGGACAGGAATTGAATTGTGTTGGGGTCAATTGCTTCAAGCTATCTTTCATTATTATCACAGCTGCAACTTTCTTTGGTGCCATTGTTTCACTCATTTTGGTGGCTAGGACAAGAACCTTTTACAAAAGTGACATATACAAGAGATACAGGGATGCAGCCATGGAGGCAGAAACTGAAATGGCGGAGAAAGATTCCAAACATGCGGTGCCAGCTCAGAAGTAGGACTAATGGTAAAAGATATATGATGTTGTTTGATTAGATCAATTATCAAAGAAGAAATTAATTAATTAATAATGTGGTCATACATGTTAGACAATATGTAATATTCAACATTATAGTTTGCTACATTTTCTTTGCCGTGATGTATAGTTTTCATTTTCTTTGTCACATAAAACGACGTGCGATTTTTTTCGCATTTATTCTAGAACGAGTAAAATAAAAATAAAAGAAACATGATTGCCGTTGACGATTCCTCCTTTCGCTTCGAGATTTGCTGTTATCTTTACAAATCATCAAAAGGCAGGTTCAAACACAACTTCAAATAAAATATCTGACGTAGTTTAATGCAAGTTTGCTCATTTAATTATCACATGCAAGTGGCTTGCAAATGACTTTCTTTTTTTTTGTTTTTTTTTTACTGTAAAAGTGTTCATATCATTTGATTAATAAGCAAAACATTAATAAAATAAAATAAAAAGGAGTATAAAAAAACTGTAGACTAATATATACTCGAGAATGAGCAACTAAATTTACTTTTCTGCGATCACATTCATGGATGATTTGTTAATAAAACTAAGTTTATGTTTACATGCTGTCAAAATGGATCCCAATTCTGATATCATGCGCAAAATGCGGTGGTTATATACTGACAAAACATGTTTGCAATCTATCTGAAAAATCACATTGTGAAGCCTCGTATCAATAATCCAATTAATAACTGCCAGTAACGATGCTGCTTCAGCTTCGACACTTGGAATAACTCCAGCGTGAAAAGATATCCTAGCTTGCAGCTACAAATTCTCCATCTGCATTTCAAAGACATGCTCCCATACAAAAAACACCATGGATTTTATGAAAACAGATGCATCAATATTGGACTTTAAAGTGCCAGCAGCAAACAAGCTTGATCCATATATCGAGAAGTATTCTCGGGCTTGTTAATGTGTGACAACACTAAATTGTTCATCTTCTACTCCCCTAAAATCGAAATTGTTTTAAAAATATATTTAATAATATTCACAAACTGCATATCATATATGTGGAAGAAAACAGTTGAGCAAGTCAACATGCCAATCAAAATAACATTTGTCATGACAGTTAATGTTTTAATTTTTTTTAATATCAAACAAAGGGTTTGTGTAACTAATCTCAACTAAAATGAGATTAAACAACCTCATGCTATGTGGTCCAACAAAATTGTACTCATTTGTTAGATTTTTTTTATGTATAAAATTTTATGTAATTTTATTGGGTTACGGATGGGATTATTTAATCCCATTTTTACTTGAGAATAATTAGACCACCCCATTTTTTAAAAGAAAAATATAGGTATGCTATAAAAATATATATTATTTTTAAATGGATTGAAATTACTGTTATATTTTATATCTCTTTTTTGTTTGAATTAAAATATGACATGTGAATAAAGTTATCATATTTTAGTTGTTGTTTTTTTCATCTCATG
>PYAF01002236.1:1143661-1154624 GCA_007407185.1 Glycine tomentella
ATGTAATAAAATATATCATTTAAATGAAATGATAAATTTTATTAATACTTTATTTAAAAATTTATGAAGTCTTTTTAAATAAATATTAAAAATAGTTACACGTTTTATTTATTAAAAAACCATTCTATTGGTTAATTATTTTATTTAAATTTATAATCTATTTGAATTTTTAATTGGTTCATAAAACTTAGTTAGTTGTTTAATGAATTTATTGATTCATTATTTAAACAATTTTCTATTGGTTACACACAATCAATAACTTATAATTAAACAATTTTTTGTGAAGAAAATTATAATTAACTTAAAACATTTTAAATATAAAAAATACAATAATTTTGCTCCTAAACCAGATACCATTAATGTTTTTCAATCCAATTAATAAGATAATAACCATCTTGTTTAGGTTACGTGATTGCGATTGATCCAAAATAATTTTATACAATGAGAATCAAATATAACTTCTTCTACTAAATATATCAACATTCTCACTTACATAAATAATATCTTACAACATTACATTAATCATTTCTATTCAATAGTAGAGTAATTTAAACGGAGTGTAACATTAACGCTATAACTGCAAATCACACATTTCATGTTACACGAATCTTTGACATATAATTAACTTGACACACTTCTAATCCTAGGGAAGAAAGGAAATAAGGGAATCAGCAGCCACCCAATAGGCATCATGCTTGTATATTCCCATTCTAGAATACAGGCAGCATCATGATCATCATCATAATATTATAATTACAGAATAAAATAGGAACTGATTCATATTAGTTACTTGGTCGGAGATGCACAACTGCCAGCCAAACCATTACTTGGTAAGGACTAAGGAATAAGGATTATTATTTTGTTGGTAGATTATCTGTAAATTTAGTAAATCTTCAAGCATATTCTTATTCTAATAAACTCTTAAAACTCTAACTCATCTTACATTTTATCATTCAAAATAATAATAATAATAATAATAAAATTAGACGCATACGAACAAGGGAACAACTTTCCAACAACAACAAAAAAACATGGATACAACTACACCTTTGGAAAATTTTGCGTTAAATTAATGACAGTCTTGTTGTTCGAAAGTTTATCCTAAATTAGGAAATTTTTTGCCAAAAATGTGTCAAATTTATCAAAGGTGTAGTTAGTTGTACCTACAGGTTTTATTTAATAATTTATAATATTTTCTTTAAAGAAAAATATTGCCAGGTTACAAAATACATAATGTTATAAAAAAAGAAGAAGTTAAATCTCTATAAATTACAACTACCATTTATGTGTTTCTATATTTTAAATTTGTTGTATAATTTTTTATTGTCAATATTATAAAAAAATAAATTTGTAAATTTTATTGACAACTTTTTTATATAACTTAATGATAATGCCTATAATTTTATATAATCATCTAATAATAAATTATTTTTTAGAAAATTTTAAGAAAATTTTATGATTAAAAATCAACAAAGTTATCATATCTAATCAATATAGTGTAAAATTAGTTATTTTACGCGCATAATTTTTTTCTCTTATCTTAAAATACATTCACAATATAAGATTTTAACGATTAATTGCAATTAAAAAAATTAAATACACATGAACAAATTCTTTTTAGGTTTTCTAAGGTACAGTTATTTATTTTTTAATTGAAATACATTTGAAAGTTATAATTATAATTTATTTTGAAATATACTCATAATTAATAATTTATCAACGAACTCCAACTATTAATATATATATATATATATATATATATATTACAACAAATATAAAAAATAAAGATAATTTTTTTAAAAGTAATTATGTGCTCCATAATTAAGTTTTAATGTGAGAATATCCATGATCTAGATCTTCATATAGATTATTACATACAGTATCGTGTCGTTGTTGAAGGCCACTGTAGATTTTTAGCCAATAAATAATTATGTGTCAGTGAATTTTATATTCTGCTTATCTCAGATTGACCGGATCTGGTTCCACGTATCAGATTCCAGACTAAAACGAAGAACCCAATATTCCAGGGTCAAGCAGAACAGCACCCCGGCTGCTTATGAGCTGGTTTCGTTAATAAGAGCCAAAATCAACTTTACATATTATAATATGCGTTTTAACATAAAATTTATAATTAAGATTATTTAAACACAGGCTTCAATTGCATTTAAAACTTCAATAAGTATTTTATAATAAAAATCTAAAACAAATAGGTATCATATATTCTAATACATGCACAACTTAAGTTGTAATTGGATGAACGTGTTAAATTTTTTGTTCGGACATTGTATGATTTACTAAATACAATACTCTAGAATATATATTTATTCTTTCAAGCCTGGAAACTTTTCTTATCTTAAGTTTTGGTACTGGTTTTTTTATTCTAGAAGTTTTATCTAATAAAAAATACTCATGTTAATTCGTACTAATAAATTATTGGTTCAACCTAATCATATGTAAGAGGGTTATTTAGTCTGATATAATGCCTCGTATTTTTTTACTTAACATATAATTAGAGTTTAAAAATATAACTTAAAGGATTGATACAGTCATATAAAATCATATATTTATATGACTGTGAATAATTTATTTAACAAAAAAATTTATATTTAATTTTTATTGTGTGTGTAAAATTTCTTTATGTCAATGACAATCACACATTATAAATGAAATTAGTCTCTAATTATATAGGTTGGAGACCCGTGGTATCTGACCGAAAACAAAAAAAAATTACAAATATTCATTTATAAACAATTTCTTTCACAATCTAAAAGTTGAAATTAATTTCTATGAAATATTTAAGATGATTTTTTACTTAAAATAAATAAACATATATTCGTAATAATGTAATTTTAATATATATATATATATATATATATATTAATTTTGATAAGGTTGGATTTGCATAGCTCGCCATGTTATATTAGGCATAATTGGATTTAAAAAAAAAAAAAGAGTCGTAATTGAGTTGGTCAAGTTAGGATAAAATTATTTTGTGTTAATCGGTGTTTTTTTTCATTGTAATTTTAGTTTTTGTCCCCAGCTTTATTAGTTTTCGTTGAGTAACTTTTAAAATACTCAAAACTTCATATCTAAACCTAGCACTTTTTCTTCAATTTATACAAGGACAAAATTTTGGATATTTAATAAACAAAAATGATTCATAGATATTTCTCATCTAAACCTAGCACCTATATAACTCACGGGCTGTATAACCCGCTCATTAATGTTTTATAACATTAAGTAATTAAGTAATTTTTTTAATGTTAGTTTTACGTCACTTTCTAAAATAGTTTATATCAAAACTTTTAATTCTTATTTTTGAAAAGGACATTTTAGTAAACAAATAATTTGAAAGATATTGCGGGTTGTCCAAAGAACCGCACATTAAATGGGTAAAGCTAAAAAGCTGGTAATGTAGATGGTCTCAAAAAATTGTACAGACTGTGTAGGTTATGCTGGCAATCCGCGGCTCTAATTTTAACACCTAACAATAGAAAAAGAGGCAGAAAAGCAAGAAATATAAACATTATAGTTTATATGATTGATGTGATGAGAAAAACAATTATTAATAAAATATTTATAGAATGATTCATATGTTATTAATTTATTATTCTTTTAAAATAAATGAGCTAAAATTAATATTTTTTAAATATTGAAAATTTTCAATCCTTCAAAATTTTCAAGGATTATCGCTGTCAATCATTTTCCTTTTAAATATCCTAATAGTATGATTAATACCACGATGAGGTCATCAGATTTCAGATCTTTTTTATTTATTTTTATACAGAGATGAACGAAAAAACATTGAAAAAAATAGGAATAAGATACAACAAGTTATCCCGTCATGGGAGATAGCAAGAAATTAAAAAGAAAGAGATATCACCATGTTTAAGAAAATTCAGTCATCATCTACATCTATCAACTGTACTGAATTAAATGCTTATTCCTTAACGGTGAGAGTCTGGAGGTCCATCCATGCATATCTGGTAAACTACCAGTCCTGCTAGAAAATCTGCAAGAGTTTAATTCATGCAATGTGTGGGTGATATTGAGATTTCATAATGATGTAGCCTTAATTTTTTATGCCCAAAATTTTAGATATCCATTTTACTCGTCTATTTATTTCCATTTTCACTGTTCCATCTTTATCACTTCTCTTTTCTTTTTATTTATTTTTGTCTTATCTTTGACTTTTTCTTCTAAAGGATATATACTATGTGAAAAGAATAATTTTCTTAATAATAAGAGTATAAATAAATTAAAAGTAATGAAAAAAAGGAAAATATTTCATCATCAGCACCCCAACATTAGTCTACATACGGAGAGTGTAAGTATTTTAAACTGAATTCAGCAAAAAAAAAAAAATAATAGAAGATTAGAAATTATTTATAATATATAACAATAATAAAAGTGATATTTCTATTTGATTTTCACATTATGTACGTTTCCCGTTTGATTCTTTAACTACTATTACAAATTACCTCATTGTTTTAATTTTCAACCTCCTAGCTACATCAATTAAATTGATGAAAAAATGTATTAACTACATATGCAACAAATTCAATTACAATAATAAAAATTGCAAGCAATCAAGCTCGTCTTTCGCTGGTTGATACATAAGAATAATATTTTATAAACACCCTAACATTAGAAACACCTCAGAATTGATACTTCCTCTCATGTCTCTTTTTATAACATTTATTATTCTTAACTCATCAGCCACACATTAGCTTGGAGTGTTCACAAAACATTTTTTTTCAATTATAGTAGATTATATGATGTGAAATTAAAAATAAAAAATAAAATTCATGCTAATGTTCACATAACCATATTGAATGAAATTCGATATGAGAATATTCATGCATCCCCAATGCCATGCTAGCTTGAATATGGAATCGTTTTAAAAATATATGATCATTTATAGAATCTATTTAGCAATGATTTCAGAAATGCTATATCGGGAAAGAGATTTCTTTAAATTTGATATATATAAAAGTAACGTGTAACAGTGAGAACATTTAAGAACCGAAAGCACTAGTAGTTGGCGAGAATGAAATTGCCTTAAAAAATGTTGAGAAGAGAATGTAAAGCTTCACTCCGCCTATATAATATGGAAAATACTCACAAGTCATAAGTGACACACTATAAATATCGAGTTTAATTTCCGCTCATATGCACCGTTGTAGTTTGTACTAACACAAAGCAGCAAGTGCTTGGTATATATCCTCAAACATGGTAGTTGGAGGAGGCGGTGCAGGTTCCAATATCGGTGTTCATGGATGGCGAGACATCAAGAGTCTCACCGTCCAAGTCATCACCGGGCGATGGTTCGTGGTGTTCGCCTCCTTTCTAATCATGGCAGCCGCTGGAGCCACCTACATGTTCGGTCTCTATTCCAGCGACATCAAAACAACCCTCGGTTACGACCAAACCACTCTCAATCTCCTCAGTTTCTTCAAGGACTTGGGCACCAACGTTGGGGTCATCTCAGGCCTAATCAACGAGGTGGCTCCACCTTGGGTTGTCCTAGCCATTGGTGCCATCCTCAACTTCTTTGGCTACTTCATGATATGGCTTTCCGTCACCCAAAAAATTGCCAAACCCAAAGTGTGGCAGATGTGTCTCTACATCTGCATAGGCGCTAACTCTCAGACCTTCGCCAACACTGGTTCCCTTGTCACTTGTATCAAGAACTTTCCAGAAAGAAACGGGGTTGTGTTGGGTATCCTCAAAGGTTACCTCGGTCTTAGTGGTGCAATCATCACACAACTCTACTCTGCTATATACTATGATGACACAAGGGCTTTGATTTTGCTAATAGCTTGGCTCCCCGCTGCTATTTCCTTCGCTTCCCTTCGAACCGTTCGCTACATGAAGCCTGTTAGGCAGCCTAATGAGCTCAATGTTTTCTACAGGTTTCTGTATATTTCTCTTGGCCTTGCTGGGTTTCTTTTGGTCATGATCACTGTACAGAAAAGGATCAACTTCACTCAAGCTGAGTTTGGTGTCAGCGCTGCTATGGTGCTCTTTCTGCTCCTCCTCCCACTCGCTGTTGTTTCTATGGAGGAATATAAGGTCTGGCAGAGTAAAAGGCTCGCTTTGGTTGACCCCTCCCCGGTGAAAATAGTAACCGATCAGGGTGAAAAGGTGAAACCGAATGATACTACTACTCATGGTAGCAGCAATTCACTTTCTTCCAATGATACCAGGTGGTGGGAAAATGTTTTTAGTCCACCAGCAAGAGGTGAGGACTATACAATACTTCAGGCGCTATTCAGCATCGACATGTGGATACTATTCATATGTAGCATATGTGGTATTGGTGGCACGTTGACTGCAATAGATAACCTTGGTCAGATAGGAAAGTCGCTTAGATACCCAAAGAAAAGCATAAGCACTTTCGTTTCCCTAGTAAGCATTTGGAATTATCTAGGAAGGGTTTTCGCTGGATTTGTTTCTGAACATTATCTACAAAAGTACAAGTTCCCTCGTCCTCTCATGCTTACACTAACCATACTCTTGTCATGTGTTGGTCACCTTCTGATTGCATTTGACGTGCCAAATGGTCTTTATGCGGCTTCGGTGATTATTGGGTTTTGCTTTGGCGCACAGTGGCCTTTACTTTTTGCCATTATATCCGAGCTTTTTGGACATAAATATTATGCAACTTTGTATAACTTTGGAAGTGCAGCAAGTCCACTAGGGCTATATGTGCTTAATGTGGTGATGACTGGGCATTTGTATGACAAAGAAGCCAAGAAGCAACTTGCGGCATTGGGGCTTGAGAGAAAGGAAGGACAGGAATTGAATTGCATTGGGATCCATTGCTTCAAGTTATCCTTCATTATTATCACAGCTGCGACTTTCTTTGGTGTCATTGTTTCACTCATCTTGGTAGCTAGGACAAGAACCTTTTACAAAGGTGACATATACAAGAGATACCGGGATACTTCAGCCACGGTGACAGAAGCTGAAATGGCGAAGGTGGAGAACGGAAACAACGCAAAGAAAGATGACACACATGTGGTGCCAACTCAGGAGTAAGACTATTGGCAAAGGATGATGCTATTGTAGCTCAGGGTGCAAACAATAAATTAATTGATTAATGATGTAGTCATACCTCATGCATGATATACAATGTAATAAGTGTGTAACATTATGTTATTGCTAAATATTATTTGCCGTGACTTTTCGTTTTCTTTGTCACACAAAACGAAGTTCCCTTTTTTTTCGCCTGTATTCTAGAACGAGTAAAATAAAATAATAGAAACATGATTGCCATGTTATTGCAATTGTTGATGTAGTTTATTGCAAGTTTTTGCTCATTTAATTATTACATGCAATTGGTTGGATATGCTTAATTCAAAACACGAGAAGCGTTTATCTTCTTTAAGGCTGTCTGCTGCTGCTATATATAGTATATAGTATATACGTTTCTTAATTTATATCATGCATGAATAGGGTCTGTAAATAAAATCTGAGGTTTATAAATGTAACAAGACTTTGATCATTAGCTGGCACCGGTCACCATCTTTAGAAAGTCTAGTCTAAACTTAATATGAATCGGATTAAAACTATCCGTCCCAAAGTATGCCCATTATTATTTTCCTACCCTACCGATCATTTAATGCCATGCCAATTAAAAAAATAAAATTTTAAATTTTCACGTTAAAACGTGGTTAAGGGTCTTCGCTGACCCAACGTCTTGTAGATCTGGTTCCAGTAGGAAAGCGCATTGAAGTCAACAAACCTATAATACTTCTTCGCTATTGATTCTCTTGCCCTATGTCCTTTGATTTGGGAAAAAATGCCCAAAAGGTATGAGAAACTCAATTAACGCAATAACATATGGAAGAATCGGTGGAGCAATCGAAAGAAAGTATGGAATGTATATATGTTGTGAAGGGGAGGGAGTCAGTAAACTAGGGCGAAGTCACACCAAAGAGGAAGAGAAGGGGTAGAATGCTTAACAAGTTTATTTTTTACTATAACACCGTTAAAATATAAAATACTTGACTGTATAATTTTAATTGACAGGAAGAGATAGGAAAGGGGACAGAATTTTGGGAAAGGTGATTCAATCCTAATATCAAATGTTGGCTTGTTTAAGATAACGTACATTGCACGATCACCGTTGAAATTGAAAAATATCAAAAATATTTTTCGAAAATTCAACTCACATGAATTTTAGGAAAAATGTTTTATATTAATTGACATTTTTCTGAGTAAAAAGATTCAGATTTTAAAATTATATTAGCAACTGGGAATATAACAACTTTCTTTAAGTCATTTAATAAAAACATCGTATTATAAAATTTAAATATCGTATTATGTTGACCCTATTAAGAAATAATAAAGTTTAAAGAAAATTATTTCTTATAACTAGAAAAACATGTTAAAAATATTGCAAAATGCAAATATTGTTTCATCTTAAAAAAAACATATTTATATGGTTTAAGGCTAATTTGTCATATTATTTCTCACACTTTTCTCGTTTACTGATTATTACTTTTCTTTAGAAACAAAAAGTCAAGAGATGTGAGATAAACAAGTTGTCCACATTTCACAATTGTATGTTTGGATATCTGCCAAATTGTCAATGGTGAGTGGTGACTGAAATAGATGCTCAGGACTTAATAAAAAAAAGACAATTATGCAGACAAAAACTATATCCTATAAGCGGTGGTTCCGTAGCAACTTAGCAATCATATTTTGGGGTATTCATGTGTATAGATTTTTTTTTTCTTTGCTTAGTTGTTATACTTATGAGTTTAGATTTTTTTTTTTTTAATTTTATGTTCTGTCTCATCTCATCTTTTTGCACTTTAGTTATTTTTGTTCTCTCTCGTCTCATCTCCTTATCTGCATTTCTGCATCAGCTCCTTTTTTGTTCTCTCTCATCTCATCTCATCTCATCTCATCAGATCGATCAAGCATCAGATTTTCCTATGCGCTTTCTATTTCTTTTCTGAAGCTCTTTAACTTCTCCTTATTTTTTTGATTTATATTCATTGGGATTTTTATGGAAACAGGGATGAGAAAAAAAGAAATAACCTTCACTGTTGAGTGTTGACTCGAATTTTTGGTTATAGCAAAGCTTATTACAAGAAATTAATGTGTAAGAAATAGTTGTGATTCAGACTATTATAGAAAATCTTGTTCAATAATCTTTGTTTTAATTTATATTATAAGTTTATTTTAGAATATTATATTGATGGTATCAAATGAATCATTTTTACTATTTTTATATATTTGATAATATTATGTTAATTATATTGAATATTTGAAAGAATCGTGATATAAAATAGTAGTTCTAAAAGAAAAAAAAATTAAATAGATAACCCGTTGATCCGAACCGAACAGTTCATGAACGGGTTAGGTTGGGTTGAGTTCCAATTTTTTTCTTTTGAAAATCAAACTGATCAAATTTAATTGGATTGAGTCCTAAATTTGACCAAAACCAATTTTAACTTATCCGCGAAGACTGCTAAATTCATATCATCATATATCAATTAATTCCTGCTTCATTTGTCTCGATTGGATGAAATTTCTTACCGATATTTTTGGATGGTACATGGGCCCGTAAGTCTCATTCTGTTTGATTGGCCCGTTTCGGCCTGCTCGATTAAAAATAAGGGCATTTATTCTATGCACTTCGTTCCCTACTTCATGTAATTTCCATTTTTATTGGTGTGGACTAAATTACTTTTAATGAGTCTCAACATTCATTTCTCTCAAATGTTTTGATTCTAAATCCTAAAAGTGTTTCAAAATATCCATTTCATAATACATGAATTTTGTTTTTTTTCTTTTTCTGAAATAAGTATTCTATAATATATTCTAGATTTATAAGCGTATTAGAAAATCTGCATTCCATCATAATAGACTTCCAAAATACCTATTTTAGATCCATTTGACTCAACTATGCTTCCATGAAGCATATTCTGGAAAACAAAACAAAAATTGCAGAAAAATGCTTCCATAAAGCATATTTTGGAGGTAAAAAAATGCATAAATATCAATCTTAATTTTTTTTATACTTCAATTTTGACCTTTTTTTTTTTTACCATCTTTCACTTCTTTTATTATTACATCACATTATATTTATTAATTTATTTTTGTTTATTTTTATAAAAAAACTAATAATGTAAAATCATTTTTTTGTCTTCCACTCACAACTCACCAATATTGTAAGTGTTAATTTTTAAAATAACTATCTTAAAAATCATATTAACAAATATTTTGAATCACTTGAAGTGTAAAACAAAAAATTATTCACAGACATGATCATCAAACTCTTCTTTTTTTTTTTCTCTCAATAACTTATGCATTTAAGTGTGTGAGTTAAGTCTTCACGGTAAGAAACTAAATATTGATCCTGATTTTTTTTCGTATTTCAATTACCAGATTTGATCGATTTATCTCCTGTTGTACTATTGTAATCTAAGTGTTTTGCGTATTGCTAATTGCATATCCTGTTTTTCCACAAGAGAACAAAGAACTAATTAGATATTGATTTTCACTCAATCAAGTTGTTGAACTTTTTACGAAAGCATACAGACTTAGTGTGTTCTCAGATTAATCTCCCATTCAAGACAAAAAACTATCTTGGTTATCAATCCTTCATCGTATTATTACATCATGTGATGATAAATGTCTCAAAATAATTGTATTTATTTACAAAAAGGAAATTGCGTATTATAAATTAATATCTCAATATGACGCACCGCAATTATTTAGTTAATTTTAAACCATAGAGTTATATATCTTACTTTAAAATAATCTTAATTACCTTAATTAAAAAATATATATATGTATATACACTGGTAATAATTAATTTAATTATTCAGAATTTCAAAATACTTGTCATAATTATCTCGACAACAACTAATTTAATTATTAAAAAATTAAATTACTATATTTATATAATTTTATGATTTTTTCACTGATTAAATTTTTCTCT
>PYAF01002236.1:1158149-1172396 GCA_007407185.1 Glycine tomentella
AATTATGAAATTAATAAATATAATAAATCAATTAAATTAATATATATATATGGGTAATTAAAATATTTAATAAATTCATTTAGATATATTTTATATATATGTATATGGATATTAGAAAATATTATTACTAACATATATTTGTTTAATTTATTAAATTATTTTGTTTAGGAAATGTTAATAATATAATCTTATAAATAATTATTTTATAAATAATATTCAATTAAAAAATTCATTAACAAAATAAAATATAATTATATATTTTTTAAAAATGTTTGAAATTTAATATTAATAAAATTACTTAAAAAAATAATATAAAACTATAATAGTACACCTACAACTTTAAAGTAAAAGGGATTTTTGACTTTAAACAAATTACTTAACACACCTCGTTTTTCATAAGTTATTACATTTAATTATTTTTATTTTTTATTATTATTTTTTTTCTCCCAATCATCTACCGACAATTTTCAGTAAAAAATGATGATTCACGCATAAATCCTTTATTACACGACTTCGCGTTAAAATCCACCATACAATTATGATACTTTTTTATAAGCCGTGTACGTGTGGATCCCAAATTCCCAATACACGCTGGAAAACTGGGACTGAGAAGGCTAGTCGAAAAAGTTGGTCCCGTTGACTTACGCGTCGTCAAGTGCAATACCTCTCACGACCGGTCTCTAAATGCGTTTTTGGAGAGAGAAATTATACCAATTTTTTTATAGAGGACGAAAAACTATATCTAAAATAATGATACATAAAATATTTAATCATTTTAAATATTTTTATTTCTCTTTCTATGATCTATTATATTTTTTTCTCCTACTCTTGTTAATACATTAATTTTGTATAACATGTTATACATAAAATATATATACACAAATTATAGAATAAGATAGATAACACAATAAAAAAATAGTGTAAAAGTAATACATTTTGTTTTATTTTACCACACTCAATGATTTGTTAGCTTGAAGGGGAATGCAAAAAATAATTACTTTCAATATAACATTCTATTTACTTATTTTTCAAAATGAAATATCTCGTTATTAGTAAAAATATATATATTTGTTAACAAATTTATAATTATTATAAATACAATTTTTAAATCATTTTCTTAATATTATAATTAAAATTTACTGCAAAAATATATCAATGACGCTTTCGATAAAAAAAGTTGTACTTTTAACTTTTTAACTATTTAAGTGTGATGATTAATAGTACAACGGTAGTAAACAAACATATGTTATTTTTTCATCTCAAAAGCTACGTACTGATACTATTAAATTTCAGAAAATTTATTTATATGCATTGATATTAGCAGCATGTGTCCATGAATTATGTATGTTTTGTTTTTTACGACTAAAGATATTTTGGAGATGACGAGAAGTAAATTTTTTATTTCCTTTTTAATGAACCATTACCTAAACAAATGCAACCTTTGCCGGTACTTCTGAATAACAATTTAACATGTGCTTAGTCTTAGATCTCGTGATACGTCGACTTGTCGTTTATGCCCCCCCTCTCTCTCTCTCTCTCTCTTATTATTCATACACAGTTTACACACGATGCCGAATCTATCCCCAATTCCCCATAAGGCCATCTATATATTGACCAGTACTTGCTCACACATCTTCAAACACTCTGTTGCTGCTGACAAACATGGCCGCTGCCATCGGAAGCATGGTGCACACGAATGGGCTCATGGTCCAAGTCATCACCGGACGGTGGTTCGTGGTGTTCGCCTCCTTTCTAATCATGGCCTCCGCCGGCGCCACCTACATGTTCAGCCTCTACTCCGGCGACATAAAATCCGCCCTCGCCTACGACCAAACCACCTTAAACCTCCTTAGTTTCTTCAAAGACTTGGGCGGCAATGTCGGCGTCCTCTCCGGCCTCATCAACGAGATCACTCCACCTTGGGTGGTCCTTGCCATCGGTTCCATCCTCAACTTCTTCGGCTACTTCATGATATGGCTCGCGGTCACCAAAAAAATACCCAAACCGCACGTGTGGCACATGTGCCTCTACATCTGCATAGGCGCCAACTCTCAGTCCTTCGCCAACACCGGTTCCCTTGTCACGTGCGTCAAGAACTTCCCAGAAAGCCGTGGGGTTGTTCTTGGCATTCTCAAAGGCTACGTGGGTCTCAGTGGAGCCATCATAACACAACTCTACTTCGCTTTTTACTACGACGATTCAAGGTCCTTGATTTTGCTCATAGGGTGGCTCCCAGCTGCTATTTCCTTCCTTTTCCTTCGAACCATTCGCTACATGAAACCCCTTCGACAACAACCCAATGAGCTAAGTGTTTTCTACAAGTTCTTGTATATCTCACTTGGCCTTGCTGGGTTTCTTTTGGTCATGATCATAGTTCAGAAGCAAGTGCATTTCTCACAGAGTGAGTATGGAGTCAGTGCTGGGGTTGTTCTTTTTTTACTGTTCCTCCCTCTTGCTGTTGTGTTTGTTGAACAATATAAAATCAGAGAGAGCCAAAAGCTAGCATTCATTGACCCCTCCCCAGTCAAGATAGTAGCTACTGAAGGAGAGTCTAACACGCCAATTTCAAGAAAGATCGATGAAGAAATAATAACTAGTACTAGATGGTGGCAAAAAGTGTTTAGTCCACCGCCTAGAGGTGAGGACTATACTATACTTCAAGCACTATTCAGCTTAGACATGATACTGCTATTCTTCGCTGGCACATGTGGTGTTGGTGGAACCTTGACCGCAATTGATAACCTAGGTCAGATTGGTACATCGCTAGGGTACCCAAAGGCCAGCATAAGCACGTTTGTGTCGTTAGTGAGCATTTGGAATTATCTGGGAAGGGTTTTTTCTGGGTTTGTTTCAGAACACTTTCTACAAAAGTACAAGTTCCCTCGACCACTCATGCTCACGCTAACCCTCCTCTTATCCTGTGTCGGTCACCTTCTGATAGCCTTCGATGTGCCCAACGGACTCTACGTGGCCTCGGTGATCATTGGCTTCTGCTTTGGCGCGCAATGGCCTCTGGTTTTCGCCATAATCTCGGAGCTCTTTGGACTCAAGTACTATTCAACGTTGTACAATTTTGGCGGTGCAGCGAGCCCAATTGGGCTTTATGTGCTTAACGTCAGGGTAACGGGACACTTGTATGACAAAGAAGCTCTGAAGCAATTGGCAGCGACGGGGATCTCTAGAAAGACTGGCACCGAATTGACTTGTGTTGGGTCCAGTTGCTTCAAATTTTCCTTCATTATTATCACTGCAGCGACCTTTTTTGGCGCCTTAATTTCACTGATTTTGGTGGCTAGGACAATTAAGTTCTACAAAGGGGATATATACAAGAGGTACCGGGAGCAAGCCGAGGAAGAAGCCACCACTGTCACTGAGATGGCGGTGGTCCAAAATCGTTCCGAGAAATTAGAACAAGAAGCCAAAGTTATTGAAGCATAATTGGTGTAGGGTAAAGGTTGAATTATAGATAGTCATCAATTCAAGTTAGTAAAGTTTATTTTTTGTGGTTCGTGATATATATGTAGAAAAATAAAATAGAAAATATAGTTGGGACCACTGTCTTATTTATTTTCCCTTCACGTCTTTACTGATGACTACGGGGAATTGAAATTAAAATATAGTAATCAATGTTTGATGAGTATAAATAAATACGAACAGCTAGCACTTTCTTCAACATGTAATATATATATGTCCATCCCCCGCTGACTGATTACACGCTTAGTTTTGGCATTTATGCATGGCAAAGAGTGAACTGGGCCTAGAGCACCTCCTCGAGTAAAAGCTTCTACAGCCGGTTGACCGAAATGAGGATCCCAAATTGCAAATGTATGGATTGTCGAATATAAAAAACGATATATTATGTGTTACAGATTAAATTTATAAGGAATTTGTCTTTTAGTGAGTAAAATAAGATGTTATACTATTTTTTATTATTTTTTTAATGCCATTATTATGCACATGCATTGCAACTGGCTGGTATATCCATTTCACGAGTAATGCACGTGAAAGATGAAACCAATTGAGAAATTGAGAAATGTTTACAAGTACGAAGCGAACAAAATTATTGTTAATTTCGGTATTCTTTAATTTTATATTAAATATTCTTTTGATGCATGAAAGTTAGGTTTTTTTTTTTTACAAAAATAAAAAACATTTTGCTGCTTTAGTTTTTGAAATATTTAGTTGATTTCTTGCCGTTGGAGAAGTTTTGTTATAAAAAATAGATCGCAAATATAGAATTTGTTTAGATACAAGGTTATAAGTAATTTTGAGAGTTTTTCTACTAAAAAAATATTATATTTTTAATAAAAAACTCTCAAAAATATTTCTGACTTATATTTAAACAGTCCAATAATACTCATCTTATCATGTCAACTTTTGTCTAAATAAACATATATTTGCCATGTAGTAATATATGTTGTAATTAATATGAAATTATAATTATCTTAAAAAACGAAACTAAAATAGAAAAAAAAAGTACAAATCCCTCATTCAATACAGTTCTTTGCAAATCTTCCATTTTTTCCATCATCCTTTTTTCTTTTCACTATCTCAACCACAGAGGAAATATGCCAGTCTAAACTCATGTAAGCTAAACAACAATATCAAATGGGTCAGTTGGTCAATCCAGTCTAATTAATTCCCTTTTAACCCGCTAAAAAATTGGATTAGATTAAGTTGAACCCATTTTTCTTTGGATTGAAAGTTTCAATCAATTAGTGATGATAAAAAAATCAATTAATGTATTACATTAATACATAATTTTTTATTATTGTGTAGTATTTAATTTTATCAACCATTAATTTACTATATAAATTAGAATAAATATTTTTTATTTGTAGAAAAAAATATTTTTTTATCAACCATTCATTTTATTTATCTTTTAAGGTTATTTTGTAGAAGTAAAAAAGTATAATATTTTTTATGCTAGTGAAATAGTTGTTCTGTTTCACCCCTTTCTCTTTTCAATCCATAAACAATGCATACGTAAATTAATTAAATATTGGAAAATAAATAAGAGTATTATTGATCAAAAATATAATTAACATGATATTGAACTTTGCAAATGCCAGATAAATAGATAAATATGAATATTTTTTTCCAAAAATCCCACAATTAAAAATATGAAGTAAGAATGTGTAGCATTTAATGCTATATATTGATGTAATATTGAAATAAATACTGTAAATAAATGAAAAATTTCTTATATAGTACTATCTAGTATGACATAGTTTTGTTAATTGAATAAGATTTATAAAATTTAGTCTGTAAAACATATTTAAAAAAACATTCAAATGTATATTAACATATTTTATAAGTATTTTAAAATATCAATGTGTAACAATTAGTGCTAATATTATAATATTCATTCCTATACAAATATATGAATAATTTTCTTCTTCTTATTTTTCTTATGTAAAATAAATATTAATATTAATGAGACTTATGCATTTAGCCATATAAATATTAATATTACTTTTAATGATTTATTTAATAACAATAATAAAAGAAATACCTTATTTTGGTTTATACTTTTTTCCCCCTATTTTACTGTAAGACCATATAAGTCTGTCATGTAATGTAACTGTAGCTAGATGCCACGGTGGCAGACTCCAAATTTCGGAAATTGATACCCTGCAGTTTAAAAGAGAGCTATACCTTGTTTTATCGCTAATAAAATCTCACCGTGCATCCAATTTTTCTGTCCCTCACTTTTAAAAATCACCAAATGTTAAAAATAAAGGAACCAAGTCGTCTCGCTTCACAGTTACACACACTCCACTCACGCACTTCCTCCTCTCTCTCCATTTCTCTGACTCTGAGCATGCAATTGGTGTTGGTCTCATTGCATTCTCTGTGGAAATGACGAACAAGGGCAAAGGAAAAGGCAAGGAGGTCGCCAGAAAAGGTTCTGCCGACAAGCGCAAGGCCGTCTTCGACGATGACAAGACCGGCGGCGGCCGCAAGAGAAACAACCCAGGAGTCCTTCAGTTCTTCGACGATGCCGCTGACGTTGAAGAGAGCGATTTCAGCGATTTCAGCGACGACGACAGCGATTTCGGTATACAATCAATTTCCCTTCCCGCGCTCTCTAATCTGCTCTTAAATTTCTTCGTTTATTACTCTCTCGCGAAAATTGTTAGGGTTTCGGAAACATTTCCGCGTTTCGTTTTGAGAAATGATCTTCTATATGTTAAGGTTTCGGCCACATTTGTTGGGATTATGTTTCTAAACTGTTTTATCGTTTGAGAAATGCTCAATTTCTGTCAGATTTTATGGCTTTCGAGTTCATATTTCATTGATAGAGTTTCCTGTGGTATCGTACCCGTTCCTTAGCGTTTTTTGAAATTTTTATGAGCAGATTTTTCTGACGACGAATTAAATGCCGCTCCAAGAAGGATGGACATGCCAGATAAGGGCCAGAGTAGCCTCCCGCGTGTCGTCCCTAAAGAGGAAATGGTGGATGAAGAAGAGTGGGATAGAATTTTGGAGGAGCGCTACAAAGATCCATCTAGGTTTATCAGATTTGCTGATGAGTTTGGTGATGATAAAGGGATGGACCCAAGTTCTATACACGAGGGTGTCGATGAATTAATGCCATTCATTTGGAAAGTCAAATGCACTGTATGATTCCTGAAACATGGATTTAGTGATTTTGCTAACTGAAATCCTGGTGCTGCCTTCAATTTTCTTTAGGTGCTTCTTTTGTTTATGCTTTGCTAAGTTTTTTTTCCTCTCTTTTTTTGCTGCAGGTTGGGCGGGAGAGGCTTTCAGCTCTTTGTCTGATGCAGAAGTTTGCTGACTTGAATTCATTGGGTACTAAATTAAAGATAAAATCTGCATTTGCTGTAGATCATATGAAAGGATTTGTGTACATTGAAGCCGAAAAACAGTATGATATAAATGAGGTAGCCTCTCAGTACTGGGTATTTTTAATCGTTTTGTTGTATTGATAGCCAAGGTTTTGAATTGCTGCGGTCTAGGACGGTTTTGTTGATGCCAATGGTGATGCTGCGGTTGAAATTGTGGTCCACAACCATTTTCTAACACTTTGTTGATAGCATTTTCCAGTGAAACTTTTCTGCCACCAGTCAAATCTATTTACATTTGTTACTAATGCACTGTTTTAGGCATGCCAAGGGATTCCCGGGATCTATGTTACTCGAGTGGCACCTGTACCAAATAGTGAGGTTTATCATCTGTTCTCGGTTAGAAGTAGAACCCCTGAAATATCTGAGGGCATGTGGGCTCGAATAAAAGGTGGTAACTATAAGGGGGATCTAGCACAGGTACTGCATGATTGTACAAATTAATGTTTTTTGTGTTTTATTTTCTATACAACTTGTGAAATGCTTATTCCTTTTATCTATTATATGTTTTTCCAGGTTGTGTCTGTGAACAATACCCGGAAAAAAGTTACAGTGAAGCTTATTCCGAGAATTGATCTACAAGCCTTGGCTGCCAAATTTGTAATGAGACCTTTTTCCACATGATTCTATATCTCTCTCTCTTCTTTCTTTCTGGCAGTTCATCTACTAGCTTTGATGATTCTGGTTTTCCTGATAATGTGTTTATTGTGCCATGCAATGTTGTTAAAATCATGATCTAGATCTTAAGAAAAAAATAATATAGTAAAAATATTTAATTTTTAGTTTATTTTGTAATTAAACTTGTGCATTTATTTTCACCCACACTTATACTCATTCAAACAAGAATTCCTTACCTCTGTCCGTTTAAACAATACATTTTTTTCTACTCTATTTCTCCTTTATTTCTATCTTATCCTATTTCTTTCCTCTTTATTTTACTTGAAATCCAAATTCCAAACAAAGCCATAGAGTAAGCAAAGTCCTAGTTCTGTGGGCTGTCTTTTGTTTTTCTTGTTCTTATCCTATGGCTATGTACAAGATATATATGAAATAATTGTTGATGTGTCTCTTCACTCATTACAGGGTGGAGGATATAGTCGTCTAAAAATGGCTGTACCGGCACCAAGATTAATCAGCTCAAGTGAACTTGAGTAATAATATATATTCTCATATCTTGTTAATTTTTTGCTGGATAGTTTTTCTGATATTACCTTTCAATAACTCTGTAGGGAGTTCCGACCACTCATCCAAATCAAACGTGACCGTGATACTGGGAAGGTTTTTGAGGTTCTTGATGGCTTGACGCTCAAGGATGGGTATGTATACAAGAAAGTATCTCCGGATTCATTAAGTTTATGGGGTGTTGTGCCAACAGAAGAGGAGCTGTTAAAGTTTGAGCCTTCTGAAAGCAATGAATCAAATGATTTAGAGTGGCTCTCTCAGCTTTATGGTGACAAGAAGAAAAAACGGGTTATAAGACCTGATAAGGGAGGTGGTGGGAAAGGAGAGAGTCCATCAGGTTCTGGTGTGGGAAATGGTTTTGAACTTTATGATTTAGTTTGTTTTGGGTAAGTCATTGTTTTACCTAGCTAGCATTCACGGTGATGTATGAATTATTTCTCTTACGCATGTGTGCCCTTGTACCCCCACAGTCACACAAACACATACACATACAAAGATGGATATACATGAGACATGCATATGCACACACATGTACATACATGCACATTCCTACACATGTCATCCTTGACAAATCTTTGCCATTGAAGTACATTCACAGCATTGTATGAATTATGTCTCTCTCTAATGTGCGTGCACATGCACATACCTACAAGTTCTCACACATATCTTCCTTCCTAACGAATCTTTGCCATTGCAGTAAGAAGGACTTCGGTGTAATAGTAGGCATGGATAAAGATGATATCTACAAGGTATAGCATTCATCCTATGCAATTTCATTTGTTACAAACTTTTGATTTTGAGTACCTGTTATTTTTCGAAAGTTCTTTACTAATTTCCCTTTCTATTGTAGATTCTAAAAGAGGGCTCAGATGGACCTGTTGCTGTAACTATTGAACGACATGAAATAAAGAGTGGGCTATTTGATTTGAAACTTACTGCCCTTGATCAGCAAAGTAAGACTATATTTGTTAAGGATACTGTCAGGGTGCTGGAGGGTCCATCTATGGTCTGATTTATACTTCTGAACTGCAAGATTTCTAGTTGTGGTATAGTTGGAATTTTCACACCTCACATGATACTTCTATAATATGTCATTTTGCAGGGTAAACAAGGCACTGTTAAGCACATTTATAGAGGGATTGTCTTTTTATATGATGGAAATGAGGAAGAAAATGGAGGTTACTTAACTTGTAAATCTAATTTGTGTGAGAAGGTCAAGGTTGCTGTTGGAGATTGCAGTGGAAAGGTTTGGAATCTTTTTTGTATTTTGCTCTGTTACAAACTGTGTGATCACTTCATTTGAGTTTTTGATGTTTTGAATGCTGTTTTGTACTCAGGACAGTGAACCAGATCCTTTAGTGTTTGAAGACCAACCATCATCACCAAGATCTCCCTTGTCACCCAAAAAACCATGGCAAGCAAGAGAAAATAATCGTGAATGTCTGTAGAGATACATGACTCCTTGACAAATGTTTTAACTGTGGATATGCATGTTTCTTAATTTTTCTCAATTTGATAATTGTGCATGCAGTTAACCGTGGGAACAACAATAACATGTTTAGTATTGGTCAGACATTGAGAATTAGGATAGGTCCTTTGAAGGGATACATTTGCCGAGTCATTGCCTTGCGTCGTGCTGATGTTACTGTGAAACTAGATTCTCAGCAGAAGGTTCTTACAGGTTTGTTTATGATGGCCAACTCTTGAGTATTGTTTCTTGATATATTAGATCATTATTTAGCACAATTTTTACAAAAATGTTTTCACAGTTAAATGTGAGCATCTTTCTGAGGTTCAGGGGAAGAGTACTGCCATTTCATCAAGGTATTTCTATCATTGGCAATAACTTTGCATGCCACAACACTTACTGATTTTACGTTGATTGCACCTGTAAATATTGTCCTGACTCCTGACTTTCTCAATGTTTATTGTATCAGTGGTGATCCAGATTCAAGCTCATCTAAGCCATTTGATCTGCTGGGTACTGAAGGCAGCTCTGGAGGTGGGAATACCTTATTCTCAAGTTTTTGTTATCTTATCCAGTTATCCTTTAACAAGAAAAAAAATCCCCAATAAATGGATTACAATATCAATTAACTTGTGTGCTAGTTACCTTTCCTGTATTGTTTGGCCTTGATCTTTTATTGACACATGAATCCTGACAACTGTAAAGGTTGGCTGAATGGAGTGGGAACGTCCACTGGGGGTGGCGGATGGAATGCTGGAGGGGCATCATCCACTGGGGGTGGCGGATGGAATGCTGGAGGGGCATCATCCACTGGGGGTGGCGGATGGAATGCTGGAGGGGCATCATCCACTGGGGGTGGTGGATGGAATGCCCCTGGAGGGGCATCTTCTACTGGGGGTGGTGGATGGAATGCTGGAGGGGCATCATCTGGAAGGTATATTTGATAGTGATATTAGTTAAATCTACTTGATTTTCATCTGAGTTATAGTCAATATTATATTCAACTAACATATCCTGGCTAATTTTGCATGATGGGTTTAGTAATTAGTAATCTACAAATTCTTGATAACTGGGAAGGGATAAGTCATGGCTATGTAGCATTAATGCAGACAAGAGCATGACACAGATGGCAATGCAACAAAAACATATTTATGCCAAATAATGTTGAATTGACATATGCAAGTATGGCTATTAACTACTTAAAACAGAGAAAGCATAACAACGTTATGTAGATGTGGGTGTTGTGAACACTTTATATGTCATTTCATTTTCTAAATGTCACTGAGATGGAACATTGCCCTTTTAGAAACGTATCTAATTGATATATCAAGGAATTAGAGTGTTATTGTATTTACATCATCTAATATTGTTTTTAAAACATTGGCCGGATAGTTTAAAATTGCAAAAATCCAGTCTTTTGTTTCTTATTCATGATTAGTTTTTTATCTCAACTCAAAAGACAGTTACTTTATTTGTCTTGTGATAACATTTTGCAGGGATGCAGAGTCTAAGCATTCTGCTCCAAGCTTATTGGTATGTATTGCATAACACCCTTTTATATGTGTGTCTTTCTCCATTCCCATCTCTCCTATCACCCTCTCTTGTTCCTGTTCATGGTCTAACCACCCTTGGTATCATATATATATACGTGTGTGTGTGTACCCAGTTGCTTTTACATTTATGAATTTAATGCATTTTAATTTAATATTTAGACATATTTTGTTTTTGCAGAATACAGAATCTATCTCAAATCCCTTCAGTTCCAAGGGTAAAATTATACTGCATATATGTTTAGCATGTCTTTGGTTCTAGTTAACTACTTGTTCGTCATTTGCCTCATTGCTGTTGTAATATGTAGGTGCAGAAGATTCTGCTTGGGAAACTAAAAGTAATTCTAATCAGAACTCCTCATGGGGGGTTGCAGTGGAGAAGACTGGAATTGCTTCTAACCTAGATCAATCTGGTGGTTGGGGAAGTGGTGGAGGGAGCTGGGGTCAGGCAGAGCATAAAACTGGAAGCATGGGTAATGGCAATCAGAATACCAATTGGAATAACAAACCTAACAATTTGAATGGAAATCAATCCTCAGGAGGGGACAGTAAAAGCAATTGGAATACAACCAAGGCTTCTGAAGGGGAGTCTTCTGGTTGGAACAGTGTCAAAAAGTCAAATGAAACTTCATCAATTGGATGGGGTAGTGGCAATGGTTTTAAAAGTGGAGTCAAAGAAGTTGGAAACCCTGATGGTACTTCAGATATTGATGCTAATCAGGATGCTGGGTGGAAAAGCAAACCAAATAAGGATGGGAGTGGGTCATCTGGCTGGGGAACAAAAAACAATTGGAATGCTCCAGTCTCTTCATCACATGATAAACAGGAAAAAGGTAATGATCAAGGTGGGTGGAATGCAGGAAAAGCTTCAGGTGGTTCGGCTGCAGATTTCAGTCAAGCTTCTGGTTGGAAAGGGGGGCTGAGTGAGAACTCCCAAGGTTCTAATTGGGGCAACAAGAAATTTGGTTCAGGCACTGTATCGGGTGATTCTGGTGGAAATCAGGGTAATGGTTGGGGTCAGAAAAGCAATTGGAACTCTGGATCTATGAGTGGGAATGAGAACCAGAATTCTCACTGGAGTTCTGGGCACACTGAGCCTAAAAATCAAGATTCCAACTTGGACAAGAAAAACAATTGGAACTCTGGAAATGGTGGAAACCTGGCTTCTGATCCGAAAAGTAGCAATTGGAATTCTGGATCTGGAAATTCCAATGAATATTCTAACTGGGGAAACAATGGTAATAACAAATCATCTTGGGGTGCTGGAAATGAAAACAAGAATTCCAACTGGAGTTCTGGGCGTAATGATCCTGGAGATCAAGATTCCAATCAGGGCAAGAAAAGCAATTGGAACTCTGGGAACAGTGATAACCAGGCTTCTGATCCAAACAATAGCAATTGGAACTCTAACAAATCCTCTTTGAGTGCTGGGAATGAAAACAAGAATTCTAACTGGAGTTCTGGGGATCCTGGAAATAAAGATTCTAACTGGGGCAAGAAAAGTAATTGGAATTCTGGATCTGGTGATGCTAATGAAAACACTTGGAGAAGTAATAGCAGCTGGAGCACAGCAAATGCCTCAAGCGATGCTGGTGTGAATGAAGATTCAAATGAAAATTCTGATGGAGTAGGTGGTGGGAACTGGAGAGGTGGTTACCAGGGTAGAGGTGGCTTTAGAGGTAGAGGTTTCCGGGGTAGAGGAGAGCGTGGTGGGTTTGGTGGCCGGGGAGAGCGTGGCGGTTTTGGTGGCCGAGGGGAGCGTGGTGGAGGCTTTGGTGGCCGATGGGAACGAGGAGGAGGCTTTGGTGGTAGAGGTAGATCAGACAGAGAAGGTTGTGGTGGTAGGTGGGGATCAGAAGGAGGACGTGGAGGCCGAGGCAGGGGAAGGAATGATCAATCTGGTGGTTGGAACAACAGAAGGGATTCTGGTGAGGATGGGCCCTCTGACTGGAAGAAGGGGGCAGAAAATGGTGGATGGAAGAATAGTAATGGATCTCAGGCTCGGAACCAGGATACTGGTGACAAGGATAGGCAAAGCTGGAGCCAGGGAAATGCAGATAAGGAGCGTCCTAGCTGGAACCAAGGAAGTGGAAGTAATCAGAGCTGGAGTTCAGCAAGTGGAGCTAATGATAATGGATCCCAGGCTTGGAACCAGGGAAATGCAGATAAGGAGCATCCAAGCTGGAACCAAGCTGGAAATAAGCAGAGGTGGAGTTCAGCAAGTGGTGGAGCTAACGATAATTGGAACAACAATGGGTCTACGCAGACCTCAGAGGCTAGCTGGAAAAAATCTACTACAACTGACGAGACCAACATCCAGGGCAGTGGGTGGAACAAGGGATCTAGTTCAAACACTACTTCTGGGGGCTGGGGTCAATCAAGTGCTGCAGACAAGGGTCAAGCATCTAGTTGGAAAGAATCAGCAACAGATGGTAAGAAAGAAATAATGATAACCGAATATAAGTCCATCCCCTCCAATTATCATTTCTCTTTTGTTTTATTATTAAAAGAAAGACGTAGTTGTTCAAAAGAAAATTAAGTTAATATGCAAATTAATGATTTTAATTTTCTGTTCAGAATCATTATTAATTATAATTTAACATAAAAATCATAACATAATTAATCTAATGTTTTACGTTACATATGAGGTTTATTCTCACCTTAATTCATAAACTTGCAACTATCATTATATGTAGGTGCAGCAGGTTCTTGGGGCAAGAAAAATGACGGGGGTGACAAAGGTGGATGGTAATTGCTTTCTTGAACGTGCTAGATGGGCCGAAGAAGGGAATTGAGTTCGCATTTCGTAACTAATGGCAAACCTTTTTTCTCTTTGTAAATCCGTATAAATCTGTGCTGAGACTTAATTTTTAAAATATTCTAAACAGATCTGATGGATGACTAATCCTTTCTGCCTGCACTGTAGCGTTACAATGATCTTTTGTGATTGTATGGCTTGCAGTGCTTTCCTATTTTGTTAATTTCTGGATTTCTTGATGGCTGCTAATTATATATTTTGTTTATGTTGGAAATAGAATCACAGGAATAGTCGACAATGGTAATTTCCGATGCCCGAACGTCAAAATTGACGGCGGCTTTGTAAAACAGGATTCAATAAACCCTGAGTTATTTTGTTTTTTTTTTTTTTTTTTTTTTTTTTTTTTTTTCCCGGTTTTTT
>PYAF01002236.1:1172496-1187451 GCA_007407185.1 Glycine tomentella
GCTCTCATCATTTCCAACGGGTTTTTAATGGAGTTTTTTTATGTTGTGCATTAAGAATATCGAGTTTATTTAATATTATTTGGCATTGGGGAGGTGTTGACTCGAGTGTATAAAAATGCTTTGTTGGAAGGTCTTGTAGATAAATAATGAACGTGCTAGGAGATGTCTACAAGCGATTCCGAGGCAACTTGCAGCATCGGTTGATTCAACAGTAACCGAAGTGATAGGGAGTGATCCCTAACTTTTGGTCAAGCGTTTGAAGCTATCTGTAGACCTGAAACGACTTGTCTTCAATCAATGGCAAATGGTCGAAATAAATGGTAGTGTTTTTTCCATATGTCATGCTAAGATCAATTGTATTAGAGCAGCTGACGCCGTGTCATACAGATATGCAGAAGGAATCATGTGGCATCGACCCAACCATGGTTGGGTGAAGATGAACGTTGATTGAGTTGTTAGTGGAGTATCTCATAGGTTGCGTAGGAGTTATGCGAGACCACCTGGGTAACTTTGTTTCTGCCTTTTCAGTTCGTATTGGAACCTGTTCTATCACTGAAGCGGAGCCATGGTTGAGACAGCAAGGTTTCCAAAGGATTATCATGGAGCAGATTCCTTGAATGCCATTAGCTTTTCCATTGTTAACTGTATCAAGCAGCTTGCTTCTCTTGGAGAGGGGAATAAAGTGGCAGATAAATTAGCCAAGGATAACTTCTCAATGTCCATTCCTCAACAGATTTTACATGTGGTTTTCAAGGTGTTTTGGTTTCTTCCCCCAATATAAAAAATAAAATAAAATAGAAGTACGATATTAACCTTTATAGCATGCCAGAACATTTTAGTTCTTGTAAATTTTATAATGTTTGTTGAATGCTGAATTCTTACAAAATTTCTTTTTTGTATTTTGACATTAAATGAAATCATCAAAAAAAATTATCCATGCTAATGGTTGTATTGATAATATTGAATGTTTAAAAGCGAATGTTGTTTTGTTTAGAAAATTCATATATTTTTTTGTGGTGACTAAAGTGGTTGAAGTAGGAAGTATCTCCAATACTACTAGACATGACACAAACGACATGCAATGACTATTAGTAAAGATTAACTTAGAACATTACTATGATGACCTGAATTATAAGTAATGTTTGGATTGGTGGGAGGAGATGGAATGGGGTGGGATTAAGGTCCATTTTTTGTATTGAAAAATAAACAATAGAAGAGAATGAAAAGTGATGGAACCCATTCCATTCAATCCCATCAATTTTAGGTTTTCCTTCCCCTCCAAATTGGGGTGTATGCAATGGAAGCTACATATTTTTCTATCTCAACATGATGGTTTTGCTCCACGTTGTGGCTTGCCCTCTCATTTATGACAGTTATATTTTTCAGTGTTTTGTTTTGTGTGCATTCTTATTCTTCCTCCCATTCCTCTCTAACTTGCATCACACACACTTAACAACCAAAAACCGTGGAACTTACGTAGATTTAATAAGAAAATTTGATACCTTTGACATGGATTGCAAGCAATCAAAGATGATATTGAGAGTGATTAAGCAACTCCAATAAACAAAAAACACAGGAAGTATAAATAAATAGATGAGATTTTGACGAATGGACGTTTATTTTTTATTTTTTCAAAAATAAAAACTTCTCTTCATCTATGGCTAAAGGAGATTGTCAGAGATTAGAGTTAATATTTCATTTTATTTCAAATTAAGATAACATGAGATTAAAATTATTATTTACTCTTATTTTATTTTTTAAACAACCATTCTATTATAATATATCCAAACAATAGAATTGGAATTTTATTTCATTATGTTCCACTACATCTCATTCCATTTTAATCCATTTCATTCTATCTCTTTTCATCAATCCAAACATAGCCTAGTTACCGGTACTTAAGCAGTGTTTTAGTCTCCTAGGCATCAAAAAATCTTATTGAGAAGGGTTGTTTATCGAGCAGGAAAAATGCATATGGAGGATCCAAATCACATCCATGAAGCTATAAAGTTCACATATGAAGGCTTGTATTTTGCAACTTCTAAAAATACTCTAAACAATAAATAATACAAACTTAATATTTTATTTATCAACCTAAAGAATACTAAATGAATTTTCTGAGCATGATATATAAAACAAATATTGATTTTTTTATTCACAGTTTATCGCAAATAAAATAATTTTCAGGCTCTTATCTAATCTTTTGGGCAGTAAAGTTTGGGCTTTGGCCACATTGACATAATAAATATATAATAATCCATCTGCCTCCCCTCAAATTTTGGCGCGTCCGAAACATGTAATTTTTCCGCTTTACAATTTTGCACATTCTTTCTGTTCTGGCCGTTATATTGATCGATGTCAGTGAAGAACGGTTGAACGCGAGTCATTTTCCTCTTCTTCTTGGTTTATTACGTGCTACATGATTCGCCGTTTCCCCCCATCAAATCCTGAAGCCGCACCATTAGGGCTGCTTCGGGTTCGTCAATTCCAATTTCCGTTATCTACCAATTTCTAGGGCTTCTTGATCGTTGCCAGATTCCTTCCAATTTCCTTTGTCGTAATAATTTCCCCCAAAATGTTCAACAAGATCATAAAGCTCGCCCACAAGAAATGCTCCAAACTCGAATTCCCCGAAACCGGACAACAATTCTACGAAGTAGTCGTCAAACATGCGTCTCGTTCCGCCACCGCCACCGCCACCGTCAATTCCGATTCTCAAAACCCTTCACCGTCGTCGCTTCTTCCCAACCCAACCGCAATCGAGTCACTACCGCCACTGCGAGACGTCGACGTTTCCGAACGGCCGGCGCTGTTCCTCCGCAAAATCCAAGTGTGTTGCTTCTTGTGCGATTTCTCAGATATCCTCAAGTACGTTTACGAGAAGGAAACTAAGCGCCAAACGCTCGAGGAGCTTGCCGAAATCATCCTATCAGGTTCCTTCGGATTCACTGAAAATCAAGAAGACTTGATCAACATGGTCTCCGTTAACATTTTCCGTTGTTTGCCTCCATCATCTCGCAACACACAGAATGTGGATCCCGAAGACGATGACAAATATCTGGAACCATCGTGGCCGCATTTGCAGCTTGTGTATCAAATCCTTTTGCATTACATTGTGTCGCCCAAGACTGATATCAAGACTTCCAAGCGCTACATTGACCACATCTTTGTCTTGAAGCTCATTGAGTTATTTGACTCCGAGGACCAGCGCGAGCGCGAGTATTTGAAGGCCATTCTTCACCGCATTTATGGCAAGTTCATGGTGCACAGGCCCTTCATAAGGACAGCCATCAACAATGTGTTCTATCGGTTTATATTTGAAACGCAGAGGCATAATGGTATTGCCGAGTTGCTGGAGATTCTGGGAAGTATTATCAATGGTTTTGCATTGCCAATGAAAGAGGAGCACAAGCTGTTTTTGATTCGGACTCTTATACCGCTTCACAAGCCAAAAACTTTTTCCTCTTATAACCAACAACTGTCTTATTGCGTGGTTCAGTTTGTTGAGAAAGACAACAGGCTGGCTGATCCTGTGATCAAGGGGATGTTGAAGTACTGGCCTGTCACGAATTGCCAAAAGGAAGTGCTTTTTCTTGCAGAATTGGAAGAGGTTATTGAAGCAATTCAATATCCTGAGTTTGTACAGTGCATAGTCTCTCTTTTCAGGCAGATTGGACGCTGCCTTAACAGTCCTCACTTTCAGGTTTGTCTATTTACCACATTCAGCTAACTTAACTTGTAGTGATGGTTTGTGCCTTGCATTTATGGACGTGATATTCTTAGCTTCAGAATAAATGTTTGCTTTTGTTGCGATTATTGTACTCTAAACTGATAAATTCTTGTGGATTATATTCATCTTTCTTACTTTCGTTGGAAAACATGTACTTGAGTGGGGTTTTATATGGATGTTTGGATGTTGGGATAATTATCACTGCCTACTGTCCTTTTCCTTTCCTTCTGAAACTTTGGCTAGGAAACTTAACATGTCTGTTTACTTTAACAATCCTAGCGTAGGAAAATGTAAATAAGCAATACATGGAGAAATATTCAAATTTTGAATCATTTTTTTTTTCATTGCATGTCTGGGCATAATCGTCATCATTATTATTACTATTAGCTTAGGAAAGTGGAACTGCATTTGAGATGTTACTTCTCATAAAAGATATCAGTTGGTGATTGCTTCCATTTGGATTTAGATTTGAAGTGGAGGAAAAATTGGGACCAAAAAGTGGAAATAGTCATACATTTATGGCATGAAAAGTGACAAGGGGGGGCTAAAATATAGTATGTCTTAGAATTTGGGCTTGGAACCTAATTAACCCTACAAAACTGACTTTTTACGTAAGAATTTTCCAATCCTTATAAGGACTATATTGCGTGCCTCTAGTTGGTGTGGGATCTCAACACACTCCTCATGCCTAGGATTTGTCATATTGAATTTAAACAAATACGAGGTGACCCAATAACAGATTTGGGATAGACATTAATATCATTTTAGAATTTGGGCTTTGAGCTTAACTCAACTCCCACAATATTAAATGAACTTGTTTTCTTTGTCTGTCGGGAAATACTAAGCTTCTATGAAATGGCTGAGATTTCAAGTCCTCTTTCTCCCTCATGGGGATGCTATCAGATAGTGCTATCTAAGCTTTTTATATGTATGATGATTAGGTGCATTTAGTTAGGGGCCCCCTTGGAAAATTGTGTCTAGGGCCTTTTGAATTTGGATCTAGTTTAATTGGTTATGCATTGTGGTGGTCAGATTTTATTCTGTATTGTATAGTATCAATCTTTGATAAATGATAAATCCCATCCTTTGGTGGTAGTAAAGGAAAATGTTGCTTTATTCTATCTTGATTGCTCTATCTGACAATTGTTTTATCCATGGCAGGTTGCTGAACGAGCACTTTACTTGTGGAACAATGAGCAGATTATAAGTATAGTATCCCAGAATCGAAATGTTATATTGCCAGTAATCTTTGAAGCTTTGGAAAATAACTTGAAAAACCATTGGAACCGAGCAGTGCATGGGCTAACCGCCAATGTGAGGAAGATGTTTCTGGAGATGGATGCCGAATTGTTTGAAGAGTGTCAAAAACAGTACTTAGAGAAGGAAGCCAGGGCTAGAGAGTTGGAAGAGAAGAGGGAGTTAACATGGAAGAAATTGGAGGCAGTGGCTGCACAAGCCGTGAGGGATGTTGGTTAAGTAAGGTATTGAGCTTGCAACTCTTCTTTTCACATTGGTGGCTGTGCTGAAAGTTCTTCTGAATTTGGGGTTACATATCCCTAATTTGGGGGTGAACTAATATTCAGAAGAAATTATAATTTTATATCAATTAAATTTTTTTCACTAGCCATTGCCCTAAGGACATTCTTTTTAATAATTCCTTTACGTCTTTTACCCTTAGAGTAATGGATAGAAAAAATGATTTTAATTACACGGCGTAGTGAACAGTATACATGCAAATTAACAAGTTTGTGGGTCTAGTTTCTTACTGAGCAAGGGTTACAGTTCTTTGATCTATCGCTCCCTGCCTTTTGGTCCATTCTATATACCCAATGTCATCTTGTCAATTGTAAATACAAAGATGTATTTTTCTTCAATTGAATTGTCATTTGATACACCAAATTCGTTCAATGTATGGAAAAATGGTGCAGTTGGTACTGCTTTTTTGGTGAACTAATATTCAGAGGAAGAAGAGATTGTCTTGTTCCATATTTTAGCGAACAACACGAGCCTCAGGGAGCATTTACAATTTTATATGAATCATACCCCAGACGGTAAATTCCGTTTGGTCTTCCTGTTTTGCATCAAGTTAGTAGCTTGCAGACAAACTAGCATGTATAGTAGTAATATTTAATGTCCTAATGATCGGTCGATAATAACATCTACGGATTCTTGCACATCTTCCTCAATATTTAAGTAAATTTTAGGCTTAAATGTATTTTTTTTTTTCCAAAGTTTCACATTGTTGCAGAATTTGTTCCTAAATTTTTTTTCGCAAATTTCCGCATAGTAAAATTGCCACAACCAAGACATTTTAACGATTTTTTCTTTCACCGTCACAATTAAGACACTTTTGTGATGGTTTCTTTTCATTAATTGTGACAGTTTTCTATGTAGGAGCAAAATTCACGATGAGTAAGGGGGAAATCGGCCAAAAAAAATTGGAGGACAAAAAATACAGCCTAAATTTTATGGTTAAAAAAGGGCTAGACCCAATCAACTGAATGCATGAATTTGTGAACGCTGTAAATCCCTTTACTTTTTAGAGAGAATATAAAAAGAAAAAGTCAACTAAATAAGTTTTCGAAGTTGGGCTGCCCAACCATTTCTAGTTAGTAATTTGTATTTTAACACCTCCACAAAAAGAATCATTTTAGTTTTTGGAAAAAGAAAAAGCATGTCTTCTTGTTAGTGGAAAGTAATGCAACCAAGCGGTGGTTTTTGTTTCTTCGTTAGGATAATGCAGGATTGCAGGTGACTTAACAACGTTTTTTTTTTTATGTTAAATTACTTTTAACAGCTTTTCTTAAACCTAGCGAGACTTTTTGGAAAATCAAAAACTACATTGTTTCAGTCATATTGCAACCAGATTAGGGTTTTTATCCTTTGGCCAAGTCGCCTTAGTCAAAGATTGGGGGATCAAATCCATAGACCTTAGCCAGAGATTAGGGAAATGGTTCTATATTTTTTACCAATCAATAGCAAACTATGTGTCTAGTTGTATATCTTCTAGTTTATGGCATGGTTGGTGTCTGGTGGCTACGTTCAGAATTGGGCTTAACTACCCAATTAAGAAATTGGGTTTGTGTCGTGATGGATTTAAGGTCAACCCAAGAGTTACGTGTCCGGTCTAGATTCTGACCTTGGCCCGCAATAAACTTGAAGTCGATTCAAGAGCAAAGTGTTTAGTTTGGAGTTTGAACTTGACTGCAATGGACTTGAGGTTGACCGAAGAGTTTAGGATAGTCTAAATATAAAAGTGGATTGAAAACTAAGATCAAGCTAGGCCCTAGGTATAACGTAGTTAAAATAAAACATTTATGAGCAACAAGTGTTCTTGAACAAAAAAAAAAGTGTTGTTGTTTATCGACAAGTTTTTTGTATATTAATGAAATTTTAAAATGTAGTTGTTTATATTTAATTTAGACTTAAAATTAATAAATTAGTTTAATTATTTTAATATCAAATAATTGATACTATATTTGACTTGTCATATAATTTTTATCTCCCATTTATTTTATTTTTTTAGTATGCTCATTTCTCAAAATACTCTCCTAAAATAAAAAAGAACCACATACTTCAATTGTACCAAAAAAATTAATTAAGAAATACTTTATACCTTAACGTTTTGGGTTGCTATATATTTAATCTCTTGTTTGATAAGATGGGTGGACATATTAGAACAAAATAGTTTTAAAATATTAGAACTCACTTCACTTACTGTATCTTACATATTTTTACTCGTCTCTCTATCTTTCTTGCCATCGTGTCATTATAAGAACAAAATGTATTTTTCAAAAATAAAATTAAAGGTTGAAAAAATAAATAAGAGGTGATGCACCGCCCTTATTCCTCGCAGATGATATAGGCATTTATTTTTTTTCCTCGAGTTGATTGCTTGTATTATTTGATGATGTGGATCTTTATTTATCAGCACTACATAAAAACTGATTATTTTATAGGTACTTGAATTGTTATTGTCATTATTATTCTTGGATAGATATTGTATGAATGGAATGGTGCCAAAAGATGAGGCAAAGAGACCGTCTTTTCGAGTTATATTACTTCCCCTAGATGATGCACATGCAGATAGGAAGGGTCTTTAGAATTGGACGGTTTGACAATTTCTTTATGATATGAGACAAGTCATGTTAAACACTTTATTATTACTTAGAAGAAAAAACATTAAAATTTAATAAAAAGAGGGATCTGAACTTCATCCACTCAGATCCTATCTAATTACCCTTTCTTTTCTCTTCCCCTTGTTTTCAAATCAAATCGGGAAAAGGCCAGCTAAATTAAATAAATAAAAATAAAAAAATCCATGTCTAGAGTTGAATTGTACTTTCTCTTAGTTAATCAAAGAATTTCACCCTGCTTAATTCAATATTCATACAAATGAGGCGTTATTTTCGTTTTTGTCCCAATGCGGTTTCATCTTATTAAATTCAAATTTATATGATGAGTGCAAATTAAAATGGTTTAAACTAAAGCTCATCGAGTTGGAGTGAGTATACACAGTGAATGAGCCAGATTAAAAAGAAGCAAACTGAATTAAATACATGTATTAAACTATACATTTGAGGCAATGAGCAATCATAGGGCACCTAGCTCTATTTAGATTTTAATAATAACTTTGAAGAGCTGTGTACATACCTAAACACGATTCCTAGTTTCTAAATTTAAAAACAAATTTTAGAAACTTTTTATCATTCTTTTGCTTTTGATAATATTTTGGGCATCAAGGGAGTTTTTTTGTTTTTCCCCTTTCCCAATTGTGTGATCATAGTAATGATAATAGAAAGGCATGGTTGGTGGTAGTGTCCAAAAGAAAAATAATTAAAAGAGACAAAAAGATAGAAACAAATACAATGGACGAAGAAGGTGATGGTGGCGCTGCTTGGCTGCTGCTGCTGCTACCTCTGAATATCATCCCGAAGAAGTCCCCACCGTCACTGCTGGACCCCTCAGTGTTGCCTTTGCTGGTGGCTCCGGTCACGGTCCCACCGCCGTTGAAACCGGGATATAAATCCCCATTATCCCTGTTCAATAAAATGATGTAAACCTTGAGCTAACAACAAAAGTGAAAAAGCATTAGCTTCAAATTGAAGGAAAGACAAAGACAAATATCTTGTTTAGATACTTTATTACAACATCACATCAACATCCTTCATATTGGCTTCAACTTGAAAAAAAGGTACATTATCAGGTAATTTGATTATTATTAATAATAATATTAATTTGTTGGGGGAGGTAGCCTTCCTTGACTCATGAGTCATGACATGAACACGTAAAGAGTAAGTGATCATTTCAAGAGAGTCAATGCATAATTCTTGCCGCCTTAATTGCAATTAATTAAAAGGTGACGAGAGTAGGAATAAGTGAGTGGATCTCAGACGTAAGAAAGATGGGCCTTTAACCATGGGAGAATGAGTCAAAATATCCATGGAAAAGAGCAGGAGATAAGATGCACTTGTGTAAAGAAACATAGGTGACTAGATTCAACAAATTAAGGCAAAGAAGACAAATTCGAAATAAATTAGTTTAGGTAGTAGTTTGAAATTCATAAGACAGATGCTATTAATTAATTAACTGGCAACATTTTTCTCTTTTTGACACTATTAATGAGTGAAATTAATGTAGAACTAACCAAATGAGGTAGTTTTACTGCCTATTAGTATTTGGCAAGTATATTAGAAAAAAATTTAATGTATTGTTAGCATCTATTGGCGCAGAGGACAGTCAGTCATTCGAGTAACAAACATATTCTGAATCTTGTCCAGAGAAGTACTAGTTAGAAATTTATTAGAAACTAAAAATTCATGAGTGGAGTTTGTTAAATAAGAACTGAGAACTACAATATGTTGAAATTCCCAATACAAAAAAAAAATGTCAAAGTTAATGTGCTGCTAACATTTCTCTCATTTTATGAAGTTGATTGACATTGCAATGAGGGTAGACTGCGGGTAGTGGCTACTAGTGCTAAACAAGAGCCACTAGGCATTGACAATTCAAATTAGATGTAGGGCCATTGTTGCAAAGTAGCAGCAGATCTTCAAAAACTGTCCTAGAGAACGGTTGTTATTACACTAAGATAATGAATGAATGGACTCTAGAGTTGATTAGTCATGTACTAGTATGGACTAAACAGCAAGGTTAATAACGGTGGTGACAGTAAGAGCAAGTTAATAAGAGAGGAGAGGAGAGTGGCTTTCCCAATTATGATCGAGATGCTCCTTTGGTGAGTGAGTTGTGACTGGTATGTGTCGAATCAGAAATGGGCCCAAAAGTGCTCCAAGACACGTTATTATCATACTGTGCAACAAGGTCCCACTCTTACTTGCTGGAAAGCAGATACAAAGGAATATCATTTGAGAGCCGAAACATCCGACGTGGGGGTTCAAACCCTAGTTTTCAACCCTACACTTCACTCCTCTCTTCTATTTATGAGGTTCCATCCAGACAGCACCCCTTTTTGGCCCTTACCTTTTTTTCTTCTTAAATAATTTCATTATTAGATATGAATGGCATTTTGTGAACTACACTTCCAATTCTAAAATGATTTTGAGAGTTTATGAGATAGCATGGGCCAAGAGGGGTTTATAACAACCACAACACAAACCCCACCAACAAATCGAAATTCCATAGGGGGGATCAAAACGAAGTTGTCTGCTTTCAAAATCTTCCCTCCCCAAAAATATAGAAAAGAAAAAAGATGAATGAAGACAAATGAACTGTAAATAAGGCTGTTTTGCCTGCTGTTGGGCCATGAGCTAGAGATTCCCCTTTCCCAATGTCCTCACGATCACGTGCAACGCCCAAAAAGCCCCCACTTTCCCCCGATTTTTCTAAATTATTGATTAACATCACTAATCCCAATCTTGTGTTACTGCGTTTGTAACTTTGTATCCCCTATAATAATTCAATTACGCAACCTAGTAAAGTGAGTTTTAGCATAAACCCATGTTTAGGAAACAAGACGTGAAAGTGGAAGCACGTAAAAAACATATTACTAATATTCCACACAGCTTTTCACAGAACTCGAACCAATGAGAATCGGAACAACTTGTACTACACAGTTGGCATTTTGCTGCAGCGCGTCCTTTAACAATTGCGGGGGGCATGCGGGTCAGCAGGTCAAACACAGGAAGGGACATTTCCGTAAATTAATAACATTGAAGACTGAGAAGACGACCGCAACCCTTTTCTCACAACACAATTACCAACATATTTATCCAACAGACGAGATTACCCTTTCTAAGGACAGTTGGGAAGACAGGTAATGTCCGTTGGGAGTAGGGGCAGGCGCAAGATGATTCGATTTGAGAATTCAATTGAAAAGGCAACACACAAAGGAATAACAAGAATACTATATAATAATAAAATTAATAATTAATGACAAGAATACCTAGGATCACCGAAGACACCAGAGTACATAGTGAGCTGGTCAATTTGCACGGCGGATTTGGCTTGGACACTGGTGGCCTCTGCGTACTGGGCACTCTGCCCCGCACCCGACGGTACAAAGAAAGCTCCATTTACCATTATGTCCCCTTCCGTCCTCCAATTCCAACCACTCCACTCGCTATCGTCTGTGTCCACGCGCTTCGTCACCTGCCATTCCCACCGTCACACTCATTATTAATAATTCCACCACACGCGCCACCCACGCGACTACAACATGACATCCAGCAGCCAAATAAAAAAATAAAGAAAAAAAACATTTGAATTTGACCTCCTTGGCATCAGGGTCTGCGGGAGCGGTGTAACGGTTACCCTGGCTGTTGATGGTTGGGTTGGCGCTACCGCCGATAGCATACATCCTCCACTGCGTGAAGTCATTATTAACCACGTGGATATAACCGAGCCTGCATCGTGGCATGCGCTGCACCAAACCCTCACCGAAGTGATTAAACGCGATCGTAACCTGCATACCCCTATCAGCCGAGTACTTATCATCGTGTCCAAGAAGCATCACCTCATCATGGTGCGCAAAATGACTATTCGAAATAGTAATCTCAGTGGACCCCATAATAGCATCGATCAAACCGTCCGTACAATAAGACAGCGAGCAATGGTCGATCCAGATCTTCCGCGACCCAAAAATCGAAATCCCATCACCGTCCGATTTGCCTCTCCACCCTACGTGCGTTGGACTTGCGCGTATGTTGGTGTTCCCGGAGGGAGTGCAGTGGTGGACGTGGATGTTGTGGATGATGATGTTGGAGACGTACTGGAGCGTGATGCAGCCGTGCCCGGTGACTTGGACATTGGCACCGCGGCCGTCTACGGTCTTGTAGCTGTTGAAGATGAGCTCGTGTTTTAGGTTGATGGTCATGTCCGCGGCGAAGACGATCCAGAGTGGCTCGTCTTGGATGACGGCGTGGCGGAGGGTGCCCGGAACGGGGTTGGCAGGGTCACGGTCGGAGGAGTCCGTCACGATGTAGATCTGCCCGCCTTTGCCGCCCATGGCGTATTTTCCGAACCCGAGGCCGCACTCCGCCAGCTTCTGGCGCTCCGCCGCCCAGTTCGGGTCGCACCGCCAGCAGTCGTCGATGGGGTTTCCGGTCAGACACGAAGACATGCCTTGTTGTTGGTCCTTTGACAGCATTCCCCTTCTCCGTAGTGAGGCATTCACCTTCCTGCAAAAAAAAAAAAAAAAAAAGTTGAACTTTTTAGTAGTGTGTTTTAAGGGGTTATGAGAAGTGGTACTGCAGTAGTGTATAATGTGGGTTGTTACCGTTGGAGATCGTGGACGACGGATTCGGGGTGAGGGTGTTGGTGGGGCAGGGTGAGGTTGAGGTTGAGAAGAGCGTTGATTGGGGGTGAGAAGGAACTTAAAAGGCACATAAAAAGAATGCAGGTGATGGGGAGCATTGTTCTTTCAAGGAACAAACAATTATGATTATGAGTTTGGGGTTGGGGTTGGGGTTTGGGGGGGTTTTGTTTTGTCTGTTTTTTTGTGTTGTAAAATGATGCTTGGTTTGGGATGATGTTTTCCTCTTGAATGCACAATTACTTAGGAAGGAAGCTCGAAAATTTGGGGGAAATAGGAGGGGGTTTTATAATAACTAGATTTATAATAGTAATGGTCGGGTAATTTTTCTAGGATGGAAAAATTAGTAAGTTGCTTTGTGGGTGGGGTTTTTTTTGGAGGGTTTTAAGTTTATTTGGAAGGAAGGAAGGGAGAGAATGGAGTTGCTGTAGTTTATGAATTGATGAGGGAAATGGATGAGAGACATTGTTTTGTTTTGTTGTTTGTCTCTCTCCCTTTCCAATTCTATTCTGCCTCCCTCAGTTACTCACATAAACATTCTTTGCCTTGCCTTGCTTACTAGTCCTATCCAGGCATTGCGGCTAAATAATAATAAAGATCAATCGAGGAGGGAAACTAAAACTGCAGAGAAAGGCTTATCCAAATGGTGAAGGGAAGTCGAAGTAATTTCTTTTCTTCTACATCAAAATTATCCACTTCTTTTTCTGAATGGATAATTTGCAATCATGTAAAAGGTACAATATATAGTAGGGGTTTGAAAATCCTTATGATGGGTAATTACAGAAATAAGACAAGAAAAAAATAGCAGAAAAATTAAGAAATCCTACTCTAATGCAAACAGATATATATACTTATCTCTCTTTCTAAGTGTTAGATAAATTAATAGGTGTCCTTTAAACATTTTTTCAATACAGATTTGTAAGCTACGTCCCTATAAATATGCTCATCAATATTGTATGGATTAAGATTCTTTGCGGGACTTTATAAGGTCTTATTCGCATTCACCCCCCACCTCCGCTTTTGCAAAGGCCTTTTATCCCGTTATCACTTTATGAATGAATAGGTGGGAAAAAGATTTGGGGTGGATACTGATGCACAAGATTACAACATCTTTGGGGGTGGATACTGATGCAGGCCTCCTTCCTTACAAAGATTTCTTTCCTTTTCTTTGAGCATGAAGAAAAGTACCAAAGATACAAAGGGAAGAGGGGAAACAAACAAGTATCTTTGGGGCTTGATGTGTCTGTATTTAGCACGGCGCAAGCTTTCTTTCCGTAAACAGTGACTTCAAAAATAAGTTTGAAATATCTTATTGTTTTTAAATAAATATTTATCTTATTCTTTCAACTTTACTAAGAATTGTATTCGTCTTTACATTTGTGATTTTATAGCATGCTCAGCAAAATATTTTTAGGAAAAATAATGACTTGTTTTCAATAGTTTTCTTACAAAATCATAAACATAAATGATTGTAGGTTCTGATTTTGTTGCTGTCGTTGAAAAAAAGAAAATAAATATATTAATATTCTGTTGTGTGGAATTTGAATTAAATATAGTATTTTTTTTTATCAACTCAAATGTCAATATATTAGTATTTTAAAAAGAATTTGCATTATTTTTTAATTCAAAAATTGGTAAATATGATTATTTTATTAATTTTTAATAATTATCTTAACAGTTATATTATTATAGTTTTTAATTCGTTGATAAAATAAGTTTTTTACAATAACAACATATGGAAATTAAATTCTATTTTAAAAGTTGTATTACTCATTGTTTCGGCTTAAATGTTTGATGGACTTGAGTGCAAATTGTCTCATGCTACAAACGAAGGGGTTATGGGGCACGATCCTATAAAAGAAAAACAATAGCACATTTTCTTACAAACACATACGCTCAAGTTGAACTGTTGAAGCATCCATTACTTTGAGCATGACTTTTTGCATGTAGTTACTCCTTCACCGATCAAAGCTTCTAAAACAAGGGAATCAAAGCACATTCGCTACAAGGAAAAAGGAAAACAAGGGAATCGATCCAAGACCTTTGAGTTTAATCATTTTGCATGTATAGATCTACATTACATATATAGCCGTGAAAAATTTATTATGTATTGACTGGTTAAAAGTTTAAGTAATACTTGTATATGTGTGTTTATTTCTAAAATAAAATAAAAATATCACAATTTTTTGTCACAATATAAAAGTTATTTACTTCAACGGAAAACTCGTAGAGTGTGTTTGGATAGAGGATTTTAATTGGGGAAAGTAATTTATTAAGGAATTTAAAATTCTTCAATTTAAAATTCACTGTTTGGATATTTTTATGTGAGGAATTTAAATTTTTGGAATTTTAAAATAGAATTTTAAACAACTAGAAATGTGGAATTTGAATTTCCTTCTTAAAAGGTGAGAAATTGAAATTCTCTTCTTTTCTAGAAGCTTTAACCGCACAA
>PYAF01002236.1:1190694-1226327 GCA_007407185.1 Glycine tomentella
ATCTTATTTAATAAAATTATTTTAAAAATATCTTTCATATAATACGAGGTTTGTGCTTAATATCAAATATCAATTAAGGATAGTTTAAGGAAAAGTTGTTTTTTATATTAAGAATGATACAATTTAATAAAGTTAACTCCTTTTGTAAAAAAAAAATAAAAAAAAAAAAAAACTATTAAGTATGCAATCAGTTTGTTTTCTTATAAAAAGAAAGAAGGAAATATATTACCAACATTTATCTTCCTCGTGGACAAATTTCAACACATATAATTGATATCTAGATTTTTTAAGTATATTTTAGATGTTTAATTTTCTTTTTTGTGAATTTTAATTCTTAGTTATGTGTATCAAAAATAATTCATTAGAAGATACAATATTCACATTAATGATCTCTATGCCTAGAATGATTTAATTTCTAACTATTGATTGAAATATATCTTGAGTGTAAAAAAAATTTGCACTCCTAATTTTTTTAAAATTACATACAACATCATTTTTTTTTATATTTCTATATTAGCTCTTTGTTTTGACATTCTCTTAAGTGCTATATTAACAATCTTTTAATGTTTAAAAATATGACACTAATATTTGTTTTTATATTACACTAACATGGTTACTAGTTAAGAAATTAGAAGATGTTTTTGTATTTTCACATATGGAATCTAGCATACAAAACCAAAAATCGTTGTGAATTGTGCATTAACTGGATCTTGTTTTTTTTATATCATTTACCAATTTGTCCTTAGTGGTTAAGAGCCATAAACTTCTCCCCACTCCCACTCCTCTGATGCACCACCGCGACAACGAAAAATCATGTCATAGATGACGATTTAAAAATGATCTTAAAATATAATAAGAAACCGGCGTCGAACACCCTCCATCACGCTCCTCTTCTCACTAATAACCTCCATTGTCGTATGCGAGGGTACCACCACGAAACTCATCACGTATGATTTGGGTAAATCAACATATCTATTCGCAGATCTAGTTTGGATAAATCACCAGATATATTGGCATATCTGGTTTGTGTAAATCAATAGATTGGATGAAAAGGGATGGTGACCGTAGGAAACCTCGCTCATGGTTATGTGCGGTGGTGTTGTGGTTGTGTATGATGACAACATGGTCGTCTCCAGCAGTGTTGAAAATTTTCATTTGTTTTTCTTTTATTGGAAATTTTTTCAAAAGTATTGGTTTTTTTTATAATTTATAAAAAGTATTATGGTATTAAAAAATATACAAATTTTCATAAATTATTTTTTAAAAAGGATTTTGATAAATTTCATCAAACTTATTAGTATAAAATATCTATAAAACAATCTCACTCAAATCTTTGAGATTTTGTTAATCTTTTTTCTTTCTTTTCTATTGTTTATCAGACTTTATTTTCTCTCATTACATATACTATCTTTTTTCTCTTTAATATTCTTCAAGATTTATGTATAATATATATTTCTTCTATTCTTTTTTAATAAAAAAATGTCAAATATAGATAGATATAGATACATAACATAAATAAAGACATGCATTATGGTATGGCATCTTAAGTATTAAGACTAACCATGAGTTTCTTATACTGATTATGTTTTCATGACTGTCACCCTTAATTTCGTCATTCACCTAACTCAATGGCCCTCTTACCAATTTTTCACCCTTACTATTTCCTTTTAGTATATGCTTATTATTACACCTTTTTAAACATGTCATTAGATTTATCATGGAATAATTATAGTAATTAAAAATCAGAAAACCAATGTATAATTTTAAATCCATTGTTCAAATTCAAAAATGAGAATGAGAAGATATTATTACAAAAAAAGTTAGTATAGGATGACATAAAGCTATAATCAATATAGCTATTAAAAGATTAAAAAAATTGTATTGATTTAACTTTTTTTTATCCAAATCTCATTATTTCTTGTTATTTTTTTCCCTAACTCTTGTTATTTTGAATGTGTTTTAAAAAATTTACAATTTTTTTTTCAAATCGTATAGATTCATAAAGTCATTTCAAATATTTTAAATTCTTATGATATAGATTCATTAAAATTTAAACTATCATAAAAGTCTTGTAAATAAATCTGATAAGTCATAATATTCTTACATAATTATTAAAATTCACAAGATTTTTTATACTAAAATAATCTTTTAAAATTTTAATCCAATATACTCCTTAATTATGAATCGAGCTAGCTAGGCAAGATCATATTCTGGTTTCGTAATTTAGAATACTTCCTTGTTCAAAATGAGTAAATTTGTTTGAAATTAAAGTTCATCAATAACTTGAAAGCTTTGAATTCTTAAAACTATAAGTCAATAATATTATAAGATATTTTTTTATCCTCTTATCATGAAAGTGGTGATGATTTGGGGATTTTTTTTTTTTTATGTCAAATAAGTTATCTTTTCAACTAACGAATTATCAAAATATACTAATTTTAATTTGCAAAATTATTATTTTGGTGTGCACATTATGTTAGTACATTTTTATAATAAATAATCGCACTGAGATTTAAATTTAGAATCTGATGCATATTATTCCAAACTCTTCACCATTAGACTGATCCTAGTGATACATTATGTTAGTATCTATGTCATTTTTGTTCCACAATCCACAAGAATTAAGTAAAGTGAATAAATATAATTTACTTAAATACTAATAATTATAAAAAAATTATTTAGTGCAAATCAACAATACTTGTTAGTAAAAAAAAAAAAAACTTGTTAGTATCTTTTAATCCTTTTTTAATGATATTTACTCTTTAAACACAACTAAGAATTGAATTTTAAATATTAGCACGATACAGTTATTTCTCAATTGTATAAGACTTTGTTAATTAAAAATATAGAATAAATTAATAATAACGATAAATTCCAATAATATAAATACATACTAAATAAGAGAGAGACAAATTTCAGATTCGGCAATATTCATTAATAAATATTGTGTAATGTCACGTTCAGAAACCCGGCAACCATGTGATACATGACAGATGGCTCCCTCACCCTTGATATGTGTTTATGAAAAACGAGTAAGAACCAGCCTTTCATTTATGCTCTGGACAAATACGTGCAAGTAAACGTGTAAAACAAATAATGCAGCAAGAACATAAATGTATATGCAACACATGATCACGAGGAGTTAATTTAATTAATATTCTCACTTAGCATTTCTTTTAATCTACAAATGTATATAAAAAAGAAGATATGAAATTACTGCTGATGCAGTACTAGTAATGCTAAGATGTTACAGCACCATCATTTTCATTCCCAATCCCATGCTCAACAATCTCATTCTGGCCACTCAAGGGGGAAGAAGCAAAAGAAGAAACAGCAGAAGAATATGAAGTTGAATCAGAACAGGTGTTAGAACCATTAGAAGCTGCTAAACTAAAGAGTAAATCAACAAAAGCACCCACTATAAACCCATGATTATTTCTATCATTGACCCTTAAGTACCAAGTTAAAAGCTCCTCCAAGCCTTCCCAATCTCTAACTCCATGAGACTCAACCATCTCCTCCATTGATCTCTTGAAGTCCTCATAAGGGTCCTCTGACTCCATAGCTAGGACCACACTTTCTTTGAAGGGAAAACCACTAGCCTTGGCCTTTTCCAAGATGGAACTTGTGTCACCAGGTTCGAAAAAAAGCCTCTCTGACCTCACACCACGTACCAACATCTCCAAAGACTCCCCATCACAGTAGTAGTAGTCTTCTGACTCAGTTGAGATGCTTGCAGATTCAGATGAGGTTGTGAACCATGACATTGGAGTTTCAATAGTGCTCTCAGCTGAGGGGTCGAAGAACACAGAGTTAACTGTCTTGAACATGTCATCATCTCCACCTCGGAAAGAGAGGGTCTTTGAGTGGCCACAAGAGGGCATGAATTGCCATGGATGATTATGATTATGATTATGATTATGATGATGATGTTGATTTCTTGGGGGTTCTTTGGTTTTGAAAAGAGAGGGCAGCTTCAAAGATTTCTTTCCCATTGGATCTATCGGATATTAGTGTTTGTTTCTTTTTTCTCGGTGAGGAGTGAGCGGAGGATGTGATGGTGTTTGTGTTTCTATGGGATTTGGGAAGCGTTTTTGGTTGGTGCCTGTAATAAATTTGATCAGAAGGGGAGTATGTATTTAAAGCAAAGGCTCTGAGGGGAAGGCAATAGAATATGACAAAGAAATGGGTTCTGGTAAGTGCTTTCATGGGTGAATTTAATTTGTAGGTTTGTAAAATTCAATGTTATTCAATGCTCCCATCAATAACTGAATGTAAGAGTACTTTCTTTCAGCATTATCTGCCTCATAAAATGACAGATATAATTCAAGGGCAAACAGGTCCAGTGAAACGGAAATTATTAATCAGTTCGAAATTATCACGTGTCTATAAATCTGATCAATTTTTATGTAAAATATTTAAGTTTTTAATTAATAGATTAGTCTCTTATAACATAACAAACTAAGATTTGAATCCTATTAAATTAAGAGAGATATTTATATTTTGTACAAACATTGTCTCGAATAAAATTGTTTATAAAATATAAAAATTGGGAGGAAAAATCACATTGTTTCAGAACACAAACCAATATTACATTTATTATTGTCATATCTCTTTGACTTGAGTGCACATTCTTTTTAGGAACAACGGATCAATAAGGTCTAATATTGGACCAGGAAACGGTGTCTACTTGACCCTAATAGCGTTTGGAGTTAAACCACTATACATTTATAATTGTGGAAGGTCACCTGCCGTTAACCTTTACCTTTATGCTATAAAATTGTAAAAAAAATATGTAGGGTAGATCAAGTGAAATCTTTGTGGTTAGAAAAGACTGTGATAATTGCTAGTAGAGGAGATTTTAGAAGTGAAGGAAAGAAGGTGAATTCATGTGAAGGATTTAAAGAGGGAACGGTTGTATCACGCATACTTGTCCTCACCCAAAGTATTTATTAGAGAAGGGAGGTTGAGATCTAAACCTAGGCTCTCTATTTATTAGGAACTTTGCTCTGTTTTGTTCTTTACCTCTTATACTATATATGGTCATCAGATATAATAAATAAGCTGTCATCTGACTTCATGGACAGAACATACTTTCACAATGAACACCCAGTTACTTATGATGCCCTAGCAATTCGAATTCCAAAAATCTTAGCAATTCTCCATCTTCTTAGTTTCTTTTCCCAATGAAATATATTTGTACCGCTGAATTTATTTCTACTATCTAGATTTTGCGTTTTCTTCCGTTGAATCACGTTGAAAATATTGTCAAGTTACTAAGTTAGTGGTGCTGGTTGACTGACCCATGTGAATGGATAGAAAATTAGAACTATGCATTTTTTCATATAGTTTTGGAATGTACATGAATGTTTGTTGGCCACTAATAAAAATAAATTCTTCCACTTTGTGGTAGCATAATGCTTTATAAATTATAGTTCTACATACATATATAGCTCTTCAATTTCTGATGCGAACATCTCTCAAATCAAAGTTGACCAATACTTGCATTATAAATATGTTAAGTGGTGGTTAATTTAGTTCCAATCCCTTCCCCTTGCCAAGCGTCACAGCTGACTTTTCTGCACATAGAATTGACTTAAAATTAAGTTGGTGACTGTATGGTTATATTTTAGAATCACGTTTCTAAGTTAAAGTGGATTTGTATTATAATTAAAATTTAATTTAATGTTAGAGAATATAAGTCCCTATGAAGGGCTGTCCCCAATAGTCCATCCCAATTTCACCATCTAAAAAAAAAAGAATAAGTCTCTTGTTGATGGATTAAAGATAAATAAAAAGAACAAATGAGTGAAAGAGTTACGAGTTTAAACTGTTAGAATATTAAATTAGTGGAAGATTAAATTTGCGGAAAAAAAGAAGAAAGAGAGACAAATTCGCAAAATTGAGAAAATAAACAGATAAAAAGTGTAAGTAAAATTGATTTTAAGAGTTATATTTTTTTCTTTCATTTTTCTCTTCATATGATTATTTTAGGCGTGAAACTCGTAAAATTAAAATTCATATATTAAAAATTATTTTAATTTATTGCATAGATAAAATTAATTATTTTTTAAAAATATAAATTATTATTTTTATATAAATTCTTATAAAATGAATTTTTCAATTGACTTTTTTAAAAAAAAAAAATTAAACGAGCATACCCTTAATCAAGTGCAATTCCTTGTGTTACTGGATGTACTTACACAGAGTTTGTTGCATAGTCAAAGACAAATATTGATTACCTAATTCATATTTTTAGCTAGATTTTTTGTACTGTGGAATGAAATGTACAGGGAGATTCAGAGAATGGGATTCTGGACCATATAACGCAAGTGCTGGTATAACCGAAAAAGAAATGCAAAAAGCTTTGGTATCCTTTTGAATTCATAGACCGATTATATATGTTTTCTAGAATACTCTTGAAGACATGCATGTTGTTTGCACGTTGTTGTAAGCTACCATTTGATCCAACGGTCTCCATCAAACAAACAAATTGACTCCAAATGAAGATAACTTCAGGCTTTGATTTACTTGGGAGTTGGAACCTCTTATCCAAAGCTTCACCTATATCATAAAGAAAATTCAAAGAGATCGATGCACCTGTTTTTTTTTTTTTTTTTTTTTATAATACAAATGCTTGTACATTAGTCCATGTGACAATGGGTCCTAAAATAATAGCTTAGTTGTAGAAAAAGTAACACTTAGCAAACTCGAGAATGAGGTTTGTAGGGGTCCCCATAACATTTCTCATCAAATAAAGTCATGAATCTTATAGAGAAATTAACACACGCCAGAGAATAATTGTAGCACCGTGAAATAACAGAGGAATGATAACTATATTACACAAATGTTGTTGAATCGAGAAGTACTTTGGTAGTGATTACATCCAATAGATGCCTTCTAATTGAGGAGAAAACACTCATCAATTATGTTGAATAATTGTCTTTATTCAAGCTCTTGTTTTCACAGTCTGGTTTTGCTACATATCAATGAATTTACATGAGAAATTTTCTCCATATTGTATGGTTGTCCCATTCGTATCATAAATTTTTAGTGGTAGGAGTTTGCATAGATATTATTGGAAGTCTCTTTCTAGTTAGTTTCCAGCTTTAAGCTTGATGATGATATTTATATTATTTTATAACATGATGATGATTGATTTTATTCCATACGTACACGGTACACAGTTGAAACTTAATATTCTTGAATCATTCCAATATCTATGTCTTCCGAATATTGGACTTCTCATGAACAAAATAGTTGGAAGTGAACTGTTATGTCTCCCAACCACATTTATAGACTTAGCCATGCTCCATGGAAGCACATGCTACTTTCAACTCTATGATTGTTCCCCAACTTGTGTTTCAGAAATAGTTTAACTTCAATGAATAAATAAAATAGTTAAACTTCTGAAAGTGTAAGCTTCAGTTGTTATGAAGATTTTGTGGCCAAGAGCCACTCACTAAATGTTTTTTAATATTCCCTTTTTCATTTTACTTCTATATTGGCAGCTCCCACGTTAGAAAAGGGAGGGAACTTTTTAGAAAATCAGCATCTCAGACAAACATCTAACTTGCAAGCTAGCTCTTCTTCCGACAATAATATTGCTAACATGTTGTTAAATATATCTTTTATTATTACTTTACTAACTAATAAGTCAATTTACACAGGTCAAGAACGTGGGAGATTTATTTAATAGAATAAATGAAATGTTGTTATTCTTGATTGAAAAAAAATAGTTTAATTTGTGAATAAAAATATGCAAGTATATAATAAGTTATATATTTATTTAAATCTTAATTGTTATTATTTTCACCAATCGTTATAATTCTTTACTTTACTTTCTAGAATAAATCCTCATTTTAGAAAAGTTAAATTTTATGAGTTTAATGATCATGCACATTATAATAATTTTATATTATCATTCAATTATAAATTATAATTAGTCTAACTTTTAAGTTAATTATTATAAAAATCAATAAGTTTATCATATATAATAATTTATAATTAAATAATGATGTAAATTATTTTCCAGTGCATCACCTATTTTCTCATCTTATATATTTATTTATTTTACAATTACTCCTTAAATTTAATTGAATACACTCTTCTGTTGACTGTTTTATTTTTAATCTTTTGCAAAAGCACTTTGGCTGTAAATTAGAATTGTTTCGATACCAAAAAAAAATGTTCATCAACTTTAATGTCATAATTTCTAAGTTTTTTCCTCTTTTATTTAAGTGTCGTGTTTGATAGTTTATTTGTGAATTAATATAATATAATTATTTATTTAAAATAAACTTTTAGAATTATTAAATATTGATATTATTTTTATAATCATAACTGTTGACTTGATGAAATTGCAATTAGACTTTTGTTCTAGAATGCCCGTGATGAGTTGGACTACTCATGTAATGCCTGTTAAAGAGACCTGGCAGATTACTCGAGGTGATGTCCTTTCTAAGTTTCAACGGGTGAAGGAGCAATCTATTATCTTCAATAATGATGTGTTTAGCAACATTTTCAAGAGAAAAGAGAAGCTTGAAGACTGAATCAAATGTGTCCATCAATAGCTAGAGATCGTTTTCTTACTATGATCTTATTCAATTAGAGAAAGATCGTACAATCCAGTGTTGGACCAAGAGGAAATTCTCTAGTGTCTCTCAAGATATCTACTCTCTCGACGGGTATACCCAATGGGAATTTTCATTTATATAAATTGAAGTGAATGATGATAAACAATTCACGAGCATGTGTATATATACTAAACATGGTCTCGGAGCACGCCAAGTGCGTGTTTGGTCTCAATCCGTATTCTAATTGGATGGGTCCTATCTAAAAATGATAGTTATAAAATATGATCCGATCATTAATCTAATTGAAATAAAATATGGTCCGATCATTAATCTAATTGAAATAGTAGATCAGTGAGTTAATGATCTAATAAGTGGATTAGTAATTGATCCAGTTTAATCCAATATATATTATAAATTTAAAATTATATATATATTTATTATATGAGTATATAATTAACATTATTTGAGTAAGAAAAATCTATCCATACTCCAAAATCCAATCTTAAAAAAAAAAAAACTAAAAATCTGACCAGATAGGACTGATCCAACCAGAAACCCGATCGGGTTTGACCAGGTCAATCCGGGCCAGTTGCATTTTCGGTCTGAACACGAAATTGGCTCGATTTGACCACCGAGTTTGATCAACCGGTCAAAACCGATTTTTACAACACTGCTAAAAACTATTAAAAATCATTTGTATATTTTTATTCAATTGGACATTAGAAAACAAGATACTCACAAATTTGATACATTATTGGTCTAAAAAAATATTTAATAACTAATTAATAATTTTGACCAGTAAAAATTTTCAAACTTTTTTCTTTTACCACTTTTAGTATTTGGTAACACTTTTAGTATTTGTTGTCAAATAATAACATTAGTTGGTGTAATAACAACGCTAATAATCACACACCATCAATAAGTCTAATAGGATAATTATTTATATTTTTTTGGATAAATAATTTTTTAATCTTTCATTTGTCAAATTAGTTAATGAGAGATTAAAAAAATATTCAAAAAAGTACAAGAAATTATTATTTCATCAAACTTCTTGGTAAATGCAACAAATCACAAATGCATCAATGAGATTATTTTGTCATCAATTAATGTTATTATTTTAATGCGATTAAAAATTGTGTTAGAGAAAAAGTCCAAGGACTTTAATCTAGAAAAAATTATATTAGAGACTAAAAGCATAAATCCAACACAAATTAGGAACAAGAAATAGTGAACCTAATACATTTTAATTAAATTTTAAAAATATTTACATATAAAATCTTTGAATGATTAAAATAATGATTCATCATAGTAGAGTTTCTTTAATAAAACACTTGGAGAGCTTATTTGATTATCTTATAATAAGCTAATTTGACTAAATTATATTTGACACACAGACTTATTTTAATAATTTTTAGCTTATTTTCACATGTTACTTCAAATAATTTATCAAAATAAGCTAGCTTAAAAATTATTATTCCCCTCCATTTATATATAAGGTTCAAATCAAAAGTTATGTTTATTTCTTTTTATAAGATCTAATTCATGTTATTGATTTTTTTTATCCTAGTTAATTTATTCGAGATAATTTTTTGACTTTTGTTAATCAAAAAACTAATTATATATTTTGTATATTATTTTACATTTATCACCTAAACTTATTTTATTAAATACATTCAAATTCAAATGATTCAATTCAATAAGCTAACAGCTAGCTTGTAAACTAGTTTTATCAAACACACCACTCATACATCCTAATGTAAAAGTGAAAAAAAAAATATAAAAGAAAACAATTTAGTTTAAAGAAAAACGTGAATCTAATTGAAATTTAACAAAATGACATTAAAGGTCAAAAAAAAATCGTGCGATGTGAAGATTTAGAATGAAAATCAAATTCAATTTTTTTAACCAAATTCAAGTTACGACAAACATTTTTATATGCAGTTATATTCCAAAAAATAGCAGCTATATTAATTGATTATCAAATAATTAATGCTATCTTTAATTTCATATACAATTATTTATATGTTTTTTTCATATACATGTTTAATTAATACTCTTCTTCTTTTTGTTTTGAAGTAACTAATACTCTTCTAAAATTAAAGAAAATAACAAGAAAACTTAATTAAGAAAAACGGCAGGGGAAGGAAAATTTTTATACTACTTGCCCCACCCGGCCAACAGTAGATTGACACGTATCTTAAATTATTAAATTTTGTAACAAGTAATTTTAATTTAATTAGTTTAATAGAATATGTGAGTTGTTATAAATATGTGATTATTTCTCTTTGATTTCTAGTATTAAAGAAATTTTTTTATTAAATTTTTAGTAATTATCTCAAATCTCAAATATATACTTAAGATGAATAATTATTTAACAGTGTACAGCATAAGAAAATTAAAATTAATAACAAAAGTTATCCTACATTTTTTTCAGTAACAGTTATCCTACATTTATTGTTGTAAAATAAATATTTTCCTGTATGGAGTATTTCAAGTAACCGGGGGCCATCAGTTATTGCATATTAAATTAGATTGAATATTGTCAGGGTGAAATAATTTTTCAATCTATTTTATTTAAAGAAGTGATACATGTTGTTATTATTATTATTATTATTATTATTATTATTATTATTATTATTATTATTATTATTATTATTATTATTATTATTATTATTATTATTATTATTATTATTATTATTAATTTACTTTAAATTCAAACAATTTTGAATTAATTATCCAAGGACAAACATTTATATGGAGCGTTACTTAAGGACATGCACATCACGTTTATTAGTGTATATATATATAAAATTCATGGTAAAGAATAGATATTTATTTTTTTATCATTAAATTCATAGTAAATATATATTTTTAAATATATAAGTTATATTATAATTAGAAATTATAATAAATAAATGAGAAGTAAGTTATGTACTTATAATGTAATTGTCATCTAATAATAAATTATTATGTATAACAAATAACTTTTATAATAACTATGTTAAAAGACATATTACTAATGATTTTTATTGATGGTATAAAATATTTTAAACTGACAGTGTATACTGTCGTTGAATGTAAAAAAACATTTTTTAATATATAATTTGTTTTCTTGGATTTACAATGACAATTGTGAAATTAACTTAGAATGTAATATTATTTTTAAATTCACTTTTTTTTTAAAATATTAAAATTCAATTTAAAGATAAAGATAAAAAATGGTAGATTAAAAATGATAGACAATTAACAAGATTAAGTATATAAGTAAAGAGTAATTTGAGATTATTGATGCTAAAATAAATTATTATCAATAAGCAGTATGTGAATGCATCTCTAAAGAAGATAAAACAGAAAATATTGATAATGTCTAATGTTTAGTAGTGGGGGAGAATGATATTCTCACTCTATTATGTATTTTTACAATACAATAATAAATTAATGCAAGTAATAAGAATTTAAGTTTTTCATAGATAAGGTCTGAAATTCAAATTTTATAAATAGATACATTCATACTTACATTAGCGGTCAAATGATGTTGTTTAGCAATGCATGCACACTTTTTTTTTTTTTTTATGAACTCAAGGTATTATCAAAAATTTATTTAAGAGGATGATTTCTTCAACAAATATTTCTATCAACGCATATTTAACTGATTGAAAAAAAAAAACTTAATTTTATTAAATACATGACATTTGACTTTGACTCTAAAGGAATATGATGACATTTGCAAAAGTATCTCAAACCTTATTTCTCTAAAATAGATTTTTTAAACAAAATTTTACTCTCCAATATACTTTTGAGGGTTTACCAAACATGATCTAAAATTTATTTTATGTACTGTTCTGCTCAATGAGAACAGAAATGTCCAACAAGTGGTGTTGGATGAATTGATGTAGGATCAAACTCTCTCTCTCTCAAGAAGCTTATGAAGATGAAGCAATTTAAGGAAAAAGATCACAGCAAAGTAACACGACACGTTGAGGGGGGGGTGCGGTGTGTGCTTGTGTGAAAAGAAAAGAGAGAGTTAGAAGTGTATGTGTACCTTTTACCATGACTGATGCTGTATTTATAGGATAATACCTGGATATTGATAGAGTGATGGTTGAGGCCCATTATCTTTGGCCGAACGGTTGAGCTCAATAACTGTTCCTCCTTGATATGCGGAGATACTGGTAACTGGAAGATAACAGTCATATCTCCTATCTTCGGGTGGTTATCTTATGGAGAAGATGATAACAAACTGATAGAGATTTGAATATTTAACGGAAAGAAAGATAACAATAGTTCTCCGTCGAGGATTACATACATAGCTGCTTCCCGGATCAGTTTCTTCGCTTCTATCTCCTCGTCTGGACGACTCCTTGCTCCAAATAATTGATGATAGGCATCCGCCAATCCTCGACAGTAAGTATGATCATGACACATGCCGGCTGGGCAAGCTCCTGCTGGATAACCGACCTGTGGTTTCCCGCCCCTTTCGTACTAGCCAACTTGGATAGGATGTCGGCTCGGACGTTTTCCTCCCTTGGGATATGGGCGATTGCTACTTCATCAAAATCTGCCATCATTTCCTTTACTTTGACCAGATACTTGGCAAGTAACGGGCCCTTGGTTTGATATCTGCCCTCGATCTGCGCGGAAACCAGCTGCGAGTCAGTAAAAACGTGGACCCTTGTTGCTCCCTGCTCCTTGACCTGCTTTAATCCTGCAATCAAAGCTTCGTATTCCACTTGATTATTAGAAGTCGGAAAGTTGAGCTGGAGGGATTGCTCAAAGGATACTCCATCGGGGTTTTCATAATGACCCCGGCTCCACTTCCCTTTGCATTGGACGAGCCGTCGACGTAGACTTTCCACACCTCATCCTTCTGTTGAATGGCCGATGTCGGGGTCAACTCTACTATGAAGTCGGCCAACGCTTGTGACTTAATTGCATGGCGGGCTTCGTACTGAATGTCAAACTCGGACAACTGGATGGCCCAGTTCATCATCCTTCCTGCCAAATCCGGCTTGTGCAACACTTGTCGGATGGGTTGATTTGTCCGTACGACGACGGTATGACTCTGGAAGTACGGGCAGAGCCTCTTTGTTGTGGTGAGCAAGGAAAAAGCCACCTTCTCGAGCTTTTGGTATCTCAGCTCCGAATTCTTGAGAGCTCGGCTTACGAAATATACCGGGGATTGTGACTTGCCTACTTCTCTAACCAGCACGGCACTAATGGCTTCTTCACCGACCGAGAGATACAAGTTAAGTGTCTCCCTCGGCTCTGGCTTTGACAATACGGGGGTTGAGGCCAGACATGTTTTGATCTGTTGGAACGCCTCCTCGCACGCCGAATTCCATCCGATCTTTGCTTCTTTCTTCAACAGCTTGAAGAATGGGAGGGCCTTCTCCGCGGATCTTGGTAAGAATCGGGTTAGGGCCGCCATCCTCCCCGTCAATTGCTGGACCTCCTTCTTGTTGGTCGAAAACTGCATATCCAGGACGGCCTTGCATTTATCCGGGTTTACCTCTATTCCCCTGTGGGTTAGCATAAAGCCTAGAAATTTCCCGGCTTTTACCCCAAATGCACACTTCAGCGGGTTCAGCCGTATGTTGTGCTGCCGCAGTTTCTGGAAGGTTTCTTCCAAATCCTGGATGTGGTCCCTGGTCACCGATGTCTTTGTGATCATATCGTCGATGTACACTTCAATGTTGCGACCGATTTGATCTGAGAATACCTTGTTCATCATCCGCTGGTAGGTCGCCCCTGCATTTTTCAAGCCGAAAGGCATGACATCATAACAATAGTTAGCATCAATACCTCAGAATGTTGTTTTCTCTCTGTCGTCGGGATGCATGGGTATCTGGTTATACCCCGAATAGGCATCCATAAATAATAGCAGCTGGAAACCTGCCGAGTTATCTACGAGCTGGTCAATACTCGGCATCGGATATGAATCTTTGGGACAGACTTTATTCAAATCTGTGTAATCAGCACAGACCCGCCATTTCCCATTGGACTTCTTCACCATTACTACGTTGGAGAGCCACGTCGTATATTGAATTTCTCTGATGAATCCAGCCTCGAGCAACTCTTCAATGTGCTTGGTCAACGCCTGTCTTCTGTCCGGGCCGAGCTTTCTGTTCTTCTGTTCTACAGGCTTAGAGCCGGGATACATTGCCAACTTGTGGCAGCAGAAGGTAGGCTTGATCCCAGGTATCTCGGATGCCTTCCAAGCAAAGACATCCTGATTGTCCTTCAGGCATTGAATTAATCTGCCTTTGTTTTCTGGGTCGCCCTGCTTGCCCACCTTCGTAATCTGTTCCGAGGAACTGCCAATCTGGACATCTTCAAGCTCGTCTACCGGCTCTGGTCTCCACTCCTCGACATCTCGTAGGTCCAGTTCTACTAAATTGACCGGCTTACGAGATGAACGCTCCTTGGCCCTGGATCCTCTTTGTTCTCCCTGCCGAATTCGAGGTGGGGATGATGGGCCACCCTCTATTTCCTTGATCGTGTTGTAGTAACACTGCCGGGATTCTCTCTGATCTCCGCAAATCGTGGTGACTTTGCCGAGGTGCCCTATCATCTTCATTTTCTGATGCTTGGTAGACATTAGAATATCCCACTTGTGAAGTGTGGGTCTCCCCAAAATGATGTTATATGGTGACGGGAATTCACCGACGGTGAATGTCACCCTCTCCGACCTGAAGCCCTCCTTCGTCCCCAGCGTTAACTGGAGGTCAATGGCCCCTTTTAAGCCGGTACTTTCTCCGTTGAAACCATACAGCATGGTTTGACACGGCCTCAGGTCCTCCTCCTTCAAATTCATCTTTTTGAAGGCGCTCCAGTTAATAATGTCGGCCGAACTGCCGTTGTCGACAAATATCCTTTTGACCCAGAAATTGGCGACGGTTCCTGTTATGACGAGGCCGTCTTCATGTCCGGGTACCACTCCCTTCAAATCTTCCTCGGTAAAATAAATCAACGGGGGTGTGTCTTTTTTGCTACTCCCACCGCCGGTTTCCTTGAACTTCGGCCTATCCCTTACTGACATTACCTCCTTGAGGTACTTCTTCTGCTGATTAGCCATGTCGCCTCCTTCCCCCAATCCTCCTGTGATGACGTTGCATTCGAACTCGGGCTCTGGGAACTCGTCATCCTTCTTGCTCTTCTTGTCGTCCCGTGGTTTATTCTCCTGTTGGGCTTTCCTTTTGGCTTGGTGCCCCTGGTTTCGAATTACGTATTGGCGCAACTTGCCTTCACGCACGAACCTCTCTATGGCATCTCGGAGTTCCCAGCATTGGTCGGTCGTATGTCCCGGTCCATTGTGGAAATCGCAATACCGAGTGTAATTCATTCCTTCTCTTCGAACTATTAGAGGAGGTCGGTCGACCTTTCTCATCTCCGTGAAAGCCACCTCCTTCCAAATTTGACCGCGGGTGGCGTTCAGTGGAGCGTATCTGTCGAACTTTGATTCATATCTCCCCGGCCTAGGACGAGTGTCAGGGAATCCTCGCGGAGGTCAGCCTACCGGGGTGTTGGTCGGATGTCGGCTGGACTGTCCGACTTGGAAATTTTCTGGACGTCGGTTCCGCGGTGAAGATGGTTTTTTATTCTCCCTCGGAGCCGAGTTTGCGATCTCCATCTGTTCCAATTCCAAATACTTTTTGGATCGGACGCCGAATTCATTTAGGGACTTCACAGGGTCCTTATAAATTGACTTGGCAAGTCGGGAAGACCCGTTAAGCCCGACCGACAAGAGATGGACGTGGACATTCTCTTCTAGCCCGTGGACTTGCAGTGCGGCTTCCTTGGATCGGTCCAAGTAACTCTGCAGCGTCTCCCCATTCTGCTGGCGTATCTTTCCCAAGGCGAACTCGGATTTTGGCTGCTTCTTGCTTGTTACGAAATTCAGCAAAAACTTCTAGCCGAAATCCTCGAAATGACGAATGGTCCTCGGCGGCAATGAATGGAACCATGTCTGGGCAGCTCCTGTAAGGGTCGTAGCGAAGATCCGAGATATGATGGGTTCGTCAATTCCTCGAACGCACATCTGCATATCGAACTCGTCGATATGTACCTGTGGATCTTGGCTCCCGTCGTATTTTTTCAAAAAAGAGTCATCGAAATCTTCCAAGAATGGGGCTTTTACTATGCGGTCGACAAACGGACTGTTATTCTGGTGGCCCTGGCTATACTTCCTCCTGTATGTGCCATCGCCTTGACCGGGATGACGGACGATCTCTCCCGTCGGTCTCTCCTCCGCGGCATGTTCAGGCGAAATGGTCGACGACAAGCGATGAACATCATGTTGTGAACGGGACGTTCTTCCCCGCTCGGAGTGGTTGCCAGGCTCTCTCTGGTCGGTCCTGGCTGTTCGGGCCGACGTTGCTGGCATCGATCTCCTAGCTGTTGCATGGTCGGCTTCTGCATGATCTTCTGTGTGGTCGGCACTTTGCCGACGCTCCTCTTCTCGCCTCCCGTCGGCGTTTTGCCGACGTTCTTCTTCCCGTCTTCTGTTATCGCGATCCTCCAACTGAGCAATCAGCCGCTGGATGTCTTCCTGGCGTTGGAGTTCATAACGCTTTTCCAGATTCTCCATTCGAGCCAATAATGACTGGAGAGCATTATGAATGAAGCGTTGTGACGCTTCAGAGTTCTCTTGTGCTGCCGGTGTATTGGCCGGCTCATGAGTTGCAGGTCCCGCACGAGATGAAGCCGTGTGGGACAATGCGTCTTCTGCCACCACATTCTCCGGATTCAGATTCCTGGGTGGGTCTTCACGTCTAATATTCCGGTGTCTTCTGGTATTAGCCATTGAGAGATGGTGAGATTCGAAATTTATCGTCCCCACAGACGGCACCACTGTTCTGCTCAGTGAGAATAGAAATGTCCAACAAGTGGTGTTGGATGAATTGATGTAGGATCAAACTCTCTCTCTCTCAAGAAGCTTATGAAGATGAAGCAACTTAAGGAAAAAGATCACAGCAAAGTAACACGGCACGTTGAGGGGGGGTGCAGTGTGTGCTTGTGTGAAAAGGAAAGAGAGAGTTAGAAGTGTATGTGTACCTTTCACCATGACTGATGCTGTATTTATAGGATAATACCTGGATATTGATAGAGTGATGGTTGAGGTCCATTATCTTTGGCCGAACGGTTGAACTCAATAACTGTTCCTCCTTGATATGCGGAGATACTGGTAACTGGAAGATAACAGTCATATCTCCTATCTTCGGGTGGTTATCTTATGGAGAAGATGATAACAAATTGATAGAAATTTGAATATTTAACGGAAAGAAAGATAACAATATCTTTTATCCGTAACATGTACTAACATACTTTTGAAACACTTGTACCGAAAATTCAATCATACCTTTAATTTTTTATACGTCAGAAAGTAAAGGAAAACAAATACAAAAAACTAATTAGAACGAGGGTGACAAATGCCTATAGAATCTTGCCAAAAACTTACTATGTAAGTCATGAGGGGCTCGTTGAGGAGAATCAGAGGGGAAGAATCAAGGGCACCTATTTTCGCCAACACATCTGCCACATCATTTCCTTCTCTAAGAAAACCATACCCTTATTTAAACAATGAATCTATCCAATAAATATAAAGTATTAAGTAATTTATCATTTAATATATTTTTCACACAATCACTTTTGTCTTCCATATTCTTTTACCATATTACTAATTTATATAATTTATTTTAATATTATAATATTTTTAATTAATATTTCATAATCAACCATTTTAAAATAGAGGAAAGAAAAGTGTTTGAAACACTTTTTTATTTAAATTTTATTGAATGTTATAAAATTAAAAGGAAAAATCATTAAATACGATATGAGATACAATTTTTTATAAGTTTTAATCAATAAAAAATATGTTTAAAAGAATGCGTTAGAAAATTGATAGACAAATAGACGTAAGTTCATCAATTGGTGAAGAGGCAATTGCTTCTTGCATTTGCATTTCTCATATTACTTCTGAATGCCCATGCTTCCGAAAGATTATTCTGGAAGCAATATTGAAACTGCAACCAGCAATTCCGGAAGCGCATAAAAAAGAATACCCTAGTGAAGATCTGGGTATGGTCGAAATTAAGTTGGGCCAAACGGTAAAGTCCAAATAAGCCCAATACATGATGCACACAAACAAACATAGATCGAATGAATCCATTTCCAATTTCCAATCCAATGAATAGAATTACTACCAGGATCCCAAAATTTGAATTGTAAACAGCGCCAAAACCACGTTATTCATCGATGTGAAGCGAAGAAGTGTCGGCGATGGAGAAGCACGTCGTGCAGATCTTCGAGCGAAAGAAGCGAATCATCGACCAATCACGACAACAGTGCCATCTCTGGGAGCAACACCTTTTCCCCAAACTCCGCCTCAACGGAATTCCCCCTCCGCCATGGCTCTTCAACTCTTCCCTTCACGCAGATCTACAAGGTAACAAACCCTCCCTCTCGCGTGTTCACGATTACGGTTCAGTTTTTAGACTATTAAGATTTCAGTGTTAGGTCTCACTGATTTTTGCTTCGCATTTTGTTTTAATGACATGGAGGAACAATAATATCCGCTTCGTGGCTTCGTAGAATTGAAAATGGGTAGAAATGATAATTTGCGTCCGTACACTTTTTGAGGGAGCTAGTTTCAATTCGCAATTCTGTTGTAGTTATGTATGAGCCGCAACATCTCAGCCAATTTTCCTTTGCGAAATTTGATCCTAATTTGTAGATAATGTACTCTTTCTCTGCAGGGTTAAGCAAAGATGACCTCGTTTCCGAAGTTTTAATTTCGCAACCACAGTATAGAGTTTTTCCCCCTGGTGTGTACAGTAATCTAGATGCTGTGTCCTGTGGTGTTCACTATCCAATTGGTTTGCATAATGAAGGTCGTGCTTTAGAAAAGGAGTGTAACACGGGAGATGGGGTTTCGAATTTGCCAGATTGTTCTGTCAACTATGCTGTATGTGCCTCAAGTGGTCCTCCAGAATTGGATTCAGGTGCTGTATCACCACCTCAGAATCAGATTGAAGCAAGAGCCTCCGACAGTCACCACGACCCAGCTCCGTCTCTCGCAAAGTTGCAAAGGTCAAAACCGAGGCAGAAGGCTCTGGAGCTACGTAATAGTGCAAAAGCACCCAGACGATTGTCAGGAGAAGATGATAATGCTGGTGTCTGTGCTGGCACAGTTACAGGTTCTGCACCTTCAACTCAAGAGGCAGAACATGCAATGGAGTCGGATGTGGTCAAAGATTTTCATTCCAACATCCAAAGTTGTTCCATGGAAGAAACAGAAGCATGTGATTGTGTAACTAAGTACTCTGGCAGGATGACAAGATCTAAAAGTTCATCCCAGAAATTCAACTCTTTGAATGTTGCCAGTCCTTCTGTAGCGAAGGAAGATGGCCCTCCGCCTAATAGTTTGAATGAGTCATTTGAGATGGTCAACCAACCTTGTTTTGCAAACGGAAGTTGTAGCGTCAATGAAGCAAATAAAGGGGATTATCAGAGCAATGAAGCTGGAAAAAATGTGTATGATGAGAGATTAACAAAATCTAGAAGTTCTAGCCAGGCCAGATGTAACAGTGAACTGTTGAAGATTGACAGCACCTTGGGCAGTGGCAAAGGAGTTGGATTCTGTGATCATAGGCAACCAATTACACATGCTGAACTAACAGAATTAAGCAAAGTCTCTCATTGTAACAATGGAAGTGGTAGGAATACAGTTAAAGATGGCAATTCCTGCCTCAGCAAACAAGAAAGTAACATTCATGGTATGATAAAATTACTTAGAAATTCCTGCCCATCACCAGGGCATGATCTTTTGATGACTGGTGGTTCTGTAAGGCCTATTGATAAATCAGTGCCATTACCTCAACCTTTAATTCCACAGAATTCACAGGATCCTGTGGTGTCTGTTGTTGGGACCTTCAGTAGTCAAAAGGATCCTGACTTTTCTGCACTAAAACCAAAAGATCATTTGAGTAGAAGTGGTTCTGAAAAGATTGAAAAAGTCCAAAGTAAGAAATCTTGGAATATACAACCTACCAAACTGGATGCTACAAGGTTATCTTCAAGTCCAAAGTATTCCAAATTAGATATAGAAATTGGCAGGAATCCTGCAGTCAAGGAGAACGTTGCAGCACTAGCTACTTCTGGAAATACGAGGGCTGTGGCTACTTCTGCAAATGAAGGATCATTAAGGCCAGTGAGTTCTTCCAACATTTGTGGTGGGTCTATACATGCAGAATCAGTTAATGTTGAAGCAGTGGTGGATGAGAAAGTATTGGATGCCCAAGAAAATATACCGTATGATGCCCTTCTCACTGATAATGTTGAGCACAGATCTGCTGCAATTGTTGATGAAGTTGATGCTGACTTTGATGGATTAGTTGAAAAAGATCCTTCTTGTGTTATCCCTAAGGTCGGGCAGAATGCATCAGTCTTGAAGCTGCCCGTTGATTTTATCATGTCTGTGATGCCTAAGCAACTTGATTTTGATGATGTCGAGGAGACAAGTGTGACTGGAATTTGTAGTTCTGATTTGAAGGGGCAACAGGGAGTGTCAGCAGAAGAACCTCTGAACTCGTTGGAACCTGTAAAATTACTTGAAGACGAAACTTCTCCTGTATGCCAAAGTAAATGTAACTCTTCGGGGGAGATGCCTTCGCTGCAAATGGGGGAAGTACCAATCAGAGAAGGGGAGCCTTGTATGGAATATTGTGCAAGCCACTTCAAGGAGGAAGATATAGCTAGGGCAACACTAAGTGCCGTGCCACCAAACAAAGAGATACCTATAGTTCAGAATGAATTCGGTATTCTTACTTCTTCGTTGATGTACTATTCAAGTCCTTCACAAGTTGCTGGTGAAAATTCATCAAGAAGTTTGTCAAAAGAAGTTATGCCAACAAAATTTGTTTCAGTAAACAGTAAACTAGAAAATGATGAATGTAGTACTAAGTTGGCAAATTCTTCTTCTGAAGCAGTTATGGGAAATGATCTGCATAAATCCACAGATGAAAGTGTTACAAATTTCACTATTGCGATCCCATTTTCTGCTCCTATGAATGATGTGAATGTTGGTTTGGCACAACAGGCCCCCAATAGCATTACCTTGTGTAAAGATGGTGACGTGTTGCATAAGACATTGCACTGTGATGGAAAAATGGCCAGCTTTTCAACTGATTTCCAGATTTTCAGAAGTTCCCCCAAAAGTTTCACTTATGATGTGGAACATTCTTGTCCTCAGCAGAAAAGAAGGAAGATTGACATTGAATCAGAGAGATTTCGCTCCGCCTCTTCAAACCTCTTGGAAAAGCCATGTGATTCTATTCACCAAAGGCCCGTGAGTAGAAGCTTGAGTATTGAAGAAGACAGCCGGGAGGTTGCCCTAGAAGTTCAACATTTGCCATCAGATCGAGAGGATGATACAGGACATCAATCTATTAGTAACATCCCAACGGATGAAAAGCAATACAACGGGGAATGCCAAACAATGGAAGACTCCTTACTTAAAGTGAGAAAAGAAGAGGTACGCAATATTTTGTTTTACGTTCTTAAAAATTTAAGATTAGTCTGCGTAAGATTTCTTTCTTTAGGATTAAATATTAAATATGAATTTTCTGTACATCTTGCACTAGCGGAGTTGGTATAAAATAATTCAATATCAAATTGTATGTCAGAGAGTCTTGGTTAATATCTTCGAACTTTATTCGATGTCACATGCTCCTTTGAAAGCTATTTTAGATATAATTTGTTTTGAGAAATGAAAATTATGTATTTCAACTTTCTTCAAAATTCCAACAAGAAAATGCTGAAGTGAAAATTAGAGAGCGTAACAGAAATTATTTAGAATTCGGAGAAGTGAAAATGCCGAAGTGATAATTGTGTCATTGTGGAGTAAAAATGATGTAGCAAAATGTTGTTTGCACGATCAGTTTAGGATTAAAGGCATCAAGGATACAGAATAAAGAAACAGAGAGAAGAGTAAGGTAGGAAGAGAGTTCAGTTACTTAAAAATCCAAGGTTCCTTATTCGAATAGAAAAGCACTATTCTTTAAAATCTATATAAAAAAACACTGAAATTGAATATATTCCCTGAATTAACAGAAAAACTGAGTCAAATAAAAATGAAAGAAGAAATCCTAAGAGATGATAAAACCCAATATAGTAACACTAGTATGCGACATCTATACATTGAATTGAGATGTCAATATAATTTTTTTCTTTTGTTTTCTTCTAAATTTTAGTGTTTATTGTTTGAAAATTGGCTGAGAGTAGATGTCACATTTCACGGCAAATGAGGTAGTGGAAAGTTGGATTTATGAATCAATAGCTATTTACTATAGATAAATGATAGTTTTATGCTACATTTATATAGAAGTGGAAGCAGAAAGTGTGAAAAAGGATTGCCATCTGTCAAAAAGGGCGAGGAGGGAGACACAGATAAGAGATAAAACTGACAATCCTATGTTGGTTAATCATACAAGTGAATCTTGACAAATGTAAGAGTAATTTAGGTAAGCTGATATTCAAAAAGGAAAGATAAATTCAAAACTTAACTCTAGAAAGCTACTGATATAATTTCACATTGGTTCTTTAATCTGGGGTTTCTTTCTTTACATGTAAGTATAGAACACTATGGCATTGTATGATCCATGGATTGGTTGTTGTTTTTGTACATGCATATTTAACAATGTTTAGCATGCATTACCTTTCCTTCTACGGATATCAGAAAACTTGAATAATTGAATTGTTTGAACAGTGATACACTTAGAGAAATAGGTGAATGGGCAGAAAGGCACAATCTACTAACTTGCTGGGTTGTGAATAATAAAGTTTCAGGCAAAAAATGAGGTTTACTATTTATTTAACAAGAAATTTAGATTTCGATATCTGAGATGTTTTGCTGAATTTGTCAGTGACTTGTTTTAACATACATTGTATTAGCCAGAACTATAAAATAAGTTTTACTATTTTAACAAAAAAGTTAGACCTCAAGTTCTCAGATATTTTGCTGGATCTCTGTGTTTGTCAGTGGCTTGTGTTAACATATGTTGTATTCAGCCAGAACAACACCTGTAACTGAAAATTTTGCAATATCTTACTATGCAGGAAAGTAAATGTACAGATGTATGAGTGGTTTAGAGCTGTAAAAGTTGCCTTTTCATTTAAAACGTTCTGAATAAACTGTTTAAATGTTTTCCTGTTGGCAGAGCTGTATCTTGGATGGAAGTGACAGAAGTGAAGACACCCTTCTGTTGGCAGTGGCAAAAACATCAGGTTTTAGTATTGACCCAACGATGGGATGCACCATGGATGAGAAGGTGGAGTTGTGGCATCATCAGGTTAGTTGTGGACAGGAATGTGCAGAACATCTTGAACGAAGCACTTCAAGTAGAAGAGTTTATCCAGGAGGAAATGCTAAATTCTCAGATGGAATGTCTGCTTCTCCAGGAATGCAATGCTTGGATTTGGTTGGTACAGATGAGACTATACCAGAGCTTGAAGGGTTTATTATGCAAGCAGATAATGCACAGCCATGCATTGCTGGAGATCAAATGGATTTGGGAGAGATGGATTTGGAAAAGATGGATTTGGAAGAGATAGATCTTCCAAGTAACTCAATAGATTATACATCCCTTGGTAAATCTAGGTTCATGCACTCTTCATCGTGCAATTCTTTAACCCCATATAAGTTGCATAATATACCAGAGCCCTATCAGTCTTTACCTAATGGACTTCTGGAGGGCTTAGGTATAAGGACTTCCCTTTCTCTAAGCGATGGAAGCCCGAGGTCCCTTTCTGATTGCCAACCAAATTGCAAGGGTCAGTACACTTCTTCAGTTCAAACTCTTTGGGATCGAATTAATTCAAACTTAGGCAGTTCAGGAAAGCGTAAGAGTTTAAAACTAGACCTTCCCTGCATTACTGAAGAAAATGAAAATGTGGATGAGATTGCTGGTACATTCCAAAGGGGCATTGATTCCGAAGGAATGGCTGGCTCAAATATAAGAGAACCCCTAGCTGAGATTATGGATAATGTAAACCCCTCTACATCAGTTTTACAAGATGATATATTAACATGTGGACGTGAAGATATTTTAAGCAGAGAGTTTAACCTCAGTGGGACTTGCAATAAGGTAAAACATAAGCTTGACAAGCAACATGGCAATAGGAAAAGATTCACAAGAAAGGGGAAGGAGAACCATAATATATCTCTTGGAGCGAATGGTGTTATGAGGACTGCTGAATCAGTTTGCAAAAGGCCCAGTAGGCCAAAGTTATCTGGAAAAGATAGTATGAAACAAGGCTCCATTAACAATATTGTATCCAACGTTTCTTCCTTTATTCCATTAGTTCAACAAAAACAAGCGGCAGCAGTTGTTACAGGTAAACTGATCTTATCTATTGAGTGACTTTAAGATAGATATTTTCCATTATAAAATTTGGCTTCTTGGAGACTGAAGTTCATCTTGTGACATGTTAATACAAATGGTCATTCACTTTAATAATTATTTGAACCTTACCGTTTGAAGTTTGAACTCGTAGGCAAGAGAGACATCAAAGTGAAGGCCCTGGAAGCAGCTGAGGCTGCCAAGCGTATGGCTGAAAAAAAAGAGAACGAGCGCAAGATGAAGAAAGAGGTGTTGCGAATTGAGCGGGAAAGGTTGGAGCTGGAGCTGCAGAAGAAAAAGAAAGAGGAAGAACGAAAGAAAAAGGAGGCACAAATGGCAGCAAAGAAGCGGCAGAGGGAAGATGAAGAGAAAAAGGAGAAAGAAAAAAAAAGGAAGCGAGTTAATGACATGAAGAAGCAGCAGCAAGAGCATGAGAAGATACGGGCCAAGAAGGAAGAAATAAAAATACAACGCCGAGCTACGGTAAAATAATTTTCCCTCCCTCTCTCTCTCTCTTCTTTTAGGAAAATGCTAATACATGGGATGTCTGGTCTAGGGTGAAGTCCTAGAAAATAAGAAAATAATGGATGAAAGAGAAAATCATAAGAATTTGCCAGTGCAAGACAAAAGAGAATGGAATATGGAGAAAATTTCTGAAACCGAACCGTTGGCCACGAGGGATTCAGCAAATGATAAAACAAAAGAACCACATCCTGAATATTCGGAATTTGTGAATGATTGTGCAAATAATGGACAGGTAATATTATTTTCTATGTCCCTCTTCTATGTTGTCGTTAATATTCATATTTTGCAGAATTTCATAGTTCTTTAGTCAAGGCTAGGAGTAATATTTTCTAACCGTATGAAAATAAGTGCTCTTCTAACGATGCATGATATACTTGTTTTCTAGCCAGTCTAATAGAACCAATGCATTTGATGTGATCTCATATGATTTTAGCTTTGAAATGCTACTATTACTACTATTTTTAAAGCCACTTGCTTCGAAGCATATGATGCTTAACAATTGAAGTCGGGGATATATGATTCATCATCCAATTAGTTTTTGGCTTATCATTATTCTGATCGGAGGAGAAAGACTGCTTGGTAGTAAACTGTCAATCATACATTTTGAATATTTAATTTCGTGCTTTGGAATTGCTTTTATAATCATCTGAACATTTAAAATATACGTCTTTATAGGTGATGGACAATTTGATTAAAGCCGCTGAAGATGATGACTTGATCATAAAAGACTCACTTCAAGAGCAGTCATATGAGATCTCTCCATATAGAGGTTCAGATGATGAAGATGAAGACGAGGATGACCTGCCAAATAACAAGTTTATCCCTTCATGGGCAAGGTTTGTGACTTCAAGTTTTTGGAGCTTACTGTTTTATAACGCCATTCTTTAATTTGATGTCTGGGGGTTTGAAACCCTTCATAGTATATGTGGGCCTTCTTTATTCAAACTAAAAGAAGGAAAATAAATTAAATAAAAGCTTTAACGACAGTAAGCGGTTGCCACGAAGCATATATATTGCCTTAAACTTTCTGTTAGTAATCAGATTACTGCGGTCTGGTGATATTTGATATTTACTGGTTGATGATAGAAATTCGTTGAAATTTTAGTTTATCCATTTTTTTGAAACATTGTGTGGTTGCTTTCTGCAGCAAGCATAGCCTGTCACTGATTGTTTCTTCCCAGAAAATGGACCCAGAAACGATATTTCCTCCACAAAGTTTTTGTAATATAGCAGAAGGTAACTCTTGAAATTTATGAAGTTGAATATATTAGTTGTCTGAAACTAGGCATTAACTGCCTTCTTTTGTAGTTCTCCTGCCTCGGAAGCTTCAGCTACAGTAGCAGAGCATAGTGATTTTAGTAACACGGGATTGTGTTAAAGGTACGCTGTCTCTTCTTATGTAAGCATGTATGGAAAGAAGCATTTAGTTCCATTTTAACGGTTTGTTAGCCTAATTGGGAGTTCTGAAGGTCGATAATTTGTTCTAATATTCTACCTGTTTGTAAACTACCTGTATTGCTATTGTCTTATAAGAATCACTTTATGGGTTCACAACTGTGAATTTTTACACTAATGAATAAGTTTAACATTGACAACTTATATATAATATAGTGTTGATGCGCAAATACCAGATCTAATGATAGTATAATATCCACTTTATTTGCTATAATGGATTTAAGTTTTGTGGTTGTTGAGTTTCACTTTATTTGTTCTCTTGTATCATTGATCAATTACTCTTTTGGAATGAAAAATATTGAAAATTGATAACTGATGAAAATTAAAAAACGTGAATGGGAATAAATTTGGACATTTATTTTTTTCTATTAAATCCAATCAAATGGTTGAAACAAGGGTAGACGAGTGTGGATGCCTTGCAATAGGCCCATCCACTAAATTGGAAAGATCATCGCAGCTATGACGGAGAAGCAATTTATCTTGTACTGAGCTCTAAACATTATAAATAGTGTTTTTTGAAGCTACAACGTACTTTAAATTTTTTTTACCGGACTTGAATTTTCCGAACGGTTATCTTTTTTTATAACTTTGCACACAATATAATTTTACACTAATAACGGTTTCTAATGTATATTTATCGGACATGTTTACTTGTGGCAGATTTTTCAAGAGCTTCATTAAGAATGAAGATGTAGCCGCCAAGATAATGAAAATTAGATCTTTTGATGCACCCTCGAATCTACTGCTTCTAATGATCCCCTTTGTTTGAATTATTTTGTAATTTGTACAGCATCAGAAAGTCACTGTATATATAAGGCATTTCCTCTATTTTTCTTTTTTTAAGCCCCTCTTGGACTTGTAGTGTGAAGCTATCATTCAAAACGCTGAATTTGGATTTTACTTCTGTTGAAGCTTCCGCTAAAGGTCTAAAAGATCAGCTGAGGATGTCATAATGTAATTCTTACCGTTAAGTTCCAAATATTAAAAATTTAGATAATTCAATGCTATTTTAAATTTAATTTTAATAACATGCACAATTATACTTGTTTTGTTTGTTAGATTATAATTATAATATATAAAACCTGCGTAACTTCATCGTTGATAGTGATGGTGCTTTTCTAATTTTTTGCAACCTGTTTCTCAATGGCTAGAGTTTAAGAATATTAATGAATTATTTGAAGTTTTCCCCCACACAGGACTTCGCTTACCGATTTGGGGTAATTTGCTCTTAATTGTGCATTGTCAAAGGTGAATTGTACATACTATTATTAAAAAATACAAGCTAATATTCAAAACACCAGTTAACTATTCCCATCGTGGCCTCTTAAAAGCCCAACTTAATATAAAAGAACAAATCTGATTTCCAAGATTACGCGTTAACATGCAGTGTATGTGCTCAAGTGTGGAGTAACTAATACTTCTGTGTTTTTTAACAAATTCGACGTGAATCAGTGTTGTGCACCAAACGCAGTTCCCAACGCACACCTCCCTTCGCACTTTACGACAAACTGAAATCAACCATTTGCGTCAGCAAAAAGTTCCCATGTCCTATAAAACATGGATAGGTGATTACCAAACCAAGTCAAAGTCACTCAAATGTGGTTTATATTTTATTAACTCCAACTAATGTGAGTTTTATGTTTTACTTTCATTTCTGCAACCTTAAACCACATTTATATATCAAAATTTCACCAAAACTCTCCACAAGAACATAATCCATCCTTAAAGTGGTGAAAACGGTTTGTATCTCGAACCATAATCTCCCTGCTTGCAAACTGGGATACAAGTTTCATAAAAGTGTGGCAATCACCACAAATTCTGAGATTTTTTATAATCCTTATTGGTATATCACTAGGGAAACATATCAATCCAAAGGTAATGGCAAGCTTCTCGCTGTGGTGCCTCAAAAGCATATGTTTCCTGCTCTCTTCGACGTCGTGCAAGTCATTATTGGTATCAACCTTGTAATTCAACTTCAACTCTACCACCAAATTATCCAACTTAGCATAAATATCATCTATTTGTGGATGATTTCTCTCACCAACAGTAAATGAATAAATTTTATTCTTAATTTCAATCCAACTTGTAGCCCTCTCCTTCCTCACATCAGTCTCTCTTAGAAGCTTCCTTGCTCTTGCAACTTCTTCCCAATTTTTATTGGCTGCATATATATTTGCTAACAAAATGTGGTTTCCTGCATTGTTAGGCTCCATTTCAAACAGATGCTGGGCGGCAATCTCAGCAAACTCAATATTGCCATAAATTCTACAAGAGGCTAGAAGTGAACCCCACATAGAACTAGTTGCATTGAATGACATTCTTCCTATCAAGTCATAAGCCTTTTGATCCAGTCCTGCTCGACCAAGAATATCAATCTTACATGAGTAGTGAAGGACACTCAGGTGAAAGATTGTGCTGTCTGCCCATAAGATCAAAATACTTCTGTCCTTCATGCAAAACCATATGACTGCATGCATTTAGTACAGATACATATGTTACATCATCAGGAAAGAAGCCTCTCTGCTGCATTTTTTCAAATAAGATCATAGCCTCTGGTGCACGAGCATGTCTAGCGAACCCAGAAATCATCGCATTCCATAAAACAATGCTCTTAACCTCCACGACACCTTGAAACACAAGGCAAGCTTCTCTTACGCAGCCACATTTGGCATACATGTCTATAAGGGAGGAAGCAACATAAATGTTTGAACCTAATCCAGACTTATGTGACATGGCATGTACTTGCTTCCCTTCAATCAAAGTTGCCAGGCCTGCGCAAGCACTGACAGCATATGATATCATAAATGGGTCCTGATCAAAACCCATCAACTGAGCATTGTGAAAAAGTAGCAAGGCCTCCTCATGAAAATCATTTTGCACATATCGCGCCATCATTGAACTCCACGTAACAGCGTTCTTTTCAGGCATACTCTCAAACATCTGACTTGCATCTTTTATTGAAGAGCACTTAGCATAGACATGGAGTAAAGCAGTTCAAACAAAACAATTTGAATCTATGGCAGCCTTAATTGAAAAAGCATGCAACTGCATGCACTCAAGTTGCATAGAACACTGGAAATGGTAAATTCATTGAATGGTGTTCCCTCTCTGTGCATTCGAATCAAAGTTTTAGAGCTTCCCGATCCTCTGCATTCTGGGTAATGCTCCAATCATTGTATTCCACGAAACTAAGCTTTTCACTTGCATTTCATCGAACTTTTTGCGAGCACTGTCAACTAAAGAACATTTTGAGTACATGTTAATCAGCACATTTGACGTTAGTATGTCCATTTCCAAGCCGATGCGAATAATCTGAGCATGGCATGCTCTTCCTCCCATGGATGATCTTGTTTTCGCACATAACTGCAAAAGATAGTGCAAATTTGACACACGATCCATGTGAACAACATTTTCAACCTTTGAGGATTCTGGTTTGGCCTCAGAAATAACTGATAATTTCCTGATATGGATGCCGTAACAATCACAAAATCTCTCACACCTTCTCAACGTTTTCATGTCATTGTAGTCAGAGCAAAGGGAAACAATTTTAACAGATGCAATTATTGTGTGATCTCGATCCCCATCTAATCTTGGGCCCTTTGGCATAATTGGGCCTTTCCGTTTAGACCATTTCCAACTCACGCCTGTTGCTTCCTGTAATCCCATTATTGTTTCCTGCACTTCTTATTGCATTAAGAAAAGACAATTCCAAAATGTAGTTTTGCATCTTTGCATAATGTAATGGGAAGTGCTGAAAACAATAGTAGAAGTGCAGGAAGTTAGATCCCAAATATGAAATAAGTTCAGGCCCGAATATGTTAAAGAACTCCTCAAGTCCAAAAGGATACAATGATTTAATCCTACACTTCCAAGTTACAAGTTCAACCTCAGAAGTTAATCGCAGTGCATATCATTAATCGCAGAAGTTAATCAGGGTATTCCTTTTGACTTTGATGGTGGCATGAACTTGATAAAGGTTAGATCGTGGATATATGATTTAAGGCCAACAGAGATAACACTCAATGATTATTTTTTATTGGTGAACTAACCTGTAGCTTGTTTTTGTCTTTCTCTATGAATGTAACTGTGAAAATCTTGTATTTGGATTAAAATACTTCTTGCACTGTGTTTAATGTTTATCAATAATTTTTTCCTTAAAAAATAGTAATCTGGCGGCTAAAATGAGTTCACATATACTTTCAGAATGTTTGTTCTCTTATTAATTATACTTAATTGCACAAATAATGACATTCTGATTTCTACATTCATAAACTATAGGAAATGAAATCATACAAAAATCTATTATAAAAAACATAGGATGTACCCAAGAGAACTTTGATCTCACCTCATCATTGACAGTCTCCATTTCTTCTATTTGATTAAGAAAAAAAAAATATATTAAGGTTAGCCAATGATTTACATATTTTATGCACTCATTGATATCCTTTGATATTCGACACGATAGCTTCATAATTTTCTTGGCAAAGTGACAAATGGAAACAGGAAAAAGAGATATCTGTGCAAGTGCAATACATGCACAAAAAATAAAATGAAGTGTGTGGTGTGTGGACCTCACAAAGTTGAGCAGACAACTGAACCAACCCATCTTGTGTCAGTGAGTAGTAGTACTTGGTTGAATTCTCACAGTCACCGCAACAACTTGCTTTGAATTCCATTGAGAAAGTCTTTTCATATGATCAACCATATCTTAACTAACTAAAAGCTGAAGCAAAGAAACAAAACAAATACGAGATACCCAACCCATCATAAGAAGATCTCTCTCTCTCTCTCAACCTCAACCCCAACCCCTTTTTCTATATACCTCTTTTTGGGATGTACTTTACAGAAATGCAATAAATAAAAATAAAAAAAGACATTTATGTAGACTGCAAGTTGAGGTGAGGAATATATATATCTTGGGTGAGTTAATTCTCTGATTGGTTTTTTTGATATGATTTTTTCAGCTGGTCCTACTACTTGACAACTTTGTCTTCACATGTTGCGTGAGGCCAGAAAGAAATCTTTTACAATAAAAAAAGAAAAGGACTTGAAGTCACAAGTAGAGTAGGAGAATCAACACAAGTGCAGTATATAGCTAGGAATGGAACTTATTGAATTTCCATGACCCAAATCAAATCACTTGAAGTAGACACATTACGTTAAGTAGAATATATGAAGAAGGGATAACATACAAAAACTGGGGGGTAAAATAAAGTGTTGTCATGGACGGACAAAATAGTATATCCCAATGAAATTATAAAAATACAATATCTGCTTTTCATATATGTGCATTACAAGACTGACTTTCGGCGTTGAACTTTGTCCTTTTGACATTACAAATTAGAATCCAAGTAGTGGAAACGACCGATTGTGATGGGATATGGGAATCCATGTCCATTGACTGTTTCATCATCTATATGCTTTCACTTCTTTGAACACACTGATCCAGAAAAACTTAAATGAGCATCGATCTTATCTCATGGCTCTTGTTACAATAAAGATACTCGACAAAGAATGATGAGAAACATTAAGTCAAGGATGCTGACTCAAGTAAAGTCCGATTATACATGTCACTTTACTAGAAAAAGGTTTTACTATTTAATTAAAGTCACAACTTGGACAATCAATATCAACATGGATTGGGTATAACAGAAGTAATTAATTCTGGTAACTTGACAAATCAAAGTAAATTTTAGTTAAAATGTGTTCATATTTAATGTTTGATTATATCTCTCAATCAAAATTGCCTCTAAAAAAAGATATATATGAGACTTTTAATCCTAAAGTCACAACTTTGATTGAAAAATGTTGACATGCCAATTGAAAAAGAAGTTGAACAAAAAAGCAAAGATGAGAGTCTTTACATACTCACAAACCCAACACTTCTAGTTAGTAGTTTTCACATCAACTAAAAAGTCCCTATCTCTTTCAATTCCATGCAACATGAATGGAATATTGATGTGGATTACTCTTTGGATATTAGAATTGTCCTCTCTGTTCATTTGATGCAGAGTTAATTTCATTTATATCCTCCTCTATCTACACTTAGAATCTTTTCCTATGTTCCTTTACATTGTTGAAGTTACAATGGGATGGAATAGCAGACATGAATGCAGCTTCAAAATAAATAAAAAGAAGATGCCACCAGCCAACACACATAAATGGGACCATAGAAAGGGAAATCAAGGATGGGGGAGAAGGGAAAAGTAATTAGGACCAAAAAAGAATAAAAAGGGACAAGGCAACTTAGAGCAAAAAAAATGGTGCATCAGACAAAGATGGTTCAATTAAGACAAAAGAAAAAACATGGTGCCAACATATTGGCCCATAATATTTTGTCCACATACTTATTTTGTCAATTAGAGACCACTATCATCCAACTAGAAAAGTAGATAAGGCGTGGGCGTGATGATTTGGTAGATTTCTGTTACACGTTTCTTAATTATTATTTTTAATTCAACAGTTATATGTGAGGTTTACTAGTTATTTGCTACTGTGAAACTTAATATTTAAGGTGACCAACAAGAATAACGGACGGAGAAGAAACAATTCATATTTATAAATTTATTCCGTGGGCGGTAATTAATTAAATTGATGGTGCATGTAGAATAATTGGACAGAAGAATTAGTGGATCTTTTGATGAATGAAACAAGAGGAGCCAATAGATCATCTTGTTAATGATATGCATCCCTCATTCAACTTCCTTTCTTATTCATTCGATTAGCAAGATTCTGGTTTATAGCACAAAGTACTGATTAAGTTGAAAAATCGAGACACTATAATTGAAGGAGTCACATATCATTAGGGATGCAGAAAAGAAAGTTCAAAAATACAAATGTGTCCAAAAGATGATTTGGTCTATACTTTTTCGTTTCTTTTGTTTTTCAGTTACATTATATAATGTTTTTTCAGCTTCTAGTGCCTACCCGGTGGCATTCCGTATTTCCAGCCAGAGTCCTTCACGTGACCGGTTTTTTTTTTTTTTATTTCGGGGAACTTTAGGAGATGTTTGGCAGGAAAAAATGTTTTAATGTTCTTAGAAAAATAATGTTGAAATAAAACTCTTTTTATATTGAACTAAAGGAAATAAAATGTAATTTAAACATAACAAATTCTTTGAAATGTTAGTTTATAAATAGGTGATAATAAAAAAAAATCACCTTTATAATTGGAAACAAAACTTTCTCATGACAATTAAGTATTTTTTTTTTTAGAGGAAAGTATTTTTTATATAAAAAAAATGTAGAACGGGGAGACATCTTCAATAATTACCAAGCAAAACACCAATAACATATATGGATTTCTAGTAGAATCCTACCCAAAAAATTATTACAAAGACAGCTAGTAAATGACTAAATGTCCACTTGATCAAGAATCATTGCACATGCTTAAATAGTAAGTAATTTTACTTAATCACAGCTATTTAACTAACCCATGAACGTCAAAAAATGTTTTTGAAAAGAGTTGTCGTTCAAGTAAGATTTTAGCTGTGTCAAGGAAAATCAAATTCATATTTATAGTGAGAATGACTTAATGCAATATTTCTTTACAATAAAACAAAAGTAAAATTCTGAAATACATAAATGAAAATTAAAGTAATCAATTTAAGAGAAATATTTTTAAAATTTATATTCACGTTTAATTAAGAAATAATTTTATTTTTTACAATTAAAATTTAATGTTAAAGTATTTTTTATTACTTTTCATTGTTTTTATATAATTTTTTAAAAATGACATTTTTGTAATTTGAAGAAATGAAAACAGAACACTTAAAGCAAGGACGCCTAAAGATGCAAAATCTACCGTGCGTCTAACAAGAAAGTTGGATTTACTTAATCAGATTCTTCATTATCAAACTACGATTACAGCAAGTTTTTTTTTTTTTTTGAGAAAACAATTACAGTTACAGCAAGTTAATCCTCGGATTCTCCATATTTTTTATTAATTTCAAAAATTTATGTTAATGATGAATGAATCAACACCAATTATTACATTGCAGCACTAACCCCTTCATTTTCTTCTTTTCAGAGTGACATCATGTCTACTTTGTGTCATATTAATTGCCCTTTTCCCTCTGAAATAGACTCCTTGTCATTGCACAGTGCTCTTGGCTTGCAAATGAAAATTCCATTGACATACTATAGTTAACAACCTAAATAGTAATCATACATTGAAACGAATATACCCTCTAATGTTTTTATGTGTTAAATATATTTTTCATCTTGAGTAGATTTTGTTTTTTGGTATGGTAAATTTTTCTTTTTTTTTATCTTTTTAAAATATAAATCAATATGTTTTTTTATTCCTATCATCATATGATGTCGATTTACTATTTGTATGTCTAATAGAAAATCACTTGATCATCTTATAAAAAATAAAAAATAAAAAAAATCAGTTGATCATATGAGTTAATATGCAAGAATGTATATATGCCGCACAATGTCAATACATGACTCAATTTTTTAACCAAAAAATAAGGTTTTTAAATTTTGGAGGAATAGAAATTAAATAATTATTTTTAAAGAAATAAAAATATCACTTATTTTACAGGAACTACAATTTCAAATTTTAGAGATATAAAAAATAGAAACCAAAAAAACTAAAAACATATTTAATTATATTAATTGTTATATACTTTTTCTATCTTATTTTTGTCTCTTTTATTATTTTATTTTATCT
>PYAF01002236.1:1245432-1258792 GCA_007407185.1 Glycine tomentella
TAAAAAATAAAAATAAATGAATAAATATATTGAAGATAAAAATAAAAATAAAAATAAAAATTAAAAGCTTGAGTTTTTTATAAATAACGTTTTAAAAATCCTAAAAGTTAATAAAAATAATTTTTTTATCGAATAATCAAATAAATTTTTTTATAATAAAAAATTTAAAATTAATTAAAATATCTTGTTTAACATAATTTTAAGTGCAGTTTCATTAAAAGAAAGTATTGCACTATTTGAATATTTTTTAAAATTTTATTTTTGCATATTTTAATAAAAAATATTTGAATCATATTACTCTTGCCTTATTCTTTCTTGCTTTTTTTTTTTATAAAAAAAGTATTTTCTCAAAATAACGTTAATTGAACATGTGAAATACGTTATAATATATGCATCTTCATTGAATGTCACTCGGTGTTGTTGCTATACTGAAACATTTCTGTTTATGATTTTATACAGTGAACACACTTACAGTGCAAATCAATCGAACATATAAAATAAATGAAGAGCAAAAATAATACTCATGTATATATTTTTGTTGTTGTAATTTAGTATTTTTTATATTTTTATTCCTGTAAATTATTTTTTATTTTAATTTTTATATAATATATTTATTTTATTTTTTATCTTTAAAGTGCTCTAGATAAAAAAATGTTCAAAACATTTTTTATTATTCAAAATGTTATCTAAAATATTTTAAGAATAAAAAATAAAATAAATATATTTTATAAGATTAAAAAAATACAGAAATGAAAATGAAAAAAAAATATTAAATTGCAGAGACAAGAAATATATTTAAGTCCTTATTCAAATACACTTGGTGTAAAAATCAAGAGTGTTGGTGGAAACTGGAAAATGTCAAGTTGAAATGCCTAACACGTATGGCAATTGGCTGAGAAGTTCTGGTGAATTAATTAGTTCGTGCATGTTTGCGTTCATGGCGAGTCAATATCACAGTTCATGAAATTTGAAGCGAATTAAAGAGCATTTTTTAATTTTACTTTTCCTACAACACAAAGAAAAAAACTAATTCTTTTAATTAAAATAGTCAAAATTAACAGATAATTAGAACATGTCGGCTAGTAAAGTTGGAGCTTTCCATGCTAATTGGAATAGATAATCGTATATTCCAGGGATAAACACACAGTGGAAAGATTCTGCAGTTAAATTTGATTTAACAAACAAAAAACTAAAAACGGTTGGTGTTGGATTCTTTTCGCCGAAAGACTAATTTTTGGTGTCGGTTTGACTAAGACCCTTTTTATACAGAAAAAGATGGAAGTCCCACTAAAACTAAAACACATTCTTTCCTCTACCAGCCCGCGAGGTTTCAGGAATTGGAATAAGAAAACACTCGGTAAACACAATAAAATGGAAATTTCCTGTATTCATTTATCACATACACGTTTGTTCTAAAGCCAAATTGAGAAGTAGGTAAAGCCAATACGTTACTGCGAGCAACGCGTTAATCTCTTCATGAGCATGTTTCACTACCCAAATAAGTATACTCTTACCCACATTCAAAATTAAAATAAGCCAGAGCATCAAGGAATCTTAGGAATAGAATCGTATTCACTTGACCACACACACAAAAATGACTACTATGCAAAGCTCTATAGAGAGCATGGCTAAATAAACCGGCTGCATATAAGCATCAACCACATTTGAGGACAACGTTGCTCACGAGAAGTGCATATATTGCTATAAAATTAAACCAAACACATGCAATTGACACTCCAGTTCCTGCCTGAACTTTAGAGAATGCTCTCCAAGATACGAATTTTGAATGGTTCATTTTAGAGATTGCGAATTTCTTTGGAGAAACACTTTGATTAAGTAATATTTTCTGTCTTATTATAAATAAATTTTATCTTTCATTTCAAATTAAGTTTCAAGCCAAGATCGAAATAAAATATATATAAAATTCACTTTACAATTGATCCAATTGAAAATCAAACAAGATAAATTTTTAGTGTTACTTTTTAAACATAAGTTGAAGATATCTTAACTGAAAATCAAATATGTCCCCGATATTAGTGATCACTTACAAACACTTTTACCTTTAATTAATGGACTGACATAACTTCTATATAATAATAGAGGTGGTTAACGTAACACGATGATAACACATTTTTGTCGATCTATTATTTGTCTATATATAACCTAAGTACAAAGGAATAAACTTCATCTTGTAAACTAAATTTGCAAAAGTAACTGTCATTTTTTCCTCCATTTCAAACTAAGTTTTAAGGAAAAGTTTAAACGAAACTCAATTTACCAGTGAATTTAACCAAAAAAACAAACATGTCGATCACCGTAAGTTATGAAATTTCTTGACATAAATATGGACAATTCCTTTATATTTGGGTTACGTAAATTAATAGACTGACAAAACATGTCATCATTTTGCTTGACCTGCCTCATAAATCACCTCCATTTTTCTATACATGCGTTATGCAACATGATGTCCTAAACATACATTCAAAGAGTAAATTTGGGAATTTCTCTGGCTTGTTTTAGGAGTTAGGGTTCATAGTTTGTAGGTGAAAGGTTACTTTAGCAAACTAGTTCTCATTTAAGTGTGAGAATGTTTGAAGGTGGCCGTCACCCATAGACATGTTTATGTTGATAAATTAATGAGGCAGGTCAAGCAAAATGATGACACATTTTGTCGGTCTATTAATTTACTTAATCCAAACATAAAGGACTTGTCCATATTTGTGTCAATAAGTAATTTCATAACTTATTATGATGATGATATACATGTGTCAAGAAATGTGTAAAATTCAACATTTGATATTTAGATTTTCAATTGACATAAGTCAAGTGATGTGTTTACTGGTGATCACAATAATGAAATAAATAACTAAACATGCTTTTTTGTGATTAGACTAATAATATGTTTAGATTATAATAAAGATTCACTTTGAGGACAAAATCATGGTTAAATCACCATAAAAGAAATTATTTATTATTTTAGAAAATCGTGATGAGTTCAATTAACTAACTTGATATCAAACATAAGTCAAGTGAAATATTTATTGGTGATCATTATAAAGAAATGTATTACTCAACGTGTCTTTTTGTGATTAAACTAATAACATGTTTAAATTATAACTAAAATTCATTTTGAGGATAAAATCATGATTAAATCACCACAAAAGTAATTATTTATTATTTTAGAAAATCATAATGAATTCAATTTACTAACTTGTTATCAATCATGCACTAAAAGTTTTAGATCTTCATTTGGCCTAGTTCGAAGCTAGAATAAGATTTAATTACAATTTTTTTAAAAACAAGTTAAAAATTTATATCAATAACTTTCACCAAAATTTATTTTAAAAAGTAAAAAAAAACTTATTGATATTTAATTTCATTATTTTAAGTCTAAATAAACACACTCCCATAAAATATAATAGTTTAAAATGGGTATAAAAAAATCATAAGACAGATATACAAAAAGTTTAATGAGATAATATGTTTGTCTAAAATGATTAATTTTAGTCATTATTATTATTTTCCAAAAACAGATGAAACGGGGGCTTGTTTCTTTCTTTCTTATCTTGCACTGTACAGTTTCACAAGGAAACAAAGAAGGAAAAAAAAAAAAACAATAAAAGCAAAAACGTGTTGCTATTGAAGACTGTTGAGCTGGACCCACCGCAACAGATTTTCCCAAAACCCTCCTAAAACTAAAATAGCTTTTTCATGAACAATTAGAAGAAAATAAAACAATTTGTCTTAATTAATTTCGCGTCCCCTATAAATGAATCGCGTTTGTTTCCTTAAATCTCTCACCAAACCTAACAAACGCGGAAGCGAAATCTCCTAGAAAGCGAGTTTCTCTTCTCTCTCTCTCTCTCTCTCTCTCTCTCTCTCTCTCTCTCTCAATTTTCACATAGTCAGCGAAAACAAACAAACTATTGGAGCACGAAACACAGCAGCAGCAGCAGCAGCAGCACCCACCTCGTTTCATTGTTTTGATTTCAACTGAGAAAAACGACAACGAGGATGTTTCAGGAGAGCAGCGTGACGCGGTGGCCGACTCAGCCGACTCAGTGGACTCGCTACCACGACAAGCTATTCGAGCGGGCCCTGCTGGTGGTGCCGGAGGACCTGCCGGACCGGTGGGAGAAGATCGCCGACCAGGTTCCCGGAAAGTCGGCGGCGGAGGTAAGGAAACACTACGAGGCCCTCGTCCACGACGTCTTCGAGATCGACTCCGGCCGAGTCGAGGTCCCGAGTTACGTCGATGACTCGGTGGCGACGCCGCCCAGTGGCGGTGCTGAAATTTCTACATGGGACAACGCTAATCAGATCTCATTCGGTTCCAAGCCTAAACAACAAGGCGACAACGAAAGGAAGAAGGGCACGCCTTGGACTGAAGAGGAACACAGGTTTGTTAACGCGTCAACGATTTCGCTTCGATTCAATCCCTTCTTTTTCTGTGTTTGGGGTTTGGGGTCTTGATTTTGGTTTTTTTCTTTTCTTTTTAAGAGAGCTGTTTAGGTGTTGGTGTTGTAATTTTAGAAAAAAGAGGAACAAATTTTCAAGCAACTTTGGGTTTCTGTTTGATGCTGTTTTGACCTGGAATTTTTTTTGTTGGTGACCGTTCGGTTTTATAATCTGAGGAATTGTTTGTGTATTTTTATTCTTCTGAGAACACGTTATGTCCGAAGATTTGAATTTTCAGCTGTACTTAGCTGGCACCTATTTATGAAAACCTGGATTTCATTATTTCTTTTTTATAGTTTGGTCTGTATGATTTCATTCTCTTCAATTTAAAAGTTCTCTCACTAAGTGTGCCATGAAATATAATGAATTGTGAATCCTCTGTTTTGTCTTTGTTTGAATTATTGTGAGAGTGCTTTATCATGTTCGCTTACACTAATGCATTTTTTGTTGCTTATTTTCTAACGTCTGACTTAAGCCTTGGATTTTAGGAAAACTGAATTAGAATTAAAAAAAAAAAAAGAAGAAGAAGGCAAATATCAAATGTCTGCATTGCAATATATTTTTGTTTGTCATGTATTTGAAGATTGTCTAAACCCTCAATATTTAAGTTGCGAGTGCCATGAAGGTGAAGGGCAATGCTAATTTCATGGTTGCTGACCTACTCTTTTTGTGACAGGCTGTTTCTCATTGGACTTAGTAAGTTTGGGAAGGGAGATTGGAGAAGCATTTCAAGAAATGTTGTTGTGACAAGAACACCAACTCAAGTAGCTAGCCATGCCCAGAAATACTTTCTTCGCCAGAATTCGGTGAAGAAAGAGAGGAAGAGATCAAGCATTCATGACATAACGACTGTGGACAGTAACTCAGCGCCTATGCCCATTGATCAGACTTGGGTTCCTCCTCCGGGTGGTTCAGTGCAGCAGTCACAGCAATACCCATCAAGCAACATGCATGATCAAATGGGTACATTTGGTTATTCACACTATGGTTTTGACATGTAAAGAATGCTAGAAGCCGTGTGTTCTGTATATAGTGCTGTTGCTTTGATTCATAAGGTTCCCCCTCTTTGTAAAGTTTTATGGTTTTGCTAGCTGACAAGGGTGATTAGGAGTATTGCTAGTTATTGAATTTTTATTAGTGTAGGTTTCGTTTGAATACCTTTGTGAATCCTATAAATGAACCATGAGGATGAAAGGGTAGTGAATACTAATAGTGAACCTGTAGGAATGAATTCAACAGGAATGGAAATTCTTTGTATGTGTCCAATTCAATTACTGCTTTGCAATTTGGATTTAAGTATTGAAATGAAACCATAAATAAACCTTGGCCATTTGTTCAGTGAGTTTCACTTGAGTCACAGCTGCTTACTATGAGTATGCATTCAATCAGCAACCAAAGCATGTTTTGGTTTTGGTTGCTGTTTCTTGATGGATCCTTTATTATGGTAAAAGCCTGTAATCTTATTGAAGGTAATGAAAAGAGTTGCAGAACTCTTGTGTAGAATAATGCATTGTGTTTCAGAGGCGCCCATTGTTTACTGATCTTGTGCCCACTAGATCGTTGTAATTTTTTTCTCTCCTTTCTTTGCTGAAGACAAAACTTCACGGAATCAATTGCACTTTAAAGCGCAATATATAAGAAAATCTTAAAATAAGAAAAGAAGAAAAAAAACACGGCTGAATCAAGGATTTAAAATCATTTTCCAACTTGGCTAAACATTATTTGGGAATGGTTTGAATGGGAAACACATGTGGCAAATATGGTACCTGAATTATTATCAATTATAATAATACGAGTTCAACAAGGAGGGATGATATGTGGGTTTGGTTGGAGGACCCCACAGGGAACTACACAGTAACCTCTAGTTATAGGGCTTTGTGTAGTTTGAAGAGGGGGAGCCATTTTGATGAGATGAGTAGTTTCATGATTATGTAAGGCAAAAATCCCACCAAAAGTGGCACAATTTGCTTGGAGATTACTTAAAAACAGGCTGACTGCTAAAGATAATTTGAGGAGTACCTATGCCCTTTTTGCAGACTAATGGAGATGACTAGTTCACATCTCTTGTTCTCGTGCTCAAAGATCCAAAAGTTGTGGGTAGACTGCTATGCATCATGGCTCGGTCTAAATACTGTTTTTCAAAATGATGCAGTGACCCAAGGAGGAGAGATGAGAGAAATGCATGAGTGTTTAAGGAGGAGCTCATTGATACAACCAGAATTATGCTCACATATATCATGGACATGGTTTAGAAGCCTGGAGGCAGATTTTAGCAACAATGTGTTATTGACACGATAATATACATGCACTCTGATAGCGGTATTAGCATGGTAGTGGTATCAAAAGGTTAGGCTGGTTTGTTATTGGGAAGGTTGGGTTCATGTACTTCCAAAGTAGGGATGAGCAATAACTCTAGGGGGCGCTATTAATTCTGGTTATTTTGCATTTTTAATCTCTTTAGCATGCCCATAATTCAGCTATTAACGCAGAGCAATACCCAATATGAGATATAAAATCGTTGGTCAAAACGCCATTATCACCCTATAAAAATGAATAAATTCTTAAATTGGCCCTTAAAATTGTAGGACCAACATTTTAGATCAGTCACGTTGGTCCTTAAATTTTTTAAAGCTTATTTATGTCTTCACAAAAAAAAAACATTCATCTTAATCATTTTCACTTTATTCTTCATTATTGTTTTACAGAAAAGGGAACCAAAGAAACGACACTTACAAAGTTAACTAAGAGTTCATATAATTTCGTGGATTGGAAGTCTAATTCATTTAATCTGGACGAATACAGAAATGACTTCCAAAAACGCCCAGGCACTACCCAGGAGGACAATGCCAAAAAATATCATAATGGCCTTAATCCTAAACCAAAGATTGCGCATCAGCTTCCATCTGAGAACCCGTGATTTCCCCCACATTGCATCGGCGTCCATTTGAGAACCCGTGATTTCCTGTTCATATCGTCTGTGTTGATGACGTTGGGCTAATAAATCCCACTGCAAACCATCAATTTTAGACCCACATTTGGAAAAATTACTTATTAAAAATCAATCAATTTGTTTGATGAATTGATGGTGTAAATTCGAAATTTATAAAGAATTCTTAATAAAAACTATGATTTCAATTTTCTACTCAAGAAACATATCTGTTAACTGTTTTCTTGTCTACACTTTGATTTACTAGTATGTCCTAACGGAAACAAATTAAACATGGAAAAGCCGTATCAGCCACTCCAACCACCACCTCAATTATCCCAACAAATCTTCTTTGTTTTGTATTAGCCACACCACAACTCAGGCACACCAATCCCAGAAAGAACCTTGAGCTCACTCTATAGGCTCGAAAACGGTGGGTTTGGCTATAGTAGCTGCATGTAAGTTTATACCTGGAATGACACTAGATTGGACCAGAAAATCATGCTCCATTCACAATCACCCATATCATCTTTAATCCCAATACTACAGCCAAGTTAATCAGTTACCTGCATCCAGTCCCTTTTTTAAGCATTCAGTTTACCCAAATAACACAGAGAAGCTTCGATCTATTCAGTTGACTTACTCATTTCCTAAACTGAATTCATCCACGACGAAACTTATATTAACTTTACCATTTTTTCCTTAATCGAAACATACTTATTAGTTTTGGCACCGACTACTCACAAAAGTAAACGTACCGAGTTTGGTGGATGCAATGACGTGGTTTCATCCGTCAAGAAACTACAAATAAACAAGAAACACAATCTATACAAAGACCAAAGTTCACTCAGGGTCAATGTGTTTTATTCTCCATCACGCTTATTTCCCACAAAGTGACCTTGAAGGGTTGTGTGAAGGATAAACTCAGCCCTTTTGAGAACCTTCAGGTTTCTACATACAAAAGAAAAAAAAAGTGTTAAATTGATGGAGTGAAGGAAAAAGCGAGTAGCATAAGATCCGCAATAAAATTTCAATGCCACCAAGTTGCTAGAAAACAGATGCAATAAGTAAATCTAGGTAGGTAACCACCCCACCACCACTGCTATGCACACGTGTGGCATATGGTAGCCCTCATTGGAAAAATATCCCCTTTGGTTCACAGCAGATTGAGTTTGATAACCAAAAAATGCAAAAACAAAATATTAAAGAACAAAACTGTATCAGCAATCAGCATTTCAGATTCAGAAGTAAAGAATTTTAATGCAGTCCTTCAAGGGTATACCATTTCACGCACCTTAAACATGGCATTGAATTGATAACAAAAACAAAGAGAGAAAAGTGTAAGGCTAAGGCCTGAACTCATTCCATGTATGATATAATGATGAGCCTAGTAGAGTATCAAAGAGATTTTGCAAATGATCTCAAATCAATTGTTCATTATATGGAAAATGGGCATAATTGCGTAACAAAGGTATACACTCTGGGTAGTCCCTCCTCCCCACAAGACAGAAATGGAAGAAACAAGCTTCAAGTCATGTCATGATTCACATGAACGGTAAGTAAGTTGAGTGTTTTTGTAAAAGAAAATCTTAAACCTGGACAAGAATCGCACAAATCTAACAAATTGTTAAACAAACAAACATCATGGAAATTACCAAACGAATCATAATCTGTTTGAACATCATCCTGAGCTTAAGCTTACAAGATGGAAAATGGATATTCAAAATATATATATAAAAAGAAAAACAGAAAGCAACATATTATTCTCAAAATAAAAACAGTGGATGGTGGCAGACAAGGTAACAGACACAGCAATGGCCCACAAAACTAATTTATTCCCACGAACAAAAGGATTCATATTCGTAGGAGCGAAAGGAAGAAGAGAAGCGTGTGCTGTACCTTATCAGCAGCAGCATCTTTGTCCTTGTCTGCCTTGGTCCTCTCAGCCTGTTGCTTCTGTTTCTCCAACCTCTCCCTTTCCCATTTCTGCACACAAACACAAAGTAGTACTTCAACGTTAAGAGGATGGATCTCGAGACCCGACCCGACCCGACCCGAATAGGGGGAAAGTAGAAGTACCTACCTGGATGTAGACGTTTTCTTTGGCCTGTTCCTCCTCGCTGAGAACGCGACCCTTGTCGCTGAAGAAGCGACTGAAAGCCCCTCGATTTGTTGAGTCCATCAAACGAGTCACGGTTCCTCGACTCAGCCACGATCTCATAGCCATTGGTGGAGGCGGTGCTTGTTTGAAAGAAAATAATAAGTCAAACGACAACTATCTAGCACTTTCAATTGTTATATTCATATTCACTATCCTCGGACCTGTCACTGTGTCAAACTCCTCCAAACCCATCAACACACATTAAGAGTAAGCTATGTAAAGGCCTATGAAGGTAGCAGCCCAGCTTCCTGTTGCTTCCTGGGCTGTTCGTATGATTGGGCTAGGCTAGTCTGCTTGGGCTTTTGTTATTTCCACTCTCCTTATACTTAAGTTCACCCCCCAATTTTTAAGAAATTAAAATAAAAAACCTATATTACCCTAACCTTTTCCCTTCCTCTCCCCTGCTCAGTCCCTCCTCTAAGATCTTCACCACATAGAAGATCCCTTTGTCTTGATGTTCCTTCCACAAACGGATAAACCTCTTATCACTGTTGTCACGTTAGTCACAAACATATTGGCGGTATCAAACCGTTTGCACACCATAATAAGGAACTGTGGACAAAATTGCATTTGCTACTCCTCCCAATTTATTTAGTAGACGACTCTTCCCAGAAGCTAACCTTGAGTTTATTTGCTCCACAATGTGATTGAAGTCAGCACTCAGCACTCTGAATTGTTTCATGCACAATCTTAAACACCAATTTTTTTTTAGTTACTACATGAATCTCCCATTTTTTATGGTACAATTTATTTAGATTGAACGATAAATTGAGAAAACTAAAATAATTAAATCAGATTTTTTTATTATTAAAAATCAATTCAATTCAATCCGTGAATACCTTTATCTAAAATTTTACATAAAAATTCAAACTTAGTTTGATTCTTAATAATTTAAGGCTTTTTTTAAAATATATGTATGACCATGAATATTAAAGTAATTCAAAAAGGAAACATATTTACAAGAATTACAATTTTATTTAATCCTTTCTTTTTAAAAAAAATACATGTATGAACACGAACCAGTATCATGGCCACAGCCTACTTGTTACCATTCCTATTGAATCACATATTTGGTCCTGTTCCCCATTGAAAAATGACACCATGTTAAAAAAAAATGTTTAAAATATGAATGTTTTCTCTCATAATTAATATTTTTCTGCAGTATTGTTTTTTTCTTTACTAAAAAAAAGCGGGTTCAAAAGATGCAACTCATCTGATTCTCCATTTGTCTCGAACAGACATCACACTGATTACAGGTGGAAACCAAATTTGCCAAAGTTCCAACGCCTCAGTGTGACTCAGCCCGAAGTGACGTCAACCAAACACGTCCTAGCTAAGGTGAAGACGAATCACAGTAGAGTTAGTGGAGAAGCACTTCTCTTTTTTTCTCTGTTGAAAATGTTTTCTGGGAAATAAATAAAATAAATTAAAATCCTGTTTGATTCTTTGTTTCGATGTAAATGACTTTTGAGACAAAAGTCATTAGTCAAAGAATTAAGACTTTTACTTTTGTTTTTATTTTATTTTTATCAATTGGATTTGTATTAGAATGTGTATCACAATAACTCTAATTACAAATCAAACACACACCTAATTATGCATTCTAAAAAATAATTATAATATGTAATTACTTTTTCTTTCTTTTTTCCTTTTTTAGTTAAAATATAATTTTTGTTTTCTATTTTTAAAATATGTAATTTTAATTATCTTATTTTTTTTAAATTTAGACATCTCGTTCTTCATTTTTTTAAAATTCACAATTTTATCCTCCTTACTTTTTAATTGATACATTTTTTCCTCCACTTTTTTAAAATATGCAATTTTAATTTCCATTTTCAATTTAAGACTTGCTATGTCATTTTTAGATTCTCCTTTTTTAATAAATTAACCTTGTTAGCAATTAAATAGTTTTTAAAAAATATTTTTTACTGTGGATAATAAATAAACACATATTAATCAATAATTACATAATATATAGATAAACATTTAAAATTGATCATGAAAATAATAAATTATCTAAAATGAGGATCAAAATATCTCAATTAAAAAATGGGACTAAAATTACGAATTTTTTTAAAAATGAACGACAAAATGTTTCACTTAAAAAATAAAAAAATTAAACAAATATTTAAGAAAATAGTGAATGTAAATTGTATTTTAATATATTTTTTATTTCTCTTCCTTTTTAATTATACTATTAATCACATTAATGATTTTATTTTCTATTTCTCTTCTTTCCACCCACATACATCCCAAAGATGGAGGGGGCAATTGTAAGTTTATTAGCACTCTTGTTTTTACCTGCATTTGTGTGTGCTTACCAAATTGCATTCTTCTCTTTATATAATGTATTTGATTTGAATTTTCATACCATATGCAAACAAGATTACGTACATGTCCACGATCAAATACAAATGCTGCGGTACTGGCAATTTGGTAAACAGCCATCCAATTTTTTTGGTCTCTAATTATTCTCTAGAATATTCCTCTGTCATCGAATTCCTTTCTTGGTAACAAGTCGTCGTCATGTTATTATTTTGTTCTATTTTTTTATATCATATTTCTTATTTTGCTCCAAGTATGTCATATTTTGATCTTGACAAGTAGATTGTCATGTAGGAATAGGAATCTCACTTTAAATTTTAAAGCATTGATTAGTCTGTAGGCAATATTGTCTTCTTCTTCCTCCTAATTAATATTTTTTATTCTGCCTTCAATCACCAGTTATGGGAGATGGATGTAATACTAAATACCATAGTTGTTCTGCTTGAAGTTTAGTTGTGTGTAATGTTTCACCGTTGGCTTCCCCTGTAACTGCTACAATGGTACTGAATATCTATTTTTTGCATTGTTCATTTTTTGCGTTTACTTAATTTTCATTGCTTTGTGTTGTATATTCCGTTACAATGCTTTTGGGCCCAAATCCCAAAGCTGTGTCCTGGCCCATTTCCATTTAGGGTAAATCCCTAAATGTGAGTCTCACTTATAAATACCCTCATTATGAGGTGAGACAGTGATGAAAGTTGCAGAGTGAGAGGCAGACGCAAAGCTGCGGCTGCAGAGAGGCTGAGCGAAAAACAGAGAGTGAATGTTCTCCGGTTACTGAACCGTTGAGGTGTCTCCGAGAGCTGTGAGCTGCTTGTTGAGAGTGTTTCACTTCTGTTGTAAGCGAGGCTGAGAGAAGCTCCGGCAGGTGGCCGTTTGAGCGCTGTTGTAACCATTATTGTTGAATAGTGGATTGTTCTGAACTTGGTCCCGTGGGTTTTTCCTCTTGGAGGTTTTCTCCCACGTAAAGCTATATCTGTGTGTTGTTTCTCCCTTCTCCTCTCTCGTTTACTGTTTGATCGTTTTTCCGCTACATTTGTTTGTTATTTTGTTCGTGTTGGCTGCTGTGGGTTGAATCGTGTGATTCCCCAGTGTTACGGTTGGTGAAGGAAGTTCCCAGCCGAGAAGATCCGAGTTCAGCCGAGAACGCGGAATCAGGGCCGAGTTGTGCCGAGTACGCGAGGTGTTGACCGGAGTGTAGCCAACGGGTTGTGGTGCCGAGCCGATCTCGCGGTGACGGATAGCAAATTCCACAACAGTTCTGGTATCAGAGCCTGGTTGGAGGCTCTGAGAGAGAGAGAGATATTGGGATGGAGACTAGTACCAGTGGAGGCGTTTCCCATGATGGGGATATGTTCAAGTTGACCGCCGACAACTTCGCCTACTGGAGGCCGATGATGGAAGATCATCTGTATTGCAAGGATTTGCATGAGCCCATTGTCCTTGATGAGAGGCCGACTGGAAAGACGGACAAGGAATGGGAGATCCTG
>PYAF01002236.1:1262101-1273303 GCA_007407185.1 Glycine tomentella
GGTATGAGACTGGTGATTCCTTGATCTTGCTTTTATATGTGGACGACATGTTGATTGTCGGGCAAGACAAGACGAAGATTGCCGAGCTGAAGAGAGCGTTGAGCTCGTCCTTCGCGATGAAGGATTTGGGGCCAGCAAAGCAGATTCTCGGGATAAAGATTATCCGAGATCGTGCGAGGAAGCTACTGTGGCTAAGTCAAGAGAAGTATGTTGAGAAGATCCTGAAGAGGTTCAACATGGACAAAGCCAAGACAGTGAGCACCCCCTTGGCCGGACATTTGAAGTTGAATGAGAGACAATGTCCGAGCTCAGATGAAGACCGAGAAGAGATGGAGAAGATTCCTACCAGTCTGCAGTGGGGAGTCTAATGTATGCAATGGTTTGCACTAGACCTGACCTCGCCCATACAGTTGGAGTTGTTAGCCGGTATCTTTCGAACCCCGGCAGGGAGCACTGGGAAGCAGTGAAGTGGATCTTCAGATACCTCCGCGGGACGACCCGTGTATGTCTTCGGTTTGGTGATGGCAAGGCCGAGTTGCAAGGCTACTCGGATGCCGACTTAGGGGGAGATTCCGACTCAAGGAAGTCGACGACAGGTTATTTGATGACCTTTGCTGGAGGAGCTATTGCGTGGCAATCTAGGTTGCAGAAGTGTGTGGCACTTTCGACGACGGAGGCCGAGTATATTGCAGCGATTGAGGCGTGCAAGGAATTCCTGTGGATGAAGTGTTTTCTCCAGGAGATCGGCCATGAGCAAGACGAGTATGTCTTGAAGTGTGATAGTCAGAGTGCAATACATCTTGCACGGAACTCGGCATTACACTCCCGCAGTAAACATATTGATGTTCGGTATCATTGGATCCGAGATGCAGTGGAGGCCGGGAAGCTCACACTAGAGAAGGTGCACACAAGTCAGAACTGGTCTGACATGATGACCAAGCCGGTAGCAGTGATGAAGTTTGAAGATTGCTGCATGGGAGCCGGGCTTGTGAACTCGGTTTGAAGGGCCGAGGAGAGGACCTCGGTTGTGACCGAGTAGAAGACCTCGGCAGAGACCGAGGAGAGAGGACCTCGGCAAGGTGTGCCGAGTAGAGTGGTCCTCGGCAGTGGCCGAGATGTTGATGTCGGTAAAAGCCGACTAGGAGATGTCCTCGGCAGGGGATTGCCGAGTTGAGTTGAGAGAGGCCGAGTAGAGTTTCGTCCTCGGACCTCGGTGGAAGACCGACTTTAAGATCGGGTTGCCAAGTGGAAGATCGGCTTTTGTCCGAGTTGCCGTTTTGTCGCATTGCAACGGAAGGGGGAGAATTGTTGTATATTCCGTTACAATGCTTTTGGGCCCAAATCCCAAGGCTGTGTCCTGGCCCATTTCCATTTAGGGTAAATCCCTAAATGTGAGTCTCACTTATAAATACCCTCATTATGAGGTGAGACAGTGACGAAAGTTGCAGAGTGAGAGGCAGACGCAAAGCTGCGGCTGCAGAGAGGCTGAGCGAAAAACAGAGAGTGAGTGTTCTCCGGTTACTGAACCGTTGAGGTGTCTCCGAGAGCTGTGAGCTGCTTGTTGAGAGTGTTTCACTTCTGTTGTAAGCGAGGCTGAGAGAAGCTCCGGCAGGTGGCCGTTTGAGCGCTGTTGTAACCATTATTGTTGAATAGTGGATTGTTCTGAACTTGGTCCCGTGGGTTTTTCCTCTTGGAGGTTTTCTCCCACGTAAAGCTATATCTGTGTGTTGTTTCTCCCTTCTCCTCTCTCGTTTACTGTTTGATCATTTTTCCGCTGCATTTGTTTGTTGTTTTGTTCGTGTTGGCTGCTGTGGGTTGAATCGTGTGATTCCCCAGTGTTACGGTTGGTGAAGGAAGTTCCCAGCCGAGAAGATCCGAGTTCAGCCGAGAACGCGGAATCAGGACCGAGTTGTGCTGAGTACGCGAGGTGTTGACCGGAGTGTAGCCAACGGGTTGTGGTGCCGAGCCGATCTCGCGGTGACGGATAGCAAATTCCACAACACTTTGAAATTAATAAAACAAAAGAAGGACCGAATAGTTTGAAGTTTGAACTATTGCCTATTCATTTAACTTATTCACTCAATCTTATATAGTTTTTCTGGTAGAGATCATTTTAAATTGAAGGATATAAATTAAGAGGAAATACTTGTATCAGTTGTATGTGATGTGTGGCAATTTGGAAGATCATGCGTAGATAGTTTAATGGCAGGGTTTGCAAATTGACCTGTAGTCATAATTACACTGGGCCCTCTCTGAGTTTTGTGCCTTTTGTTGTCGCTGTGTTTGGTTTTGCATGTTAGCCTCACACAGATATTTAGTAGTTGTTGTTCTGCATGTAAGCCTCACACGTATACTAAACCAGTTAACCTCAAAATCATGGCCTTACACCTATTGAGTGAAATAAATGACCAGTGCATGTAAGTCTGTGACTGTGACACAACCCCCGGTTTTCATATTGCAATGTGCTACTGTGGTAACTAACCTTGCTACACTGTCGTCCTTGTTTGTTTCCATATGTATATTGATACCAAAAATTATTACTAGTATATCATTTTATATGGTCTAGACCATTACGTGTTTATAGTCTCTTTATGACATGTAATTGAATTTTTTTAATTATAAAAAATAATAAAACTTAATTACGTATTATAAAGAGATATACTCTTGACTAGAATTGTGATCTCTTAGTTTCCTAACCATATACTAATATTTTCTTGTATTGATAGCCCCTCTGTCCTTTTTAAACTCCCTAGAGTATAAAACTGCATCGAATAATACAAGCCACTAGGCATGGTAAATTAAATTGTGCCTGCCCGTCGGGATATTTCATGTGGGGTTCATCATATTTGTTAGGAAAAGAAACTCTCGAAATTGAATCATGCATTTATATATCCTTTTTCATTTCTAGATTTCCTGAAGGCTTAGGTGTAGGCACCTAGCTAGTAGCTACAATATCAGCACTTCTCTCTATTGATAAACAATTGGCTGCAATGCCACAGTAGAGGACGATCACAACATTTCGTGCTGGTTACTTTTTGTTTTATGGTCATGATTTCACTCTCTCTAATCTCTCCATTCATTTTGTAGTTGTCATTATCTTTAGATTTTTCACTACCTGGTTTAAAATTGAGGGATTGTAGTTCTATTGGTACATATTACACATTCAGCAACAACAACTGAAACTGAACCGAACTTGTTTATACTTTGACACAGGTTCTAGCAAAGGAAACAACAATGGGAGGTAGAGGCCGTGTGGCCAAAGTTGAAGTTCAACAGAAGAAGCCTCTCTCAAGGGTTCCAAACACAAAGCCACCATTCACTGTTGGCCAACTCAAGAAAGCAATTTCACCACACTGCTTTCAGCGCTCCCTCCTCACTTCATTCTCCTATGTTGTTTATGACCTTTCATTTGCCTTCATTTTCTACATTGCCACCTCCTACTTCCACCTCCTTCCTCAACCCTTTTCCTTCATTGCATGGCCAATCTATTGGGTTCTCCAAGGTTGCCTTCTCACTGGGGTGTGGGTGATTGCTCACGAATGTGGTCACCATGCCTTCAGCAAGTACCAATGGGTTGAGTATGTTGTGGGTTTGACCCTTCACTCAACACTTTTAGTCCCTTATTTCTCATGGAAAATAAGCCATCGCCGCCATCACTCCAACACAGGTTCCCTTGACCGTGATGAAGTGTTTGTCCCAAAACCAAAATCCAAAGTTGCATGGTTTTCCAAGTACTTAAACAACCCTCTAGGAAGGGCTGTTTCTCTTCTCATCACACTCACAATAGGGTGGCCTATGTATTTAGCCTTCAATGTCTCTGGTAGACCCTATGATAGTTTTGCAAGCCACTACCACCCTTATGCTCCCATATATTCTAACCGTGAGCGGCTTCCGATCTATGTCTCTGATGTTGCTTTGTTTTCTGTGACTTACTTTCTCTACCGTGTTGCAACCCTGAAAGGGTTGGTTTGGCTGCTATGTGTTTATGGGGTGCCTTTGCTCATTGTGAACGGTTTTCTTGTGACTATCACATATTTGCTGCACGCACACTTTGCCTTGCCTCATTACGATTCATCAGAATGGGACTGGCTGAAGGGTGCTTTGGCAACTATGGACAGAGATTATGGGATTCTGAACAAGGTGTTTCATCACATAACTGATACTCATGTGGCTCACCATCTCTTCTCTACAATGCCACATTACCATGCAATGGAGGCAACCAATGCAATCGAGCCAATATTGGGTGAGTACTACCTATTTGATGACACACCATTTTACAAGGCACTGTGGAGAGAAGCGAGAGAGTGCCTCTATGTGGAGCCAGATGAAGGAACATCCGAGAAGGGCGTGTATTGGTACAGGAACAAGTATTGATGGAGCAACCGATGGGCCACAGTGGGAGTTATGGAAGTTTTGTAATGTATTAGTACTTAATTAGTAGAATGTTATAAATAAGTGGATTTGCCGCGTAATGACTTTGTGTAATTGTGTGTATTGGGAAACAGCTTGTTGCGGATCATGGTTATAACGTAAAAATAATTCTAGCATTAATTATATGTGGAAAGTGTTCTGCTTATAGCTTTCTTTCTAAAATGCACGCTGCACAGGGCAATATTATTGGTAAAAAAAATTATCTGAATTGAGGGTACTCATAATACTATCCATAGGACATTAAAGACATGTTGACTTTAAGCAGAGGTACATCTAGAGGAGGTTGATTTAGAGGATTACTGCATAGGATTGAACTAAATGTAATTTAAGGGACGAGAGCAACTTTAGCACTACCACGTCGTTTTACAAGGTTATTAAAATCAAATTGATCTTATTAGAACTGAAAATTTGCAATAAAATGCTATTTAAAAATTAAAATACAGAAAACAACTAAATTGGACTGATTTTTAGATTCAAATTTAATAATTAATCTAAACTAAACTAAAATTTTATAATAATATGTCTTGTGATGTATTAAGTTTTTTTTATTAGAGTTTGGAAACATATAATAAGGAACATTAGTTAATATTGATAATCCACTAAGATCGACTTATATTACAGTATTTGGATGATTTGTACGTACGAGATATTCAAACTTCATTCTTATCATAATAGAGACGAAAGTTAATATTGATTGTGGAGAAAAAAATGTGGTATTGGGAGCATATGGTAAGATAAGATTGATAAAAATATGCTGCAGCCTGCAGAGCTAATGTATTTTTTGGTGAAGTTTTCAAGTGGCAACTATTCATGATGAGAACACAATAGTATTTTCTATTTACCTATTATCCCACATAAAATACTGATTTTAATAATGATGGTAAATAATGATTAAAATATTTGAATCTTTGTTAAGAGAAATAAAGAAAACATAAATATTCTCATGGAAAGTTTTTGTTAAAGAATTTTCCAAATATTTGATTCTTGGTTGGAAAAAATCAGCTTGTAGGAGTCGAAACTTTCTGATTATAATTTTAATCAAGCTTAATTCATTCTTTTAATTTTATTATTAGTAAGAAAACATTCTCTTGAATTTAGAGATGTATGTTGTAGCTTTATAGTAATTTTTTATTTTTATAATAAAATTCAAGCAGTCAAATTTCATCCAAATAATCGTGTTCGTGGGTGTAAGTCAGTTATTCTTTCTTATATTGATAACACGCAAAGGAAAAATAAATAAAAATCGAAGAAGCGCAGCAGCAGCAGCAGCTAATACCACGTTGCTTGACGAAACTGATAAAAAGCGCTGTCATTGTGTCTTTGTTGGATCATCTTCACAATCACATCACCAGAACACAAAGAAGAGTGACCCTTCTTGTTATTCCACTCGGGTTAGGTTTCTTCCTCTCTCTTCATTCCTCAATTTTCCCTCTAACTATCAATCAATTTTCATTCAGATTCGTAAATCTCTCGATTAGATCACGGGGTTAGGTCTCCCACTCTATCTTTTCCCAAGCCTTTTGCTTTCCCCCTTTCAGGGTCGGAAACGAACTGGGTTCTTGAATTTCACTCTAGATTTTGACAAATTCAAAGTGTGCATGCACTGATGCAACCCACTCCCCCTTTTTTGCATTAAACAATTATGAATTGAGGTTTTTCTTCCGATCATCATTGCTTGAATTGAATCATATTAGGTTTAGATTTTGAATTCGATTAGATTTAGCCTTTTAGGTTTGCAATTACATTATAAGGCTTTTCTTTGGATTTTGTGATTAATTCTTGTTATTTACAACTTGGATTAGTTGTTGTGGGATTCAGGTATTGGTGTGATTGTTTGTACCATCCGGTGGTGGAGCTTGTTGGAAATTGGAGATGAGTCAGAGGGGTTTAATATATAGCTTTGTTGCCAAAGGAACTGTTGTTTTAGCAGAGCACACGCAATATACCGGGAATTTCAGTACCATTGCTGTTCAGTGCCTGCAGAAGCTGCCATCAAATAGCAGCAAATACACGTATTCCTGTGATGGTTACACCTTCAATTTCCTCCTAGACAATGGATTTGGTATTGATGCTTCTTGATTGATTTTATTTATGTATTGGCTGTTAAGTGTTAATATACATGCCAATGTCTGAAAGCTTTTTCTCCGCCTTGCAGTTTTCCTTGTTGTTGCTGATGAATCGGTTGGCAGGAGTATTCCTTTTGTATTTCTTGAACGGGTGAAGGATGACTTTATGAAGCGCTATGGTGCTAGCATTAAGAATGACGGTGCCCATCCACTTGCCGATGATGACGACGATGATGATTTGTTTGAGGACAGATTTAGCATGGCATATAATCTTGACAGAGAATTTGGGTCCGTTGTTGCTCGGTCCTTTTTAAATTTTCGTTTACTTCTTTTTAGTTTTATTTTTAGTGTTTTGAATTTTTTGATCTGGTTATGCAGACCGGCACTCAAGGAGCATATGCAGTATTGCATGAACCATCCAGAAGAAATGAGTAAACTATCAAAATTGAAGGCTCAAATAACTGAGGTCAAGGGGATAATGATGGACAATATTGAGAAGGTATATGATACTGAGCCTAATGACATGCAAACTCTTTTGGCTGCTAGTTGCTATCAAATGTTTTTAGCTCGGGATCCTAGAATTTATCTCTGGATGTGCTGTTCTATTGTTTGTGCAATTTTGCTTGGAAGTGATTTTAATTTTTGGGAAGGGGATAATGGTGGAAGGATGGTAACATTAGTATTGCAATGCTGTTTCAAACAGTGAATTTTAATGTGGCTTCCTAGTGAGACTCAAAAAAATTTGAAGGCCATTTACTTAATATTAATACGGTTACAACATGACGCACATACGGGCATATCAGAAACTCTTTGAAATAGAAGATATGGTATAGCCTAGATACATTTTATTGCAATGTTTGTTCTGTTTTTTTTGTAATCTGTCTCTCGCACAAATCACACAATTGCAATTGTGTTGGGTGTCATGCTTCTCAACTTGAACTTAGAAGATTTTTTTAGTGTCAATTAATATTGCAGTGCCTCACCCTTTTACTACCCATTTTAAGACTATTCACCATGATTTTGTAATCTCAGGAGTCAGTGCGAATAAACAGTTGAATATATTAGGATGGTAATAAAGATTTTTCAGAACTGGCTAAAGGTCAAGGTCAATAAGCATATATGTCAGGCCCCACATGTATTTAATAATGTTATACTTATTAAAATTATATAATCTTCAACATATTTTTAATGGTAAATGTACAACTTTCTGTGTGAAGTTATTTACAATAATGGGCTCAGTTTATTAGTTATTTACAGTGTACATAATTACTAAAAGGCTACACATTACTCAGTTTCTTTCCTAACTTAATAAGTTCTTTTACTATCTTTTTTATCTGTTACTTTTTTATCATCCAACTTTTATCGATTTATTTGTCCTGTTAATAGAGGAGATAAAAAACATGTGTGGAAATTACAAATAATTTCAATATACATAAGAATATTAGTTATGTTTCTTAATCTCTCTGCAATAACCTTAAAAGACAGTTAAAAAGGACTATTAAAGATTAACATTATGTTCAATAATGAAGAGATGCATACTTTTATATTTCGGATTAAGACCGGTAAGTGCCACCTGATGGTGAGTTGATGAAGACTGGTTGTTGAGTCTTTTGCACATGCATTCATAAAAAACTGGCAGCTTCTGTTAACTGAGCCAGAATATTTGGAAGGTTTTCTAGTCATGAAAAACAAAAATAGTTTCCGTACATGCACAATAGATTGTATCTTCTGGCTTGTAAAAATGACATGGCTCATACAGGAAATGGTTGCATTCATCTCAATTTTTAGTTTTTAGGCATACTCAAAGATCCTCTCTTATCACTGGACCATTATGTTGGGGGGGGAGATAGACATTTTATTGTGTCCCTGCCATGGTGGGTTATAAGGTCTTCTAGGTACATTTAGAACTTCAGCTTTATCTCTCTGACAGGATCTTCTCTTGTTAGTATTTAACAAGAAGAGAGGTCCTGGATCCAATATTAGATGAAAATATTCCCTCTTAGGCCATGGTAACTTCATGAGATTGCTTGGGTTTGATTTCATAGTATGTCCTTCAAAGGTTGTAATTCAATAATCACCCCTTTAGTTACTCAAAATGTATGTATATAAAAGCATAAGTTCAGCGATTGTGACAGTTAGACCAACAAAAAGGTTATTGACGCCCTTAGTAAGTAGCTATGGTCTTAAGAAAGGCTATAATGCTATAAAATTTAATCCACATATAATTGAGGGACGAGAGAAGATTTTCATCACATCTAAACTGTCACAGAACTGGTAAATCGAAACTAGAACAAGAGACTGCTTAAACATTTCAACTTTTTCGAAAAGCCATGTTGTTGCTCAATATTAACAACAACTAAGCAACATCTGTAATTGCTGTTTTAAAGGTTTTGGATCGTGGAGAGAAGATTGAACTGTTGGTGGACAAAACAGAAAACTTACAGTTCCAGGTATGTACGTATGTATTTTTATTATCTTAATCAAGCATTATTATCTCTCCTTTCTTAATAAATTCTTTGTTTACCCAAAAGAAACATTATTGTTTGAATCGACTAGTCTGAAAGTAATCTTGCTGATGTTATGGTATTTTCCATTCAAATATAGGCTGACAGCTTCCAGAGGCAGGGCAGGCAGCTGAGAAGGAAGATGTGGTTGCAGAATCTCCAAATGAAGCTGATGGTGGGAGGAGGAATCCTTATCTTAATTATAATTCTGTGGGTTATTGCTTGTGGGGGTTTCAAATGTTGATGGAGACATAAGAAGTTTAAGTCTGTATAAGGCAAGAGATGCACAAAATGATATACTACGTGTACATGAAATTTGGCACTGGAATTTATGGTCACTGTCATAGACTGTAATTAAGATTGTGGTGAGCTGCTAGTAATTTGAATCAAGCTCCACTTTAGATGGCATATCTGGATTGTGTGTATCATGACAATGTTTTTACAATTATATAGACTATTGACACTTGCCCTCTCTTCAAGTTATTTATTTGTTTCAATTAAAAATGTTAACTGGAGCAGCAGGGCTTAAAAAGCGATAGCAGGTATAGGATGGCCACGTCTAGCGTGGGAAAGCACCACAAATCTCTTATGGTGGGAAAGAAAGGTGGTCCATAGGATGTGGGTATTTTTTGAGACAAGTGTGGGACTATATTAGATGTGCCCACACTAGATTATTATTATTTTTATAAAAAGAAAGAAAGAAAAAAAGTGATCCCCTCTTGTTTCCATTTTTTCTGGTTGGTCGTAGGCAAATTGGATCCAATATGTGAATTCTTTCGATCCAAATTAGTCTAAGTATATTTTTGTGGGTTAGATTAAGTTATTAGATTAGATTGATTTTAATTTAATGAATCTTATTAAAATTAATTGGATTATAGGTTTAAAGTTGTGAATCCAATTAACATCCTATCCAATTAAAATATAATTCAAATTATTAATATCAAAAATTTAAACTAAGTATACCTCTTTTTTAAGGTAATATATTATTTATCTTTAAGATAATATATTTTTTGAGTTTATTTTTTTCTGTTTATTTTAAGGTAATAATATTGGTTTATAAATGGTAATGTGAATATATATTTATATTTTCTTATATTTATCATATGAATAGTATAATATTTTATAAATATTGATTTTTAAAATATTTTTATTATTCTGTCAAAATATTCTTATTATTTTTTAATTTGAGAATTTTTTCAATTTTTTTAATATTTAAAGAGGTGATATTTTTTTAATGATTCAACTCAACCCAATAATTAATCTAATCTAATTCAATTTTTAATTAAATTTACTTTAATTAAATTGATAAAAAAAATCAATTTAATTAGATTGAATTAAAAAATAAACAAATTCAGATCACTTCACCCTATTGATGTTTTGTGTCTCCTATTTTCCCATTTGCCATATCTACTGGCAAAAAAATTAAAATAATGCATTTTTAATAAAAAATTACGAAAATATGGCATTTTGAAAACTAAATACGAATCTACTGCTGTTAAATACGTCTAGACAAAGCGTGTTAAATCACGTCTAGGGTATACGTGTTAAAACACGTCCTGGCACGGCGCAATTGAGCTCCAAACACGTCCTCTGTGGACGTGACTTTGCACAAGACACGTCCTGCATGGACGTGATTAAACACGTCATGCAGGGACGTGATTTACCCCCAGCACCCTTTAAATCAACCCCCTCAACCTATTTAACATTTGCAAAATTGTGGGTGTTGGTATATATTGTAGTTTTATTAAAATATTACGCATATGCTGCTGTTTCAAACCTAATTATAAAGTTCATTTTGCCGTGTTTCGATGTATGTTGGACTCTCTATTCTCCTCTCTTGTTCATACGTTATTATGCTTTAAACTCAAAACTCTTTTGTGGGACCCATATTCTCTTCACCGTTAACTCAACTCTGAGTTTTAAGTTTGTCTCTAAATTTGAGGTATATTTGTTTTTAGTTCTTAAAATTTAAAAATTTTATTTGAAAATATTTTTTAGTTCTTAAATTTTTGAAATTTTGTTTTTTTAGTTTCTAATATAATAAATTTAAAGTATTAATTTATTATGTTAAGAGATTAAAAAAAAATTGTCAAAATTCAAGTACTAAAAATAACATTTTTAAATTTTAGAGATTAAAAAAACACATCTTTCAAATTTAGGAACTAAAACATTAATTAAATCTTAATTTTTTAATTAAGTGA
>PYAF01002236.1:1273403-1294695 GCA_007407185.1 Glycine tomentella
TCAAGAGAACTCGGCCAACTATGCCATTCGAACCCGACCACCAATGAACTCGGCCTGCACCCCAACCTGGCCGTGCATGCAACCGGCCTGAACCATCTCGGCCATTTATCTACTCAGCACCTAACATGGAAAACCGGCAACCTTGAGCCCGCGACCTTGAGCCCAGCACCCATGTGAGCTCGGCACTCATGCGAGCCCGACACCCATGCGAGCCCGGCACCCATGTGAGCTCGGCACTCATGCGAGCCCGGCACTCATGTGAGCTCGGCACTCATGCAGCCTGGCACCCATGCAGCCCGGCACTCATGTGAGCTCGGCACTCATGCAGCCTGGCACCCATGCGAGCCCGGCACCCATGAACCCGGCAACTCAAGCCAAACGAACCCAGCCACTCATGCCAAACGAACTCGGCCACCTATGACGAACCCGGCCACTCACTCATTGCAATTGATGTAACCAACAACATACATCGAAACACGGCAAAATGAACTTTATAATTAGGTTTGAAACAGCAGCATATGCGTAATATTTTAATAAAACTACAATATATACCAACACCCACAATTTTGCAAATGTTAAATAGGTTGAGGGGGTTGATTTAAAGGGTGCTGGGAGGTAAATCACGTCCCTGCATGACGTGTTTAATCACGTCCATGCAGGACGTGTCTTGTGCAAAGTCACGTCCACACAGGACGTGTTTGGAGCTCAATTGCGCCGTGCCAGGACGTGTTTTAACACGTCTACCCTAGACGTGATTTAACACGCTTTGCCCAGACGTATTTAACAGCAGTAGATTCGTATCTAGTTTTCAAAATGCCATATTTTCGTAATTTTTTATTAAAAACGCATTATTTTAATTTTTTTGCCCATATCTACTATATACTTGTAAGATGATGACATATTGGCCTGAAATGTACCATTGTGCCTCTCGATCGACGTTCACTCCTCCCCGGGAAAGAACAACTTCATCGTTGTCGCAACCAGAAAGCCAGGCTCGTCAAGCTTTCGCAACATCGAGCTTTTCCACAAATAACATTCACGGAACTGACTTAGTTGGTCTCACCTCGTAGTCGTTCTCACCAATGCAGAGGAGAACCAAAACAATTTGAACCTGCAAAAGGTTTCCAATGCGAAGATACAGTATCGTATAAACTGTTGTCGGGAAATCATTTATTTCCGAGAGTTCATAAGTTAATTTTGTATCTATCAATATTGATGAGAAAAACATTGTGAAGAGATTAATCTTAAACAGTGACAGAAGCAGAAAAGGGAAGAGAACGGAGACAAGAAGAGGGGGCTATTTTTTAAAAAATAATAATCCAGCGTGGACACTTCTAAAGCAATCCCACATGTATCTCAAAAAATATCCTCATCCTACGGACCACCTTTCTTTCCCATTGTGGGAGACTTGTGATGCTTTCTCACGCTATATTATAATCTCAAGATAGAATATATAAATAGGAACATCTTAAACAAATTATGTCTTCCAACTTGTTTGAGACCTGACATCGTGGGTTATAAGCTGCGCTAGCTATATTTAAAACTCTGCCTTTCGTTCTGACAGGACTTTCTCTTGTTATTTAATCAGAAGAGTTCAGACTTCAATGTTAGGTTACGTCCCTTTTAGGCTACGGTGGTTTCTTGAGATTGCTTGGGTTTGACTTCTTAGTATATTTAGCATGTCCCTCAAAATTCAATAATCTCTTTTTTTATTACTCAATGTATTTTGTATAAAAGCGTAAGTTCAATTAGACAAACAAAAAGGACGTCGACGCCCTTAGTGAGAATAGTGAGTAGGTTTGATGAAATAATTTTAAGGCTGTAGTTCTATAGAATTTGGCCCACATAGAATTGAGGGAGAATATTTCATCACATATGCCCTCACAATTTGGGGTAAGGAAAAATATTAAAAATAGTAATCACATGGAATTTACTCAGTTGGGATAATTTATTCTAAATTTACGCAAATAATACAAGGTGAAAAAGTTGCCAATTTCATTGCCAAATTTAAAGTGACACCTTTATTATTGACTTACTAATTTAGGAGTCGACAATATTAACTTATCCACATTTTTCTAATTTTGAGGTTGACGAGGACATTGTTAACTTTGATATTTTTTTGTAACACTTAAAAGTCTATAATGTTCTATAAAAAGATCAATAGTACTTTGCATTAATTTTAACTTTTTTTAGTACAAAACTACAAGAAAAAATAAATTACAAAAATGACTTTTTACAAAGTCAAATATTAACATGGAACTGTTAATATTTTAAGAGATAAAATGTCCGATTCATCAATCAAGAAGTAAATTGGAAGTTAACTCCGAAATTTCAAAATTTTCTTTTGGGAGAAAATTGTACTGTGAATAAAAAGATTCTCGTTCCTATAAAAAATAAATATAAAAGATTCTCGCAGAAAAAGTTTCACATTAAATATCGAATGGATTCAAATAAGAAAAATCTCCCCGTCTAATTGGTTTACTCCCATGTATTAGAAATTAGAATGCATTTGACAATACTAGAGTCTACAACGCAGAAAAGGGTAGATAGGAAATGCATCCTTCAGCATAAAAGATACATGCTATAGAGTAAACAGACACACTTCAGCATTAATTATGTAAATCATACTTTGCGCCATGTCTTGCGAGGTAAAACTAAGTACAAATTCGTGAATAGAGGCAAGTACAACTTAGCAAAGCCTATTGATAAAAAGAACTAAGACTGTATAAGCAAAACTGTTATAGAAACTCAAATTCAAGAGGGAAAGTCATCACACAATTTGGTAGCTATCCGTTATCAGCTGTGTTCTCTGAGCAAATTTGGGAGGATTACCACCCTTTAATGGTATGATGTTGGTAACCTGCAATGAGTAGTAAAAAGAAGGGTAAGTTTAAGCTCCCATAAAATCAATATTTAGACGTGGATGGTAAAAATTGATGACATTGACAGAAAAGATACTCTATATTTAGACATGATGATATAGGACTTCCCCAGCCACAATACAAAAAAAAAAAATATATATATATATATATATATATATATATATTCAGGTCAATAAATGTGTGTAAGGTTCAACTAGATCATTTTGAAACATCATTTCACATAACACTATAAATACACAGCTACAGTAAAAGTAAAAATGTAAACAAACCTTCAGGTCGCTAAACGTATCCGTTGCCATAAAGCGGACTGAAATGGGAAAGAATGTTGATGAATCTGCTACTGGAACAACAAACTCCATTGAGCCACTGCCAAACATATGGTCAGAAAAAACAGAAATTAACAAGAGAGAGAGAGATAGTAACACCGCATAAGTTAGCTCTAAAAAAAAATCACTACAGATCTAGCATACCTGCGGTTGGAATTATCAATCAGAAGGACAGACCACTCCAAAATGGAATTCCTAGAGTCATACCTGCAAAGCCAGTTTTATAAACAAAGCAAGATTGTCACGTGAAATTAAATAATTTAGAACCAAAACTAAAATATTAATGATTAAAATCAACAATTTCGGATCTTAAAAAAAATCAGAGCTTTCTAATCCATGCAAATCTGGCCAGTAGATTCAGTACTTAATTTCTAATATAAAACCACCAGCTTATTTACTGCAAAATTCAACCTAAAACAGAGATTATGGTTGTCCCTAACACTTATTAAGAGGAAGGAAAAAGAAATCCACAACATTCCACAAACCTCCATTCCCCATCAAGCTGCCTAACAGATGGTGCTTCTCGAAGAGCTGGAAGAGGTACAGAGATCACAACATTCCGCAGATCAAACATTGATGAAGCCTCATATTCAATGTTGACATAAGTTTCGTTTCCAGAAGAAGAGGGCCAGCAGTTGACTGCAATAGGCACATATAGCGCACAAGTTATTAATGCATCAATACATAGTGGAGCATATCCATGATAGTAATAAACCCACTTGTCAGCGGCACCATTGACTCATCAGTACTTTGCATTCTCCACTTTAAAAGACCAACACCTCCAGCATCACTGGCTTGACAAGTGGGGAAAGGCCTGTTGGGATCTTTTAGGCCTAGTATATAATCATTGGCAAATAATTCTTTATTCATGTTAGGGTGTGTCTTGAAAGAGACAGCTTGATTGTCACCAGTTTGGACCTGCAAAAGCAAAGCACAATATGCAATTATTAATACTTTTAATAGTCCTCCCAAGCCTATATCTGCATTCAAAACCAGTCTTAGCAAGAAAAAAACCTAGGAGCACTACAGAGTGAAGGATGGTAGGATCAACATTAGTTACTGTGCAGAAAATTTGGAAAAGTAGGTTGAAACGAAAAAAATAAAACTGAACATAAAAATAAATCATTTGAATATCTACAATTGTATTTCAATTTTCAGACATACATACACCTTTTTGTTTTTTCTTCATTGATAAAAGAAACTAGAAATTCATGCTAACCTAAAATGATTATTTCAGGAAAACACTAGATATACATCACAGACCAAAAACATCGGAATACTTTATTGACAAACCAAGGAACTGGCACTATTATCACCCTATAGGAATTGTAACCACCATTATCTTCCCTCTTTTTTTTCCGCCTAACTGAATTGCCACTGCTATCTGGTCCCTTTCCCTTTTTGTGTTTTCCTTTTCTCTTACTCCATTATATTTTCCCTTTTGGTCAGCATGCCTGGTTCAAAAGTCTCCAGTTTTTTTAAGCAAAAAGACGAACTGATATAATTCAACACAGTTGACTTTATAGTTGTGCATGATGAAAAGATTATTTGAATAAGTACACCAAAAGCTGCTAAAATTTATGCCTCAAATAAAATGTCTGGCTAAAACTTATGATTGACTTACTTGAGCCTTGCACCGCTTTTGAAACATTATTCTTTTGAAAACTAATTAACTGTCTACCGAAAAAATCAGTATCAACTACACTTAGAGGATGCAAACTGTGAGGAGTGCATGTAGACAAAATAAAGAAAAATTAGAAAATAAAAGAAACTAGTCAGAGGAGAAAAAATTGTTTCATAGATCTAAGGAAATGATTTTTGACATGACACAGTAGTGTTATTTGATCCATGTAACTGATCCCACCTACTGGGAAAGGCTTTGGTTATCATCCTAGTTGAAAAAAAAGCGTTTAATATGAACTTCTTCCCCTTAATGCTGATAAGATTTAATGAAACAATTATTTCATATCAATAAATAATTAATTATTAAAAAAAAAAAACTCAGGTTATGAAAACCAGAAGCCTAATGGACACACATTAAGGTATAATCAGAATGCAATACCTGTACTTGAATATGCCCATCCTCTTGGTTAAGAATTTGGAGAGACAATGTGCCTTGAACATCAAAATTACTGACACCACCATCTCGTTTAAGTATCACATTTAGTTTCTCCTCAACAGTCAAAGTGATAGGATCGGTAAGTTGTGGGGCGGCAGCCCGAGACTGGGAGAGTTTTGGCTGAACATCTTCAAGAATGACCTCACCTTCTGCTTTCAGTGATTCCAAAAACTGGTTTGTCCTTTGAGACTTACCAAGCTTCATTCCAAGACCTTTAGGTGGAGCAGTGGCTGATGAAGTTGGACGACCTAAGCAAGAGAATGATGGAGTACATAAATGAAAAGGCTACTCTTAATTTAGCAACATGTTATTTTGAATATAGAAAAAACCAAAGACAGGATACAGCATGCTTCAATGCCCTTTTAAGTCATTACATATAGAAGCATTCTAGAAGAACTCGTGAAAATCTATGAAAGCCTACCTTTAGGCTTGGTTGCAAAGGAATCAACATCAGAATTCAATCCAAAACCAGAGCCACTTCCAAAACCAGTTCCACTGCTAGATATGCTCAAATCACTAAAGCTATTTTCAATTCTTCCAGAGCCCATTGACTGTAATGGACCAAATCCTCCTTTATCACCTCTGTTCTTTTCAATCTGTAGAAAGAACACGTGACTTGAATGAATGATGTGCAATCCCAGACTTTAAATATAAACAAATAATAAAACATAATCCCTTTAATCATACCTTGCTTTTATCAATCTCACTAGCTTTTCGCTTCATAATATCCTTAGTTTCATTAATCTTGCTCTGCAAAACCAACTTGTGCAGCTTCTCTTCATGACTCTCCATCTCACAGTATTGCTTAACTTGTGCAACAGTCACATTTTCCTTGTGCCCAAGAGAGATGACTTCATCAAATGCAAAAATCAACTCAAAGGCATGTTTGCAAACACCCTCTTCATCAAGGGAGTAAGAATATTCAGGTACCTAAAATTGTTTAGGAATGAACTCACTGTAATATTGATATTTTGGCGAAATTTTTACCAAGTGGCTCTTAAAATGACCAATAAATCTAAAATAACCTCCCACTACCAGCCATTTGATCTAACTTAAACCCTCCTGAACCTTCCTGTAAAAATAAATATATTAAATGCTATGTTTAGGTAAGAAAAGGCTATAAACTGAATGATTGCTCCATTGAAACTCCGTGAGAAAACCAAAATGACAGGAAAATGAGTAGACAAGGCACAGATGACAACATATTCTAGATTCAGGCCAGTAGGTCATACTAGAGAGAAAATAATGCTTACTAACCAGGTAACAAAAGATCAAAGTTGAAAAAAAAAAAAATTACATAATAATAGAAAATGTCAAACTTAAAGCATCAGAAAAAGGATACAAGTTTAGAGAGAAGTCTCAGAGTTTCCAAATCTTCCAGTATGTTGCTGTTTTTGTTTGTTACAAGAAGCAGGTACAGTGCCTCTATTGGCTGGTAAACATAGCGCACATTCTCAGTCTCAACATATGTGTGTTGCTTTCCAGTCCCTACCAACTTGGGAAATGCTGCTAGAAGACCCTCAATTCTTATGCGAGTCATATCCACAAACTGTCTAGAAACTAGCACTGCAAACAAAGCAAAGGACTCGCCAGCATAAGAGCATTGATGTCAAATTCGAATACATAATTATTTAGTCACCACCAAATTCAACATCAACTCAAGACTTAGATTTTCTTTATAAACTAAAAATTAATCCTGAATATTAAAAAACCAAGTACTCCCAATTTAATAAGATGTAATATTGAGAATCCTACACAACTAACAGAGTGAAATATTGAAGTAGGAAAAGGATTTCATAAATATGTTGCTTACAGAGTGATGAGAAGATAGACTATACAAATAAAAAAATAAAAAAAAAAAACATATAACCAGGTCATGTTTCCCAACTTAGCCAATATAACATATGTTAGTGTATATGTGGTTTCACAGTGGGAAGTATCGGAATTGATTTTGCCCTATCAAATATGATTTTAGTGAAAATGTATGTTTGGTTATTGTAAGGTAAAACTGTTTTTGCCTCAAAATCTCAATTTGAACAGAAGTGATAAAAAGTAGTTTTTGCATTAGGCTGAAAAATTTGCACTAAGTTTTACAACAAAGTTTCTTTCAGGGTAAAAACATTCAGTGCATGTTTAAATTTACATTGGACTATACAAAATCATGTTGAAATAACAACAAATGTAATTTTTAGGTAAACGTTCACATGTTTGGTTCTACATTGAGGAATTGATTATGTATCTAGAATTAATTTTGAGTTGAAGCGACTTTAGGTAGCATTTGCGTAAGATAAACAAATTTATGCTAAGATTTATTGCCAACTTCTTTTAAAATAAAAACATTCAAAAATAAACTACTTCACTTCAAAATTAATTTTGCAAACTTAGTTATCTCAACATCAGGACCCAAGTTTTGAACCAGATCAAAAGATATGACTTTCACAGCAGACTCCTCACATGTCTCATTAATACATATATGGCTGGAAAGCAATTACCCCTCCTGGAACAGGAATTAATATCATATATTTTCCAAAACTATATATCCTGGAATTCATATTACTAAAAAGGGAGAAGTTAACTATAGTTTCACCTAAATAGCAAAGAAATATAGGCCATCTTATTTTTTAATGGTGAAGGATAAGTAACACAGTTACAGCTTATGGGTGTTCAAAATTCAAATAACATGTTTTTTTAAAAAGAAGACCACATGTCCAGACTCTAATTATAATTATATTCTAAAAATATGAACCTTGAATGGACAATGTGTATAATGTGTTTCTCTTCCCTTTGGTGAAATTATCATTTATTGAGGTTATAATTAATACAACAACTAAAAAAGGGAGCTAGACTAACACATACTATCAGTGAAAATAATCCCAACAAGGATGGAATGAGTCAGGTGTAGAGGGCTGCAGAGAACTCACCTTTGCCAGATTTGCTCACAATGGATGCAGCAAGGACAACCTGTTGGATAAGTTAAAAAAAATAAATAAATAAATAAATAAAGAATTAATGGAGCAGAGGGGAAGTGAAGAACTGATATAAAGAGAATATACCAACCCCATTCCCAAGTGAATTCTTCTTTTTCCTAACCCAAAAGTTATAATTTATTGTTTATTTTATTTTTTCATTTTTCATAAGGGAATGTGCCTGTGACCTCTGCCAAACCCCATCTCATCCTCCCCATCACAACTGGCATTTGGAAAGCAAATTGCTCGTATAATCAAGCATGGCACTAATTCTGGATTACATTAAACATTTAAACATTCAAAGCTACATAGTTTAAATCAAGATGAACAAAAACAACAAAATGTAGCATAAGCTACACCAGAATATCCAAAATTACAAGTAATTTTACCACGGAGGGGAAAAAATTATACAAGGATTTCAATTTTAAAACAGTTCAAGACATACTAGTAAGTCCCTTCAGCCTGTAATTCTAGATCACAGGTTAAACTACATACATATAACGAAATCGACATTTGTAGGAAGAGATTCATGCCATCAACGTGATATAGTAGCATTACAAGCAAAAAGCGACAATTAAATAAATAAATTAAAGAAAAAAACAAATAATCAGCGTTAAATAGTTAAGCGAGACAAGCAAGTCCTCGAATGTTCAAACCAGGGGAGTGTACGGAGTGTTACCATCTTGTTCGCTTAATCTTTGAGGCGAGGAAAGTGTCGAATTGAATCTGCCAAAAAACTAAACACAGAGAGTGATAGGAGGCATCAGATCCCGAAGTGAGAATGGGGTGTAATTGACTGGCGAAGTGGCAAGAGACGAGAGTGAAGAAACAATTTACCAAAACGCGATCTGAGATTGGAGAGAGCAGATCTGATCCCAGATGAAGCGAAGGACACAACCAAACTGAAGACAACGATTGCAACGGAAGACACCGCGTCTAATGAAAACACGATACGCTGCGTTTTCTATTTTTTTGTTTTTTCAAATTCAACTTAAAATAAAAATATTTTTTAAAATATTTATTTTATCAAATACCATAATTTTAATAAATCAAATGAAACTATAATTCATAACTTATGATTTGGTTATTTTGATTTTTTTATTTTTTATATTTTGATGCCTATTTAAAATAATCTATAATTCTAGTCAATCTTTAATTTTGTATATATTTTTTTTATTTTGATTCAATTGAAAATTAGATCTAATATATTAACATAAAATACCATAAAAATAATTTTATTAATTAAAATATAAAAAATTATGTAAAATTGAATATTATAACAAAAATTAATAATTTTTAAAATATAAAGATAAAAATTGAGAAAAAGATAAAAAGACTAAACTTGCGAATTAAAATTATGAAAGATTAAAATTGTAATTTATTTAAATTTTTTAAAATAAAATATGTTTAAAATTGTTATAAAATTTAAAAATATTAATTTTATTCTCATAAAAAATATTAATTTAATTTCTATAAAATAAAATATATTTATATTGATTTTGGTGATAACTAACTTATACAAGTGTAATAAAATGGATAGCAAAAATAACACCAAATCTTCTTTTTTAAAGAAAAATAACACCAACTCATTTAGCAACTAAAAAATAACAAATCTTAAACAAATAACTTGTCATAAAAAAAATCTAGTGCATATGTTTATAATTTATCCATCTATTTAAGGAAAATATTCACTCCCTTTTAAATGTGTGAAATCAGTAAAAAATGTCCTTTTTTTAATGCAATCAGAAAACACAAAATATTTGCAGGAGGGTAAATATGTTTAAGATATTTAGTGATATCTTTAAGACTAATTTAAGATATAATTAATGATTTTTTATTTTTATTTTTTATTTTTCAATTATTTCAAGAATTAATTAATTTTATCAAATACATATAGCTGAAAGTAAATAACACAAGTAATTACACTAACACTCTTTATAATTTATTCGTATTACAGTTAATACCCCCTCCTTTTTTTCCTACGTAGAACCCCCTAATTATTTGCTTCCCGTTACACAAACCACCCTGCACCCTAAGCAGACGTTAACTCTCTCTACATGATGCGTCATGTGACTGCATGTGATTTTTGAATGTTTTCTTTTTCCTAGAATATTCCCTCCCCAAACATGTTAACAATTTTATAAAGATCAAACAAGTGTCTTACAACATAAAAATAAGAACAACGAAGAACACATGAATTTTCAATCAGCAAAATTTGACTAAATCGAGTAGTAAAACAACTCAATTTGACACCAACAAAACTAGCACAACATGCCCAAAGTTGGATGAAGTTTCATCAAGACACACACCCAGAATTCACACGAAACAGGTGTTCAATTAGTGTTCAAATTTTGAAGCAAACAAATTTAGAACAAAAACGATAAATTACTACAAACAGATCTTCGCGAGCGATTACACACTCTTAGGTTTACTCAAGACACTGTTGGGCTTCTTCACCGGCTTTACAGTAGTCTTCTTAACGGGCTTAGCAACGTCCTTCTTTGTCGCTACCTTTGCAGGCTTTTCCTTGGGCTTCGCAGTTGCAGCGGATCCATGGCCTTAGCTGATTGCAGCAACGGAGGGGAGATCGCAATAACGGGAGAGGAGAGCACAGATGGAGTGATTGCGGTCGTCGTGGAGTGGATCTGGAAAATAAAACGATCGTGACAGAGAGGAGAGCACAAAATGGAGTGAGATTGCGATCGTGGTGAAGTGGATCTGAAAAAATGAAGGGTTACGTGAATCGCTGTAGTGTATGTTGTCGATCAGGAAAGCATAAAGGGTGGTGGGGTTGCGGAGGAAGGAGGAGAATTGAAGGAGGATGGTAAGAGAGAAGGAAGAAGGACAATTTGGTAATGTAATGTTACATTAAAAATGTCACTTAACATTGTTAACAAAAACGGTGTTAAAGTAATGTAAAAAAAAAAAAATATAGAGTGTAATATGATTAAATCACATGGATATTAGTGTAATTTAGTCTTTAATTTAATAAATTAATTTTTCAATTTTTAACTCTCAGTTATTAACTAGTTTTTTAATTTTTAGATAATTTTTTTCTAATTTTGTCCAACATAATCATATATTTGAAAAATTAACTAAAAGTAAAAAAAGTTAATTTATTAAATTGTAAGTGTTCAGTAAAACTAACGATTGAAATAGTTAAAAAGTGTAAAATGATATAAAAGTAATAAAATTATTGTTTATTTAAAATAGGAAATTTGATAAATATGTTAAGGATAAAAATGAAGAAAATATATAAAAAGAACTAAAAACTAAAAGTTGACGTTTTAAAAATGTCACTTAAGTAGTGTTTTAAAAAACGTTAGAAACTATTAAAAAAAAATACTTACCAAATAGTCAAATAAGTTTTTCAGTTAATAAAAAATTATAACTTAATGTAAATGTCTTGTTAAACATAGCTAAAATATATAAATTATGTTTTTTAACATAACATTTAAATTATGAACTAAATGGATGGAATTGATTAAAATAAAGAAAAAACACAAATTAAATGGACCAACAATTTTAGAAGTCTAGTGAGGTGCAAGACAAGTGGGAACAACATGTGGTGCCTGTGGGTGATGTTATAACACATGAGACTCCATGAGCTTGTATTTCTTATTACTTGCTTTGATATTACAAGCATTCACATTCACATGTGATTATGTCATAGGAAGGAAAAATATCATGTAGCCATGTACATATCCTTCACTTTGGACAACAACCACTTCCTCTAAGCCTGATGGCCAACTATCGAGTTATGTACCTATTATAGACTACCTTTGTGAGGTAATTTAATACAATGTTTTCATTATTTTAAAAATTTTATAAAACAAATAATCATTAATTGTATTTCTACTTTGTGTAAGATGTTGATTTATGCACTAGGACAATGATTTCTTTTGGAGTTCGATCAAATGTTGTATATAACTCAATTGATCCTTTTGAACAAAAATCCTAAAGGATAGAAAACATATTTCCCACATCATTGTCCTCTTTAAACTCCATGTAGTTATACTCGACACAACAATCACCTACATATACAATTTGACAAAAAAAAATGTCAAATAACATTGTGCTACCTTTGATGGTATTTTTCTCAAAGTAGCAAGCAATGTATCGTCTCTTATTCTAATGAATTTAGGACCATTAGGACATTCAAACAATAAATTATCAAAAGTTGATATCATGTCACCACCATAATACATAATAACAGGGACTCCCCCAATCTTTTAAGCAATATGGTGAAAAAACAAACAATTGAGTAAGTTACCTCATACCACTAATGATATTTTATATTAGATTATGTATTATTTTCTCGTAAATCAATTATCACACTCTTTGTACTATGACTAACAAAAAGAAATAGTTAAGATTGCATCAAGCTTTACAAAAGTATTGTTTGCACATCACATCTACATCATATTGAATATGTTTGTTTAGTGAAGCAAAAAAAAAACAGTGATCCTGGGGCTAAAATATCAATGACACACATTACATTGATCTATATGCATTAATTGTTCACGTGTCAATCAATAATTACAATATCAAATGTTATTATTTTTTATTAAATAACTTAAGGAAAAAATCAAATATTGTAGCAAAAACATAATTTTGTTGTATATATTGTATAAAAAAATGATGATTTTATGGGAAAGGTATTTCGAAATAATGTAATAAACCACTCACATGGATTGTGAGATCAGCATACATGTGGGTGAAGTTAAACGATTGGTAAGCCATCTCTTTTTGAAAATGCAATTTTCACGAAAACACGATTTTGTTGTATAGTTGTATGATAAAATCACATTTTCGTTATGTGATGGGGGGTGCAAATAAAAATACGCAACATAAATACAATTTTGTTTTGTATTTGTCAACGAAATTGTATTTTATCATATTAAAGGGGTGAAAACGAAATTAACAATGAAAATACGATTTTGTTAAAATCGTACAATAGAATTGCATTTTTGTTGTTTGTTATCGAGTGTTAAAAAAATAACAACGAAATTACGATTATGGTGTACTGTTTCAACAAAATCGTATTTTCATTGTTATTTCAATGACGGTGGTATGTAACTTAGTGGCGTAGTGCACACAGGTTGGGCGGGTGGAAGTGTGCGTCGGGACAGTGGTGGTGCAAGGGACTCGTAGAGAACTCACGATGGTGGCTAGATCATGGTAGAAGGGGTCGCACATAGATCTGGTGTTGAGAGTGTCGCGCGAGGTTGTCGGAGCAATGGTTGTGTTGCACGCAGCCAACATTAGGGTTGTTAGGGGCAATGATGATGGGTTGCTAGGAAAGGGAAGGTGAAGGAAGGGGTTAGGGGCGATTGGAAGAGTAGAGGAAAGGGAAGGTGAAGGAGGGTTGGGGACACGAGAAACGGGAAAGGGGAAAGTTTGCATTGAGAAGTAAGGGGATTTTTTCTCATACTTGTAGGGCCAATAACAAAGAGAGTAGGGGTTAATAGTAGTTTTCAATGTAATATAACTATATGAATAACCAACTCGATAGATGGCTGATATTGGGTATTTTTAATTCCTACAACTTTCTAAATAGCCCACTTCACCACAATGAATAAACATGTTGCAACAACTTTCAAAATCTGAATTTCTTGCAAGATGTAAGCCTGGAGGAGCATTATACGTACCAGATGGGAGAGTGGAGAAACTAATTCCATAGATTTAGCTTCCATCTCACATAAAATGACAAATATTTCGACCTCTCTTTCAATTCATCTCTTTTTCAAAAGCCAAATAATAGGCTTTTGGTTTGGGCCGTTTTCATTAGTATAAAAAAGGAATCAATATAGTCCATTTTCAACGCATATAGATCTTCATCAATAAGGAAATTTATCGCATGTGAGTTAATGGTGATTTGATATTCGTTTAAAGACCGAATCTTCATATTTAAATTTCTGTGTGCGTTTGATTTAAATGATAAAAATAAAAAAGAGGGATATCAAAGATATATTTTTGAATTAAAATAAAGTATAAAAAATATAAATTCCTTTAAAAATACAAAAATTCTTTTTAATATTATTTATTTTTTCTTTATCAAACATACCATTAGAGTCAGGACCGTCAACAAAAATCTCTATTTTTTTCCCATTCACTGTATATATCAAGTCAAAAAAATAAGTAGAGTTAAATGCTTCCAAAATTTTACACAACTTTTTCCATGAAATTTAGTGGACTTTTTATTCCTCATCTTTCTTCACCCACCAAAAATTAGAAACCATAGATTCATTTTCTGAGCAACAATGTAAACGGGACCTTGAAACAGCTCATAATATACAGTGTGGACATGGCCCGTACCGTACAATTGCTTTGATATGAGAATATTCTTACCCTGTCATTGACAAAAACAAAACCTTTTATTTCCTCTTCCATATACACACCCGATATTGCACAACTGAGGAAACAACCTTCTTCGAATTTTCAATAATTGTTGGGAGGCTAAGTTATTTGGAATTTGGAAATTGGAATGAGTGGGACCAATTGGGAAAGCCTCACGTATAATCTCTTGCTCTTCCTAAGTAAGTACTGCCCAACAATAACCTAAACATGGTCCACCATTACGACATTATCATCCACCACTCACTCAGAAAACTTGCATATCATTCACATAGTCACATGGCTAGCTAGTGCCTCATGCACTGTTAATATCAATCATCTTCTATGATCATCTCATACCCAACGGCTAGTTGACTCATTCTCTCTCGCATAAATCAACTCTATACAATAATAACATATTATAACCTATTCAATCATTATACCATCTCAACTGCATTGGTACAAATTTTAATTGATTAAAAGTAACCAATGAGATATAACTCTTTTAAGTGCATGCCCTTCTTTTATATTGGTTGGAAATGCAGTTTGCTCATAGCCATTTTTTTCCCTTTCGAGAGAATTTATTTTGAACTGTGATTTAATACATAAAAAATGCATAATTCCGTTTCACTATTCAAACAAATAAGGCCTTATTTCAATTACTTGTTCCTCTGCTACCTCATTCTGTATATTATTGCGGTATACGTAGCATCGATGGCATGTAAAGTTTTACAAAATTTGTTATGACAATCTACTAATCTGAAAACAAATTTAACAAGTGTACGTTTTCGCTTGCATATCGATTAGATTATTTATTTGTCACTGTTAATAAATAAATAAAAATGTAAAAAGGATGTAGGTGTATTTTATTATCCACACTTGCCTTTCTTTTTATTTTTTTTAGTGTATAACAGTGGCAACGATATTTAAAGTTAAGATCTTGTATAAATTATCCAAATCTCGTCCCTACTAACTATTCTCGGTGGTTTCTTTTTTTGTGTGTGAATCTTAGTGGATTCTTAATTCTTTTAACTCAATGTATTTAGACTTTTTCTATCAGTTTTATGGCGAAAATTTATTTCACTTTCGAAACTTTTTTTCTTCTTCTGAATAATCACTTTCGAAACCTATACATAATTAGAATAAATAATTTGCTTGGATCAATCCATCAAATGCATTAAGTTTATTAACATTAAACATAAATTATTGGCTCCAATTATCGCCATTTCTTGAGTAGCGATTTTGCTAAAATTTAATTTAAGAAAGATTAATTTCGGATTACAGGAAGATAATTTTTATTTAAATTTATATAGTTTGATAATTGTATATAAAATTTTATTCATCGCGTATTAGATGTTATAAACAGTAATTTTCAAAATTAAAATTATAAAAGATTATCCATAGTCTTATAGAAATAAATAGTAAAAAAAAAATTGTTGATGGATGTTGACTCATTAAACGTTAGCACGACGGCCAAGCATTACAAAACAATAAGACCGTGTGACGGTTACTTCGAGGAAACAATTTACCAACAAATCGATTATTCTGAACACTGAACAGCATTGATATCATATTTCATACAGTATTATTATACTATTGTTTTTATCCTTTGCTATTTTCCTAATATACACGACTTATAAATATTTTGAAATTAAAGAAAATAAAAAGGTTATTTTATTTTAATTATATAATATATTGTCATTTATGAAAATTAAAGTAATAAATAAAGAAAATAAGAAAAATGAAGGCTTAATTAAGAAATTAATGAATACTAAAATGTTTTTTATACTAAAATCCCGATTCACTAACTTTATGATGCACTTATAATATTCTTTATATAAAAAAAAATCAATTCTTAATTCTTAAATAAAGATTTCAAAGACACTTATTAGTAAATTTTCATAACAGAAAAGCATTTAATGAATGGAAATTTTGGTATTGACCAACAAAATTTGCATTAATTTATTTGACTCAGATTTCTTGTTTCATCACAGACTGCTTTTTAAATTTGGTATTGACCAATAATATTTATATCCTTAAAACACATTACAAGATCACGTATCTCTCGTGGATCAACTAAGCCGAATAACCTTAGCACGTGCTGAGAACAATGACTCAACGATCCTGAACATTGATGATTCCACACTAACGCACTTTTTTTTTTCTAATAAAAGAATATAAAAAAGAAAGATTATTGAGTAAATATATTATTAGAAATTGACATTAAAACAACATTACTTATATCAGTAGATCTTCTTTGTCCCCAATATTATTTGCACTAAAAAATTACTGTGCAGTGCAGAAAAGAAAAAAGGGAGTGTTTGTTGGAACCTAAGCATAAAACAGCGCAACAGTATCATCCATGGCTTCAGCTGGAAGCCAACCCACCAAAGCCGGGTCAAATCCCTTCTCTTTCACTCCCAGTCCCATGTACTAGTATCTATCTGCAACTCTAAACCCAATATACCCCCGGTCGGTGACGCTATAATCCAAATTACGGTGTCGTTTTCAGTTCGTTTAAGCATCACCTCTCCCAATTTTATTCATAACCATAACAACAACAACACTACTACCACTTCCAGTATCTTAATCTAGTCCACAACCACACATTAACGGAACACCATCAGCATAATGGGGAACTGTTTGGGGAAGTCGGAGAAAAAATTAACGGCGGAGATTGTTCCACGCGACGGGGCCAAAGTGTATCCCACCGTCCGTCTACACGGCTCGCCCAAGAGCATTCTCGCCGCGTATATCCGTTTCGCGCTTCTCCACAAGTCCGTTTCGTTGGACTTCGTCGAAACGGAAACGGAAACGGAGCGCGTGGGAGAGGGTGGTGTTGGTGCGGTTACGCTCCAGGTGGGGTCGGAGGTTGTTTCGGGCTCACGCGAGACGCTGCTGCGGTTCATCGACGCGCGCTTCCCTGGGCCCTCGCTTGGGAGCGGGAGCGGGAGGGAGGACGAAACGACGCCGTTGCTGGCGAGCTTGACGCGGGTGCACCATACGAGCATGCTGTGGCATGTGGAGAGGATGGTTAAGTGGGCTGAGGATCTCACGACACGTGGCGGAAAGAAGATCGTCGATCCTTCCGTGGGGACTCCCAGGATGGAGATTAGAAAATTCGCCAGGAGCTACTCCGAGCTGCTTGAGCTCATGATGGAACACGCTCAGATGGAAGAAACCATTCTCTTCCCTCTTTTTGATAAGGCCGATCGAGGTAACTAATTACCAGCAATTTCAACCCAACCTTAGGATTTTTATTTTTATAAGATAAATTTGATTTGATGTCACGTATTTTTGTATGCCATGTGGAATTTTACTTGCCTTTGAAGCAATGCTGTGAATGAATATTTGATTTTGAGTTACTCTACGTTAATTGTTTTTTGAAAATAAAATAAAATGCAGGGCTTGCTAAAGCTGCAAAAGAGGAACATGCTAGGGACCTACCTCTCATGAATGGTATCAAAGAAGTCATAAAATCTGTTGGAGTTTTGGACTCTGGCAGCCCTGATTACCATGAGGCTTTGTGCAGCCTTTCTACTCGCCTCAAGTCATTGCAGGTACGTTCAGTTCCTATAAATAATTAACATTCCTTTTTCTCATGCTCTAAATTGGGATTTTATAGTTTCTATCTGATTAAAACCCGTTGAGAAATAAGAAATCAAGCTTGAAACGTGGAAGCTATAACTATTAGTGTATCTGGAAACAGATTTCAGAAGTGATATAGTATTTTCATTGTCAATTTGAGATCTGGATGTGTGCATTTTTTTTATTATTGGGGGCTTGATTTTGTTGTTAATTTGTTTTTAGGGGCATTGCAAACAACATTTTGCAGAAGAGGAGGTGGAATTACTTCCACTAATGAAGGCGTTGGAGTTGAGCAAAGAGCAAGAAGTGAGTGCACTTGAGCAGTGTTTTGAAGTGATGCAAGGAACACACAATCGGTTGTTCAAGTTTTTTCTTGAAGGTCTCCCTCCTCATGATGCTATGAAGTACTTGGACTTGATCAGCAAGTGTAGAGACAAAGAAAAAATGGAATCTATGCTCCAGAAGATAGTTAAGTGAGAGAGATCCAGTTAATGGGTTCAATCATTGTGCACACATGGATGAACTGTCAGGCTTGCTTTGTCAATAGATGTAAAATTGTTTTTTTTTTTTTTTTTTTTTTTTTTTTGTGCCAGTTCTTGTAAAGGAAGTTAAGTACCCAGCATATGTGTAGTGTTTCTTCATAGTTCTGCTTTTGTCATCGGTGACATTCTTCTTGAACATGTGTCAGCCTGACCTTTTGATTACGGAAGCTGAAAGCATGGATAGGATTTGGAAAAGCAGGGCGTTTTCTTTTCTTTTTCTTTTTCCTTTTCCCTTTTTCTCACGATAGTTTGGATAAGGTAGTCTTGAACATGTTCCTAAATAATGTACATCCAAAATATATGCACCCAAATATATTCAAAAGTAAGTTAAGTATGCCAGTTTACCTGTTTTCATTTGTAACTCCACAGTTTCTTGAAAATTATTTAACCAAGTTCTTGTTTGTCCATTAGCTGATAGCTCACGCAGTATCCCTTCCAAAATTCCCTCCCCTCTTGTTAAGGTATCAGATTGCAAAGCCCGCTTCCTTACTGCGTTAAAATTAAGTCTTTTGTTATTTTGGATCCATTGATCAGAACCTTACAAATACAAATAATTGAGGTAAAACTTGAACAGGGGTTAAAACATAATGACAGATCGAGTATAATAGATTATGACTTGGCATACTCCTGGAGCTTATATGGGGTATATTCAGCAACTAATCATTTGAAAATAGATCTATCATATTTGTAGCCAGAAGAAAAACTCCATTATTATCTATAATAAATATTGTACATCATTTTGTCAGCGATAATATCATAACCATTGTCATTCTGTCACCTATTTCAACCCGTAACATTGCCAATACGGCACTACCAAATCTCCATCCCCATCACCCCACTTTTCTCCTCCTTCATAACTTTCCTGTTATTGTTAGCATAACTACCTGTGTCTACACTCCACTCCACCTATCTTAACCACCTCACTGCCATTATTAACAATTTATCATCTACCTCCTCCATCATGACCTCATTATTGTTACCTTCACTGCACTCATCTTTATTACAATCACACAATGCTACCAAGTACCACCGGAAATGTTTCACTATCACTAGCACCTTTCTGACCACTAACCACCGCTTCAACTTTCAGTACTACCAAACACTCGTATTGTTTGTAAACTCTTTAAATTTGATTGTTACCTTTGCCCGAATGATGAATTTATCATTATTTGTGTAATATTTTACAATTCTATTGCCGTTGTAACTTGTGTCATTTTATTTTCTTACTTCTGTTTCAAGGTTTAAAATCATCCATTTTTGGGTTCAAGCAAGGAAAGTGGGAAAATGGTACATGAAATGATAAATGAAAATTTGGGTCGTCGTACTCACTGCAATGTCATGAGATTGGGAATGAAAACAAGTGAAATAAAGTAGAAAGAGACTGAAAAATAATTGTTTGGTTGAAATGAAAAAGAGATTAAATATTTAAATAAGTAATTATATATGAACACCTAAATATATTATACACATATTTGATAACTTTGTTTTTTTTCTCTATATCTCTCTTTCTTTTATGTATTTTTCTTAAGGTGTCAAATAGCATAAGAGTGTCTATGCAACTTTATCCTATTTGAATGAGTGAAGTGGTTTGATAGGTAAGAAAAGAAAGAAAAATAAATTAATATTAAATAAAAATACACTTTTATTAATATTATTATTTAGGATAATTATTTTATTATCGATGTTATATTTTTATTATTATTATAATGTAAGAAAACATGAGGCAAAAGAAAAGAAAACGTTGAGAGGCAATGACAAACGTTGAAAGGCAAAGTGGCCGGCAGCCGAGGCACGGTTGTTATTTGGTTAGTGTAGCTTTGACGCCACTTTCATCTCATTCTTGCAAAGAAATACTATTTTGTGAAGCCCACATTCATATCACTTTTAACCCCAACCAAACAATTTCAGTTTTTCATATTTCTACTCTTTTCCACCCTTTTCAGCTTTTACTTTCCTTACTACGCTTTCACCTTAATCAAAGACAATGTTAAGCAATCAAAATGGGTTGGTTTGGCTAGTTGGATATGATCCATTTTGGCTCACTTAATTAGTAACTCAATGAAACTCCATCCAAGTCTTGATCTTGATAAGTCTTAAAAATATTGGTTGGATTTGACCATTAAAAGTTGGTGGATTAAATAAATTGATTGACTCAAAATAAAAAAAAAAAATATTGAAAGGATCTTTATGTTTGATGAAAAATCGATCTTTTTTTTTTTTTTTTGCTCTCTTTAATGAATAAGTATTTTGAGATCTAAACATGATAAATCATATTTTGTATGGAATGAGATATGATATAAGTTTCATATATTTTGTAAGAATAAAGATATGAGTTTTTGCTCTAAAAATATTTTATTTTATGAATATTATTTTATACATTAACAACTTCACTACACATATTCTTAGGATACCTATACAACTAGATATATATACTCATTATTCACATTTTATTTAACATGAATATGAATATGATTTCATGTTTAACAATTTAACAATAGAGTTTAATTATAATATACTAATACTTTCTCATATT
>PYAF01002236.1:1294795-1307000 GCA_007407185.1 Glycine tomentella
AACTCTAATAAACCCATAAACTTTTAATATTGAAATAATAATACTTCTTAGGTCCCTAAATGTAAAATATTTTTTAGTTTTGTTTATCTTTTTTTATAAGACTATCTTCAAGTTGTTTTTTACATGAATTATTTTTTACCCAAATGTCCTATATTACTTTACAATAAATACTATATAAAATTTAAAAATAGATACAGTATCTCTTATATAAGGATTCAATAAGAAGATTAATACAAATTAATTAATTAAGTGAAAAAGACAAGTATAAAGTCTTCAATAAACTTAAGAATAATTTTGACCAAATAACGTAAATAATAACAAATTTAATATTAATAATTATATACTTAAATTTTATAAAATGTGTGAATTAGTTATAAAAAAAATATTTTGGGATGAAGTGAGCAGTGATAAGAAGTAAAAAAGATTGTAAAACTGATAAAATAACGCAAAGTTGCTGCCCTAATTGGAATTTGGAACCACACCGAGGCAGAGCAGAGGATGTTTATGTGGCGGGAACTTAAGATAATAAAGAGCTCGACTCTTGAGAAGAAAACGCGCGTTTCCTTGAGTAGTCGAAAGGAAGCAGAATGGGATCCAAAATTCTTCCAAAATGGGCATCGAAGCCTTGCGTAATGGGAATCGACGAAGCTGGAAGAGGCCCAGTTTTAGGTTCATTCCCTTTTCCATTCTCCACTTTCCCCCTTTTTTCTTCCTTTTAACATATTTTCGTCATTGTTTCAGGGCCTATGGTCTATGGTTGCTTATACTGCGCTCAGTCCTATCTGAAGACCCTTTCCACGTTGAGTTTTGCAGGTACCATACCGCCCCAATTTTTTTTTTTTTTTTTTGTTCTCTTGGAAGATTTTTATAAGATTCGATTAGTTCCAGTTAGCAGTTTAATTTATATTAATTTTAGTAAATACCTTATGCTTGGTGGGAAAATATTGAATTGACACTGTTACTGGAAACACTGCGTAGTGTGCATCCATTGAAAACTTAGTGGTTCACCCTTTTGCAATTTTGTTGGTGCAGATTCTAAGACACTCAAGGAAGAGAAGAGGGAAGAATTGTTCGAAACTTTAAAACTCAATGATTCTATTGGATGGGATGTTGATGTCATTGACCCACGGGAACTCTCCGCTAAAATGCTTAAGAAGTAAATCAATATAGCTTATTCAATGTTTCACTGGGGTTCTCTTCTATTTCCTGAGTGCTCTTCTTGTTGTAATTTTTGACAGGAATAAGATTAACTTGAATGAGATTTCACATAGCTCTGCCATGGGCCTCATTGACAGGGTACTGAAAATGGGAGTGCTTCTAACTGAGGTAAAAACCTTGCCCAACTTATATGTAATTATTAATTAATATCAACAGTAAGCTGATTCTGTGATTCATCTATAGCTCAAATAATTAGAGGTTCAGTGTAAGGTGTTGGGTTATCGTCAAACCCTCAAATAAATCTGCAGAAGTGAAACTAAAAATCGCGCAAGAGGAGAGAGATAGAGAGATACACAGACAATATGATTAACGTGGGAAAACCTTCTTCAATGTGAAGAAGTAAAACCCACGGAACACTAATCCAGAATCAAACTTCTACTATAACAATAATGAGTTACAAAGTATCAAATACACCAAAGTGGTGATTCACTCAACCTCTCCAACAATGGTGATAATCAAACTCCCTAGAGTGTATCACTTGAACTCTCTCTAGAGGTCTCTCAAATGCAAAGCACAAGGCTTGCTCAAATGTGCTCTCAAGAATATCATTTGAGGCGTCAAATTCTGACCTAGTTCTCTGTTTGAGTCTTGGTCTCAAGACTGCGGTCTAGATCTCGCTTGCCTCCATCCTCAACTAATGTATTTATAGTGGGTAAATAGGTTTAGGGTTTTAGACCCCTCAATGGGCTTGGGCCAACATTAGAGGAGTAAGCCCAATCCAACATAAGGCTGGTCCCTATGGCACCTTTTTATTCATGATTTTCACTTTCAATGAGAGCAGTGTGCTTAATTTATTCCCTTGGACATTAAGTGGAATTAAGTAACAAAAGAGAGTCTGTTAAACCTTGTTGTTGATAAGTATATAGAGTGTGGTATTAAGTAGTAAGCAGATGATAATTCAATTACTGAGGCGAGAAGTGCATAATTTGTTCCTTGCAGGTTTATATAGATACAGTTGGAGATGCAGGGAAATATGAAATGAAGCTGTCTAATAGTTTTCCATCTATCAAATTTGTGGTTGCAAAGAAGGCTGATAGCCTTTACCCTGTTGTCAGTGGTGCAAGCATAGTTGCAAAGGTACCTGTCTCTCCTTTATGAAATTACCAATGATATAAAGTCCTATAGTCTACCTGCAACCTTAATCCAAACTTTCAGGTCACAAGGGACCGTGCTTTAAGAGAATGGGTGCTTGATGAGACTGCTGAAAACATGCAGAGGAATTTTGGATCTGGATATCCTGGAGGTAAGACTGATGTGATTCTATCTCATGCCGTGTCTATTGTTCTGATTAAAAATTGTATGCACAATAAATCTGGTTGTGTTCTCATTTGTGTAGATCCCCAAACCAAGTCCTGGCTAGAGGATCACAAACATCATATCTTTGGATTTCCATCACTGGTCCGATTTAGTTGGGGAACCTGCAACTCTTATTTTAAAGATGCTGCAGAAGTGTTATGGTAAGCTTGCTTTCTTAAGCTCTGGGAAAATCTGTGACTGTAGAGCACATGATTCCCAAGTTTGTTCTACTTGATATATGTTAATGCATTCATCATATCAATTCTTTGCCATGTTCGCTGTTGAAATTATGGGGTTCTAGGTAGATGAAGGAAAAGGGGTTAAAGGAGACTGAAAATTTTCAAATCAGTATTAACTTGGTATGATGTGATGTATTACAATGTGATGATATGTTCATGAAACTTAGAGTATGGTTAAATATTGCAACCTAAGTCAGGTGTTGAGTTCAATTTACAAACTGATTCTGACTATCATTTTCTTTAAATTTCTTTCTTAACTCATAGAAGACTATTTTTGAGTTTTAAGGGCTTCAATGTTTACTTGCTACTACCAGACTTAGCAATCTCCTAAAAGCTTAAGGTGTTAGGTGTGGTTTGATATTTTTAACGCAAACTACTCACAAGGTTTGAGCTTGAAGCATGAACAATCACAGGTCCTTTATACCTTGTGCTTTAATTTAATTATGAAATGGGCAGGAAGACTCTTAACTCCTGACCCTTGGTAAACCATGTTGAAAGCCAACCCCCCTGGCTTCACTCTTTGACATTAGATGGATTAATCTTTTGAAAAAGTTGATTTATTGGCATGCATCATGTATACGATATGGATGAAATTTGAATAACTTTCACGGCCACCCACCCTGGATATGGGCCAAGTCACCTTTCCCTTATCCATCTGTGTTTTATGTTCGAAGGTTATTGTAAGAGTTGTTTGTGCTGATCTCTCTTCATTAACACTTGGAATTGTTTACAGGGAGTCTGACAATTTGGATGAAGATGGTGGTGGAAGCACCAATAAGAATGGCAAGCGGCAATTGAAATTAAGCAATGTGGGTTTCACCACATCCAAGAGAAGTGAAGAAATAGAATCAAGTGGTAAAGGACGCTGTAGGTTTTTTCAGGCTCGGAAACTTGAGCACCTCACTTATTTCTAAAAGTGATGCTCAAGTATTGTCCCTTCTCTTTGCCTTCTTCCAGTAATGTCTAGCTATGTGAAACTATATATCATCGAATTTCATCCTTAGATAAAATTTTCTGTATATACACTTTCTTGGATGATGCTCAGTCTAACAAGGTGTACCAAGTATTGTGTCAATTTAATTATCAGTATACTTAATATCTATTAAGTTGAAATTTAAGCCATCGTATTAAACATTTATTTCTATGTATATGATTTAAATGTCCTCTACTCAGCTCAACCAGACAAAATTCTTGGATGTCTGAATGGAGTAGTTGAGTTACTGAGCGTTTCCAGGTTTGGATCTGAACCTGGGGATCGGGATACCAGTTCTCTCCAACAGGCCTGCACACGTCATTTACTGGCTCTTTAGTTTAAAATCTGGAGGTTTCAAGGATGCGAAAATAATGATTCCGATTGAAAACAATGAGTTGTGTTCTCCGTTTAAAACGGTTACACTCAAATTGCAAACGCTGCTTCTTATGATTACAGAAAATGATAATATATTTGAATGTGCTGGGACAATTATCAGCTCACTTGATTTCTTGGTCAGTCTCTTTCACTCTAATCAAAGAATAGTAATTGGCAATTTTTTTTAATAATTAAGAGAGAAAATGTAACATTTAAAAGAGAATTTGTATTTGTCACATCAAATTTTCAAGTGGAGGGACATTTAAGGGAGATTCTGTATAATTACCTATGCTATTTATACTGACTTGCAATTGCAGTTAGGCATATAAACGAGTCAACTGCACCTTCTGCCCACATTGAATCTGTAAACTTTTCTCTTTTGGTACAGATTCTATAAAGTTTATGGGCTTTCTATGTGCTTGATTTGGTATTTGAGTATTGAACATATATTCCTTGCAATTCGCAATCAAGTTTTATTCATCAGCATTTGATACATTCTGCAAAGTTGTCACAAATTTAAACTAAACAAAATACATCAGTAGACCATGACAACACTATTCCTCGAAAGAACCTGTAACAGTTGTTACATAATATACAATGAACTATTTTTTGCGCTTTCTATATCAACAAAAATGACAGTATGAGAGGATAGACCAGGATGATCATAAGCATGTTGGAAAATCTGATTTTGTTAAGGTTGCAGTTTGCAGCACCATGACGGGTCTGATGTTGGTGATTTTTGTTTGCAGCACCTGCTGCATAAACAGGTATAACTGCTGCACCTCCTCCTCGTGTTGCAGGTGAACCTGAATTTCCATTTCCATTTCCGTGTGAACTGCCTCCATGGCCTCCATGACCAGCGCCTCCTTTTATCCTACTTCCATATATTATTCCCTTATCTTCGAACTTGCTATTCTGCAAAAATTCTATTTAAAAAAATTTGTCTTACTACATGCTTAAGAAAGAAATTAACATGGTTAATTCCCCTACTATTGCTTATAAACTCTGCCCAAATGAAAATTGCAGAAGAAAATGATGTGGTTATTTATTACAAAGATTTGTATACACATCCCACTGGTAAATACTAGTGCAATAACAATAACTATATTCCCAGCTTATGTTGAAGTATTGACTGCAAAGTGGACCCCTTCAATTAGGAACCTCTCACAGGATGCTGTAAGAAAATAAAGGTAATAATTCTAAACACTTTCACTTGTTAAAGATTTGTAGACTACACAAGAGCACACACGTTATTGAAGACGAGTTCATAATTTGGTATTGGATACCCCAATAGATCACTAACATTGAAAGACAACGACCAATGGTAACTGGTGTCTGGTAAAACATCTTTCAAAAGCGTTCTTTTTTTTCTCTTCCCTAACCGACCTGTAGTAAAGTTCATACGCCTTGTATTGCAAAGGAATTTGAGCAAAAAGTAGTTATAGCATCTGAGACTTTTCTAATAGTGGGAGACGAGGAACATTAGAAAGGGACGGTAATAATCTATGCAAAAATTCAATATTTAGACTTATGCGATACATGAAAAGATGGCAAGGTTAAGGAAAAAAGGCCTGTAATAATAGAGTTGGAATAATAATATACTAAAACATCAGAAACTCCTGATATAGAATAGAAAGTGTTTAGCACCGGAAAAGAGGGTTACTCGGCAGTTCCACAATTAGAAAACTTAGCTTGATGACCCTGTAATAATAATTCTATTAAACAATAAGCTTATGCATGTGCGGCTTATATTATTATTAAGCTCATTTTCCACAATCTTGATATGATATCCTACGTTTAATGAACATGATACCTATTAGCCAGCATACACTCAACAGGTACCAACAAATGCAGCAAAGGGCTATAACTATAAGCAATAGTGAAGAAAAATAAAAAAAGAACCCAAATCAAAAAAGCTAGAGGGGAAGGGATTGGCAAGATAAAAATTGAGTTAGAACTTAGGACCTTTTCTTAGTTACTTAAAAGAGAGAGGAGTTAGGATAGTACCTGAAAGCAAGGTGTTGTGAAGAGGATATGCAGGAGCAAGATTAATGAGATCAATCAAGATAAGAAGAGAAACTCCTAATAATACTCTGAAACACATTTGTCTGTTTAGCTAATGGCCAGTAATGTATACAGATGATGATGATTCTTCTTTTATATAAAAATTGGTGGCCGCATCTTCTCAATTTCTCGCGCACTGAATGAATCGATGGATTGTGCAGGTTAGAATGATTTTAAGAAGAATATTTAACAAGTTTGGCCTTATCTTCAGCGGAAAGTGGCCTTACTGTAAAGCTTTTAATTTATATAACAAAATATAGTGAGTGGTCCAACTATTAAATGATGAATCTCTTGGCAATTAGTTTGTCATCTAAAAAGTGACTACAAAGTTTAACCACCATGGACCATGCTTCCGTGTACCACAGAAACTCATAACAGTAAAGCATGTTATTTTTGTTGATCATGTTAGAGCTCTTATAAAGTGAAAATTATTATTTATGTTTTAAAAAATTAAAAGTCAAATAATTCGTATTTTTACATTGATTAAGTCCATTAAAACAATTAATTAGATTTAGGTTTAATATTTAATTTTGAGAAACAATCAGTCATGTTTTATTAACTTTTAAGTGATTTTAAAAAAATGATAATTAAAATTAAAGTAAAAAAAATAAAAAAAAATTCTTTTTTATAAAAAAAATTAAGGACTAACATAAAGATATTATATATAGAGTTAAAGATTAAAGTAACTAATATTAACATTTTGAATTGCTAGAATACAAGTTTTTTTATATTATTTTTGCTTACAGTAAGTTAGCAAGTCTTACCGGGTTGCGTAACTTACTTTTACAATTAAAGTGTTTGTTTGAGTCCCTGTATGGGGTCTCAAAACCAGGTTTTCAAAAGGATCTCGAGAGTATCTTTTGCAAACAGCCTTTGGATCCGTCTGGAAACGTGCGATGCCGCATAATGAACGGCACTCCAAACATACTCTAAAGCACCATTTGCACTTCCGGTTATCATTAGAAAGGGATGAGGTAGCAGTTATATATAAGATACCTATTGACTATGTTAGGAATGCTTAACCAAAACGTGATTGGGTAAAGTTCATTTGTAGAAAATTGAAAAATGATAAGCAATGTAACTCACTTGAAAGGTTGCTAGTTAGAGAAAAAAAGTCATTTAAATTTTATAGCACTATGATTAATGACAGAATAACTGTGTGGCACAGCTGTATCTTATTTAAACCCAAAACCGTTTTCACGATCTTCTTTCAGACACGAGATGCATGAAATCACGCAATATGTCGCATTCATGTTGGACAATACATACGACTTCAATAAAGAACAGCCGGCGAACAAAGTGTAGATTTTATGCGCAATAAGAAACATGTGATGTGAGAAGACTGAATACAAATCAAGGTTGAAGAGGAGAGCATCAGATTATGTGATTTTGATATTGGTTGAGTTATTTTCAATAGCTTTATACTAGTTTGAATAACATGGTGTAATTATAGTGGAGTTCTTTAACTTACATTTGTTGAACTTAACAATGTTACATGATATTTAAGAATTTTAACAAGTTTTCTTTTTAATGATACGATCTTTAAAAACTTAAAATAAGTCATACAATTATCTTACAATTCTTAAAAATTGTTAAGAACAGTTACTTATATAAGCATCGATTGTTATCATTGTTTCATCAATTGCTCCATATTAAGTTCGCATAAAACTGGTTCTTAATTTATGCAGCGTTTCTTGACAATTGACACAAGAAGGCTCAAACATAGCGTGATACAAAGAATAGCGGAGTTAGGGCCAAACCGGCAAAGCAAGTCATTGTAATGGATCATTGACTGATATGGAAATCTTCCGAATCCTTCGATTCATGTTTGGAAGGAGGGCGTGGATCCAGACAGAAATAAGAATCCGATCTTAAGTCTGTTCTGGAAAAAGATTCACACGGATTGTTAAAAAATTGGACAAACTACAAATTAATTTTAATATATGAGAAAAATTATACACGGTAAAAATTTATTCAAACTCGTTCAATCAAATTCCACCATATATTTATGATAATTTATTAACTTTTTAAATAATTATCTTAAAATAATCTAAACACTAATTTGTAATTAAATAATAATATAAAACTATTCATATGTATTAAACTCTTAGTATATACTCCATCTATTTATAAACAGCTATAAATATTCTAATTTTTAATTTTGCCTGATTTATTTATTTCTTAGGTTTTAATTAATTAAATCAATGTACTAAAATAAAATAAATAAATCATATAAAATTAAGAATTGGTCTAAAATTACAAATTTTATAAAATAGAGAAACTAGATTTCTCCATTTAAAAATAAAGAGAATAAAATTATAAATTAAACAAAATAAGAAACCAAAATTATATTTAAACTTTTTTTTCACTGTGTTCTTTCACTTTTCCATCCTATTTCTCTCCCCCTTATTTTTATCCTACACTACCAATAACAAATAGTTTTGCTTTTAGATGTGTTGTGGTGTCATGGCATTGCAATTTTTGTTTAGATCGAAGCTCATTTTTATCCTACACCACCAATACAAATTTGTTTTTAAAAATAAATCATTTTAATTCAAACTTAATTTTAATTAAATTGGTTTTGATAAAATGAACATTTAAAATCAAATTTAAAAACACTTAAATAAATCCATACAGTATAAAAGAAATATAACAAATAAAGAAGAACGTAACAAAGTTTCTTGCGATGAACATACAGCTGGAAGGGGGAAAACATCCAAGGTATTTTAGTTAGGTGAAGAACAAAATATTCTATATGAAACTAATACCTCATTTCATTTAAGGGAGTATAATTGAAGACGATGGAATCAGATGCAGACATAAGCCAAACTCAACCTAGCTAACATAAGAGATAATGAAACAGTTCCTACAGAGCACATGTGTCCTGCTCCTCTGCGGATACCATATACTCAAAAACATAGTTCCTACATTTACATGTAAACACGTGATTTAGTATAAAAAGCAGCAACTCCAAACAAACACACCATCCAATTGCTGGCCCAGCATCCTTGATGTCCCTAGAGAAACAGACCCTTAAATTCACCATTGGCTAGTTGGCACAACTGATTGTAAGAGAAGGTGTCTACAAAGAGGGCAAGATCAAAACCAACATAAATATGTAGGAACAGAACAATAGAAACAAGAAGTAACAAACAGTTCCTGATTCTAATTTCCATTGTGTCCATGGTAGAGGAAGAGAGCAATCGCCCAATAAATCTAATTCGGGGTTTAATTGAGAACAAAACACATGTTAGAAGAAACATTTACATCAAGTGATTCGTTTCTCATTTTGAGAGAAAAGTGGATCTATTAATTGACAATTAAGTAAGAAATAAGGTTGTAATGGTTCGTACCAAATGTGGTGCCAAAGTCAGTCCATATTTCGGCATCAATAGAGTTTTTACTTTCAGCAATGCCAATGACCTCAATATAGTTCATAAGAGGGACTTGTGGCAACCCTTTTATGGTTAATTGACAGTCATCGGTGGATTTTGCTGTGGCAACCCCACCATCACATTGGCTCGCCTGAACCACTGTTCTTACTTTCTTCCCTATAAAGTTCGGAATCAACTGACCATTTACAAATACAGAAGGATTTGACGTGTCCATGACCTGAAACAAGACAAAAACAATCAAGCTTTGCAGGCATAGCTTAAACAAATGGGAGATATAAGGTTGGCCGGAAGGGAGGGCTTAAGGGTGAAGGGAGAACAGGGGAGAAGTCGCAAGTTCGAATCTCTCGCTATCATTTATAATAAAACTAACATTTGTCGATTAAAAAATAGCTTAAACAAATGAACTTCCTGATTAGTGGGTAACTAGTGATTGCATGATCTGAAAAAAATCTGGTTTCAATTTTTAACTCGGCAAATAATTACAGTAAGCGTTGGGCGTGTTAACAAGGAAAAAGAAAAATAACAACTATGCCACATGATAGCCTAAGAGGATTTTCCACAAACACGTCGATTGCGCAAACAAAGAATATGAGTATTGCGTATGTATAACAGATCACCTAACACTAAAGATATGGCAACTCAGTGAATAATATTATGCAGCAAAAAAAGACAAAATCGAAGCAGAAGAGAAAAGGAGAGGGAAGAGTGAACCTTCTAATGATAGGAAAGAAACCCTTAGCGTTTGCGTAGTTTGACAGAGAGTGTCTGTGACGCGTCACTGCACTTTGATATGAAGAGAGAGAGCGCGGAAAAAGGAACAGAGCGGGAACCCTAAAAATGAGGTTTTTTTTTTTTATTATTATTCTTTGGCGGGAAACAACTATACTTGACTTTACATTTTTCTCCCTCAAATGACAAATCTCAACAGCATATTACTTCCTTTGTTTTTTTTTTCTCTTTAATATTATATGAAGGAGATCGAAATTATAAATTCTTATATCTTTTATTGAAAGTATTTTAAAATTATTGTTTATAATAATTTATATTTTGAATAAATCAAAATTAAAAATAAAATGAATGTTTGTTTTAGTTAAAAATAAAAAGTTAATAAGTAAAATGGAAAGAGATAGAACAAAATTTGTATAGTTTTGTAGTTTATTTGAATTAAGAGAAAAAAAAAAAGAAGGAAGAAGTATAATGGAAAAATAAAACTTCTTCCTATTATACTATGTTATTTTCTCTCAATTTTTTCTTTCCTCTATAAATCATGTTTCCAAACTCAACATTTGTTTAAGCGAGGGAAAATAAAATAATGACGTAAATTTTATAATTTGAATTACAAATATAAAAAAATATTTCTATCTTTTTTTTTCAACTAAACAAAATAATTTTTTGTTTTCTTTTTTTCCCTTTATCCAAACGTATGGAAACTCAAATAAAGTTTAACCTTTTTGTATCTTACAAGAATAACAATGCTCCTTACTATTAACATATTTTGCAAAACAAATTCTACAAACTACTGGGAATAAATCCTTAAAAATATTCTATCCAATTCAACGATCATGTCTTGATTCTCCTTTTGTTCATGTAGCAATGTAGCATCTTTTCTGCCGAATGTAAGCTTTACTACTCCATTGCCGCCAATAATAACTTTAAGGAAGATTTTCTCAAAAAATCAGACCAACCACGAGTAATTAGTAATTACTATACTTTTCATTTTGATATTCATTGAACATATTTTATTCCCTTTTGATTTAAAGAAAGGAGAAAATAAGGTATCTTCCTGAAAAAGGAACAGTCTATATAAATTAATCATATTTTCAAGAAATTGATGAATATTTATATCCTATATTTTTATTATTATATTGAACACCTTTTATTATATTTTGGAAAATTCATTCTATAATGTAAATTTATATTCTTGAATATAACGAGAGGTAACAATAGAATGCACAATACAATAGCCAGATGTTTACTAGTTTACAAGTAAATTTGGCAAAACGGCCCAGCTTGTTGGGCCGAGCGTGAAAAGTAGGCCACCCTAGCCCAATCTGTTCTTTTTGTAGCTTTGTAGCCAGACATGGCACGGTGGCCAGTTGGGCCAAATCAAATTAGCTAGATTTTTTCTCTCTCTAAATTTACATAAATTTAAAAGAAAAATAAAATTATAGCATAATAAGCTTTGTGTAATAAGTGTACAAAAAAAATGATGCATACACTCTAATATTTAGTAGCTATATTAATTCATTATTTAAAATAGTTGCATTAATTTTTATATTTATATAATAATAATAATAATATTTACATTCATTAGTTACATTAATAGTTAAAAAACTGTAATGTTAATGTTATATTAATTTTTATAATATTTATTTATGAAATCAATTAAATTTGTATTATACTTATTTATTATACCATTTAATATTTAGAATATTTTTACGATGAAATGTTTATAATAAATTTTTAATTTTTATATATGTTAAATTCATTTAATATTTTTTATTTGTTATATTTATTTAATATTTAGGGTAGTCTTGATTTTGAGTGTTGTATTTATTATATTCATTTAATATTTATAGTATTATTGGTATTAAATTTTATATTTATTATATTCATTTAATATGTATATTAATTTAAATATTAAA
>PYAF01002236.1:1307100-1344255 GCA_007407185.1 Glycine tomentella
TTTTTAAAATATTTAAATTCATTTTTTTCAAGTTTCAATTAGGTTTTCTTAAAAAAAAAGTTTTAATTAAGTTCCTTGTTTTTTCAAATATATTCAATTTGATCTTATTTAAAACCAAACTTATTCATAATTTTAAATTTTTTAGAACAAATACAGGAAAAACAGGACTTATTTTAAGAAAATAAAGAATTTAATTAAACCTTTTACAAGTAAAGAAAAGTTAAGAAACCTAATTGAACCATTTATTTATCAACTAGTATTATGATTCATATAACTTTATAATCATACATTTCTAGAGGATCATATTTTATGATTCAAACCAAAATAGTATTATGATTCCCTAAACACATGATTCATATAACTTTTCTTATATAACACATGAGGATCATAATACTTTGTATTAGACAAAGTAGCACCCCAACACGTGAGTATGAATCACATGTGCTAGGGGAATCATACCCTTAATAAGAAAAGTTGTGCCAAATATTTTTGGAAAAACACTTACAAAATTAAGAACCCTATTTTTATGTAAAAAACTTTTAAGAAAAAAGATAACTACAATAACTTTTTAAAAAATGCATACCCTAATCTTTCTCTCCTTTTCACCCTTAACAAATGATACAGATTAATTGTCTTGAGACAATGAAATAGAATTTTAATCTCTCCGTTTAAGCAATAATCACCAAACAACTTACACTTTATTTTTAAAGCTTATATTTTGAACTTCAAAATAAGTTTAAAGGTTGAACATAATATTGGGCGCAACATAGCCTTATTCTTGATTGAACCGATCTAATGGCTACATATTAAATTTCACATTAATTTAGAACGATTCAAAAAGTTGTACCAACACCAACAGAGTTTCACAATATGTCTAGCTACCATGACACATATCCAAGCTTAGAAAAACTAACATAAGACACAAACCACCACCACTTAAACGAGATTTTCCTCCTTGTGGGTGTGAATCACACAATCTGATTTCGGGTATGAGACACATGTCAGAAGGTAACCCTTTTGGATTTGATGGTCATCAAGAAAGGATTGATCTGCTTGATCGACAGAGCCTGAAACAACATGGCCAGCACAAGTAGAGCATGCTCCAGCTCTGCATGAGTAAGGTAGCTCCACTCCAGCATTTTCAGCTGCATCCAGAATGTAAGTGTCATCAGGGGCTTCAAGTTCATTCTCTTCACCGTCTGGTCCAATCAGCTTCACTTTATATACTGCCATCGCTGACACTCTAAAGGAAGATGATTTCAATCCAAATACTTTAGACACGCTCTTCACAGACCTCAAAGATGATGGATTCTTGATGAGAGCACAAGATCTCCTAGCTGGTGTTGTTCCAGACAAGGAAGCTCTTGGAAGTCTCATGGTGGACATATTCACTGCTGACATTTTTACACCTGGATCCAGACAATGGTAAATTGGATTTTAGAATCAACCACATAGAAAACCAACGCAAACTCATTAAATGGGAATAGAACAGAAGCGTAGAGGACGAACACAACTATGTGAAACAAGTTCATTCAAGTATTCATTGGCTGGCACAACAATCATAAACCACGTTTCAAACATATATTGTACGCAAGAACAACAATGGCAAAAGAATTAAGGATAGTTTGGTGATAAAAAAAAATGACTTCAGGGGATGGGTTGAGAAGGTGTTAAACCACTCAAGGTAACGTGTAAAATAAACAATAACTGTTTTAGAAGTTAATTAGAAAAATTGTATTCAATTTAACCAAAGTAATATGTACAAGCACATATAGCAATACACAATTTACGCAAAAATGGAACACAAAGCACAACTAAAAGTCATCAGAATACTAACAGTCTCGGATGGACTTCAGTATAAAATAGTGAAAAACTCAAAACAATTTGCCAAAAAAATGACTCAACTAATCAAGTACAAACCTTGATTTCTCAAGTTGACAATAACAGACTATATTATCACTGTTTTATAGTTAATATATCTCTTATCATAAATCTTTTAAGTGATAAAATCAAAGTGCATAAAAGTTGTATTTTGGTTGGCAATTCCTCCTGTCAATATACAGCAGCCCAAAACACAAGCGATTGTTAACCAATGAAAATATAAAATGGCGCAGTAATTATGAATTCCAGAGTGTACATAATCGAAAACACTTGGACCATTTCAATTTCAAAAGTTTTCCCAACCACCATATTCATATCGATCCCTATCTTAACCCCTCTTCCCAGCTACAGATATTGAAATTCGATGAAAAATCAAAATAATGAATCAACGGAAATGAAAAACTGGGTGTGGATCAAACAATTCAAAACACCAATCAAATTAAAATTGTCATATAGGACAGCAGAGGAGATCACCCAATAAAACAAAATTATATCACAAAAAAAAAAAAAAAAACAGAGAAAACAGGAAGTCTATGTAATATGCATGCACAACAGGTTAAATCCAAATCCAAAATCACGAAAGAGATTGGGCAGAAGAAAATTGGGCAAAGAGGCTTACTTGGGTTAAGTGAATGAGAAAGATGGAAGTTTGAATATTTGAGGGAGTGAGAATGAAAATGAAGGTACAAATAGAATGTTATATATGGACAGACAGAGACAAGTCAAGTAAGATGGCTTGTGGTTGATATAGGAAAGTGACCTTTTGAGCGTTCGGCGAGACACAACTGAGGTCGGCGCAGCAACTTATGCCCACTTGTGCCTATGTTTCATCTGGCCTTTGCAATATGCTTAAAGTACAATGAAGCAAGCCCCACTAAATTTTATGTCACAAGAGATTATCCAAAATAGACTAAATCAAATACATTAAATTTTGAAGTTTTTAAACAATAAATTTTTTGGCCAATTTAAAAGAATATTTTATGCCTTTATTTTGTATTTAATAAATTATATTATAAGTATGAATTCAAAGGTTTAAATTTGCAAAGAGCCATACATAAAGTTGTTTTGTGACCGAAATCATGGATTGCATAACAAGGGGGAAGTTCTTCTATAGCTTGCATGGTGCTTCAGGCACACCTGTATAGACTTTGACACTTAAGATAATAAAAGTTTTAGGCAATAATAATGTAATTAAAAGAATCATGATGCACACCTCAAAGGGAGAACAATGCTCTTATTTATAGGTGTAGATCAAGGAAATGCTTAGCTTGACCTGCATGCAAATTTGAATCGAAAAATTCTCCAAGTCTAGACTGAGTTTTAGTATGATAACCGGATAATACTTAGATGGTTATGACCTCCAAGCAAGATTGGTGGCTTGGGAAGCCTTATGTCCTTTGCTGTTAACGAAATGAGATTCACGAGATTTTGTTACATTTTTTAACGATGACACATCTTTTGTAATTAAAGAATTAGGCTACATACCTAAAAGGAAGAGCGATGCTCCTATTTATAGGTGTAGATTAAGGGAAAATGCCTGGCTCCAAACTGTATGCCTATTTAAATTATTAAAAAAAGTTCTTAGTACAGACTGATTTTCAGTGTGGTAACCGAAAAACACTTAGATGACTATGACCTCTAAACAACATCAGCGGCTAGGATGCTTTATTACATTTGCAAGGCGATGTGCCTCTTGAGACATGACAAAATGTTTCAAAATACTTGACTGGGGAGAGCCCCTGATATGTAAAGAGGTGGAGTTAAAAATCATGTAACACGCCTATTTATTCCCGATATGAACCTCGGCTCTAGAGGCGTTACAACTTGCTTATTGGGCTAAGTTTGTTCAACTTGGGCCTTTTTCAAGGGCCTAATTCATAACTACTTTCATGTGCCTATCATCAAAAATATTATCTTAACTAATAAAAATGTTTTCAAAACTAAAGAAAGGACCAAATTTCAAAATTATAAGAGTTGAAACGCATAAAATATAAAGTGTGCATGAGAAATACAAAATAATATATATATGTATTTTAAAAAAGAAAACTGATTGTACATTAAAAATATAAATTTATGTAGTCATCTAATCACAATTCACAATGTATAATAAATTTGTTGAGTTTTAAAATAATTATTTTAAAGTAATTCAAACGGTGATTTGTAATTACATGATCGTGTAAAATAGTTTTACCATTAATGCATAAACATTAAATTTAAAAAAATATATATTTTAAAAACATCATCTAAAAAATGATTTGATTGATTAACCATATAAGGTCCAACAAAATCTTAAAAAAAATTATAGAATAGATTGAATTTGAACCCTTACACATTACACTAACCCCTATTATTTGAAAAAATATTACATTGTGTTATCCTATAATAAATACACTATTCCTAACACTTCTCTGATACTGCATGAGTTACTAATATGTGAATTACTACATGAGTTACTAATCTAACACAAAGCCATAGGGAAACTCTCCTTAGAAGTTAGAATTGCCCTAAATGTTCGAGGTAATAACTCAAGCATACAACTTAATCACTCACTGTTTCAATTTCCAAATTACGGTGTACTGCATGCATGGCACTGGCAGCTATTTGCCAGCACTTTCCAAATGACACTTCCAAATCCAATTAATCAAAGATAGTGCAACGATGTGACCAAGAACAACAGTTACTCCACTGCGAACAATCGAATTTTTAATTTAAAATTAAATATCGGAGAGACAATGTTGCATAATGAATTCCAGCATGCTCATTGTGTCATTAACAATATCAGGGAAAACAAAACTAATGACAAGTTGAATTTTTATGCGTTGGGTAACAAAATGATTCGTCTCGTTCTATTCGATTCTTTTTATATTCCAGCTTTTTTTTTAGTAAAACTAATATGTGCCATTTTCTAACTTATGTCTGATTTTGTTCTAGACATTAAAACCATTAACATAAGGCATGACTTGTATTTACCAACAAACTACACTTGGAATCATCGTTCATGGCCATACACAATGAAATGATGTATATAGATGCTACAGCTTCTCATAGTATGTAATCCCACTATTCCACTCATCAGCTTCAACTTGATCAAAGCAGAAGAAGCTGACTACGGAACAATTGGGAACCACATATTAGATTTTGGATTCAAGGAAAACAAGGATGCTAATAAAGTAAAGACACGAGGAGACTCTGCTTTAGTTTTTCTTCATTTGCCACTGTTTGGTAAACAATCATACAGTGAATGACTAAAGAATCAGATTAACTCAAGGAACCCACGGTCATGTCTCTACTTCTTCGGTGCAGACAATCGGTGTCTGGACCATTCTTCAAGTGCCTTGCGATGGAGAGCATTCATCCGGATGTAAGGTCGTTTTTGCTTGATCAGCTTCTCAGCATTCTTCCAATCCTCTGTGATGCCCAGTGCTACTAACAGTGCACACATAACAGCAACACTTCTTCCATGACCTTTACACCATAAAACAAAAAAGTTAAAAAAAATTAAGATAGTCATATCATCCTTTTTAATTCTTATGCAAGCATAATAATCTGGTATGAAACTAGACAATTTAGCATTATCGTAACTCAATTATATTGATCCAGTATTTATATGGCTGAAACAATTTCGTTATGTGTATGCTTGCTATTTGTAAGTCAAATGTTGTCTCATTGACTGATGAGATTTCCAAACTATTATTAGAATACAACCTTTTAGAATTTAGAAAATGCCTAAACTTTATGTCAGTGCACAGGACTATATGTAAGGACCCAAGGGTATGATAGTTTCACTTTTAAGTACGCTTCCCTCATCTCTGGAGGTTTACTCTGAGTATTATTACCACAAATTGATCAAATTTTTCAGTGTATGATATACTATTAAGGATCATACTGAGGCATGAATAAAATGAGTATAAAAGTAACATTTACAATGTCATATAATCCTACCTCATCCAAAAAATTGCAGCTGTAATAATATGCCCAATTTTTTTCATTGCATATCTATGCTTCTAACTAAAAATAATATCTTCATATTTGCAGCTCAGGTAGTGATCATGATAATGAAGAACCACAAAGTGACAAACACCCAGTTAAAAGGATGGGTAACCCTTAAAACTCAAAACATTAAAGAATATGTTATACTCCTAATAATGAGCGACAAGACAACCAGTTTATCTTTAATTCAAACTTGGCAATGGTCTGATGCTAAGTGAGAATTTGTTTTTAAGCCTTCAAAAGACATATTTCATTCCATTCCTAGTTTTCATTTTCATTACTTTTTCCCCTTTCAAAATAGGGGGAACCCAATTACCCAAATCCACTAGTAGGCATGGCAACGGGGCGGGGCGGGGGCGGGTATTACATTCCCCGTCCCCATCCCCGTCCCCGTCCCCGTCCCCGCCCCCAAACCCGCTCCCGCCCCCATTCCCATTCCCCGTCGGGTTTTAAAACCCATCCCCATCCCCGTCCCCACTGGGGGTCGGGTTTTCCCCGCCCCGCCCCCGCTATTTCACTAAAATTTAAAAAATAAAAAAAAATATAATTTTATTTGAAAAATAGGATTAAAAAGTTAATTATGTAACAAAAAAATAATAATAACAAACTCACATTTAAAATATGGGATTATAATTTTAAAATTACAAAACAAAATCAATCAATTCAATTAAAAAAATAGAAAATAATATATTTTTTTATTTTTTTTATTTTTTTAATATTATTTATTACGGGGCGGGGAGCGGGGGCGGGGGCGGGGGCGGGGCGGGTATCAGTAACCCCATACCCGCCCCCACCCCCGCTTTTGGCTACCGGGGAAAACCCGAACCCGAACCCGAAAAATTCGGTTTTCCCCCATTAAAATCGGGACGGATTCGGACGGGTGCCCACGGGTTCGGATCCCGTTGCCATGCCTATCCACTAGTCAAAACAATGTACAATATCTTTGGGTCAATTCTGTTGGGTTTAGCAGTATAATTGAGTTTAATACTCCAATGCAAGGGAATACTTAATGCATTGCGATTGGAAAACTTTATTCAACATCAAAACTACCAATTTTCTTCTTGTTGAACCAAAGAGTTGAATTTATCAATCTTCACTAACAGAACCATAGAGTCAACCTCAGATAAGCTTCCAGAACAATTGAAGATCACCCAAAATTATTTTTCATGAAGGAAGCAAAAGGCCATTCCATTGACAATGTCTAACCGTTTGTTGTTTTTGATGATGACAATGGAATACAACGCCCAAAACATGTATTATTGTTAGATTACTCACACTTTAACTAGATACTTCTTCTAAGTTCTGACTACCTTTCCATTTTCTAAATTCTAATATTAAGTCATTCAGAGGACAGAATATTGCAAATGACCTTCTGAAGTCAAGTCTCTTGTTTGGACAACAGTAATTAGCACAAAACAAAAGACAGAATAACTTATCATGTTATCATATAATTGATCCTTGAGATAAGTTACACAATACAAATTGAATTATGAATGTCTATCAACAGAAAACTATCACTTCGTAGGTCACCAGTCCTTATGTGTCGTTCGAATAAACTTCTCATCAATCACTTATAAGAGAAGAAAGGTAAAAAATTAATTAAGTCATACGCAACCATAAAAAAGCGGCTCACGGTTTTTTTTTTTTTTCTTCTTTCTGATCCATAGGAATTGAAAACAGAGGGTTTACAACCACTCACACACTCTGTTCAACTAACTGAAGTAGACCCCCCGGGCCTGCTCACAGGGTTTAATATCAAAGAAACAATATATGTCTTAAAAAGCATAAAATGCTTCATGATTTTATGCATTGAAATAGCACATTTCTCATTGCGAATTAAATAGAAGCAACAGAAGAACAATACGAAGGGCATTCAAATTCATGAACGAAGTCAATACCAAGTACTAACCATAAGCACAGTGAACGAAAATGGGCCTGTTGAGGTCTCTCTGTCGACAGGCCCACTTAACAGCTGATTCAATATCAGCAGGTTGAGGCGACCTCGTGTCCCACGTCGGAAAGCACTTGTAAGGCAACCCCGTAGTGAAGTCCTTCACACGTGGGAACTCGCACGTGCAATCAACGATAGCGGGGTCGCCAGGTGGCAGCTTCTGAGGCGACGATGGCCAGCCACCGACATAGAGACCCTCGTGGACTTGGGTGTAAGCAGGTTCCCCGCTTCGGAGTCTTCGGAGCAGAGAGAAGATTCTGACGAAGTAGATGTAAGGGCTGAAGATTATGAGTGAGAACAAGGGGAAGCTACCGTCGGTGGTTTTGCCGAGAAGTATTGGAAGGTTGATGGAGGGGTGAGACGCGATTGAGACTAAGAATGAGATCAGCGAAGAGTAGAGGAAAGGGAGAGAGAAGAGAGTGAAACCGAGGTTTTTTAGGTACGCGAAGCATAGGAAGAGTGTTGTTGCTTTTAGTGCTATGAGAACTGATATGCCCACACCCATCTTTTTCTTGTTCGTCTTGTGACTTTGGATTGTTTGGTTTTGGTAACGAGAATGATAAGTGCGTTGAAATCCAAGATGAAAATGATAGTCGAAGGGAAGAGTGAACCCTAGAACTGTGGAGGAAGCGAGGGAATGCTATTTTATCTGTGTCGATGGATCCTTGGAATTGCTTGTATATTCATTTTCGCCGCGTTTGCCACGAGAGAGGAAGGGGAACGACATAACAATAACAACTATGCTGCGTACGAAGATGGATTACTGATTTACTGATTTTGGTTTTCATCTTTTATGCAAAAGAATAACTTTGAAAAAATTATTTGTTAATTCGAAAATAATAATAAAATATGTTTTTTATTTTTTTAATTTCTAAAGTTTCAAATGATTTAATTAGTTATTGTATTTTATTAAATACGTATTTTTAATCCATTCACATATATTCTTTATATCGGGATCATTAGTCTGTTAAGAATAAAAAAATATTTTATTGAAGACTAAAAACAATAAAAAAATAATAATATAAAACCTAGAAACATATTTATCTCTAAAAAATAATAGACTAAAAAACAATTTCCGTTCCTCCTATTTTTTTAAATTTATAATTTTAGTCTTTTTTATTTTTTAATTGAAACATTTTGTCTTCTATTTTTAAAAATTTCATGATTTTAATTTCCAAAAAATTACTAATAATGCATAAAAATAATATTAATATAATTAATTAAAAAAATAAATATCTTATTAATTTATTACTTTGTTTATAAATAAAAAATTATTAGTTTAATTCTTATTATGGCATCTTTTATTTTATATTTTATTTGATCTTTTTTCATATAGCTACCGTATCAACATTTTACATAAATTTTCCATTTTCATTAATATTATTTTAAAAAATAGAAAATAAAATGCCTTATTTAAAATAAAAACTAAAATTATGAATTTAAAAATATAGGAACCAAAAATTAAAATTTAATCTTAAATATTTTATGATAAGGAATTGTATCACATTAATACACAGAATGTTTATACTTTATATCATGGTCCGTATTTAATATCCCCACATGCAATCCTTTTTAACTCTAATTTAGGACAGTTGACTTATTGAGAAATACAATTTAAAAACTCTGATCGGTTAATTTGTTTGTCGTAGTATCTTTAGGCCAAACAACAAAGTTCTTATTTGTTAACATACCAATGCCATATAAGAGTGATTTATAGTCGTAATTATGTTAAAAATACTTATTTTTAATGTGTATTTAGTTGAGTTCAAAATCGTCTTGATGTATTATGTTATTTTTAACATAAATATCGCAAAAGGATAAAATTTAAAACATCCTAAAAATTGAAGGCTAATGCGCTAAAAAAATGTTGAGAACAAAATTTGTCAGATAATAACAAAATAGTTAGAAATAAAAAGTGCAATCAAATTTAATTATATATAACTTAATTAGCCCTTATTTTGGGTGGGTATTCAACTTTAATAGTCAATTTTCCAATACATCTATTTAATATACTCATACATTCCCAACCTTACATATTCATAATCCATAAGGTGAATTCGTAAACGTTCTTATGGATTGTTAATTCGTATGGATCTTTATAGATTATGGGAAAGACAAAATCGATATTACATTATTTATGTTGGGTGTATTGAAATTGTGGCTGGTGTAGGAAGCAGTGTTATTAAAACTGGTTCGGACCGACCGGTCGGACCAGTCCGACTGGGAACCGCTGGTAGCTATGGACCGGGTTGAGTATGGAACCGGTCGTACAAGTGACTCAGTTAAGCCCAATAAGAACTGGTCGATTTTTTAAGAACCTGGCGACTCAGACGGGTTTAGGAACCCAAACCGGGTTTTGTAAAACTCATAATAATGGCATGGATACGAGGCAAATGAACGACCGAAGATAGTTATCGTGAGAAAGACTCAAAGAAAATAAAAGGGAAGTGAAGGCGCATGGCCCAGCCCCCACCCAACACTTTCATCAGTATCCTCGAGGAGAGGGGAGGGTGGCAATGCGGGCCGTCACCACCATTGGTGGTGGTGGAGGAAATGGGAAGAAGCACCAACTAGTGTGTGAGCTGAAGTAAGATTTGTGGTGTAGAAATCAGCATTCAGCAACACAAAAGCACACCTCCTGGCTCCTCCGATTCCCTATGGCAGCAGCATGATAAGAACTGGAAAGTAGGAGAAAAGAAGAATATATATAGTAGGGTTTTTCTACTTATTTGGGTCTAATATACTTTATGCACCCGTTTAATTGCTTTTTGTAGTTTTCATATTAGATTTCAAAATGACTTTTGTGTTTTAATTTAGACACTTGCTATTTACAGTCTTTTTATTATTAATATATTTTATTTGTGTTATCAATTTAATACTTCAATTGTTATTTTAAATTTTTTAATATAGAATTATAGATGAATTTTTCTTAATCAAACAATGTTAATTATATATATATAATTTTAAATTTTTTAATACAAATCGGATCAAATCAAACCAATTACTAACCCACCAATTAAATTAATTAACCATTTACTCAATATTTTTATAAGTATGGTAGGAAGCATTACTCTTATTACTTTTGCGCTTCTTTTCAATAGGAAGGATACGTACCGGTAAAGAGCCTAGACCCGGCCCATCACCTTCTTGGCTCGGAACTGGAACTTGAGACTCCATCGATTAGTGTTGTACTGTTGTTCTCTTCGAAACTTGCCTTTCAGATCCCGCCAAAATCCCTTTCGACTCGAGAGGTGACTATGGAAGCGAATCAAGCGACGTTGCTGATGAATCAAGAGGATGCCGAGTTGGAGTCCAAGGAGACTCTGCTCCAAAAGTACTTCCTCCTAGAATGGAACATCGTCAAGTCACTCCTCGACGACATCGTTTCCAAATCCCGCGTCTCTGACCCTTCCTCTGTCCACAGAATCAGATCCATTGTACTCTCCTTTATTCAATAACAACCATTATAATTTTCCTTTTGTTATTGTAAATTAATTTTTATCGGTATATATTTGCAGTTGGACAAGTATCAGGAGCAAGGCCAACTGCTCGAACCCTACCTTGAAACCTTAGTTTCCCCTCTGATGAACATTATTCGCTCACGAACACTTGAACTCGGGGTAGCTTCCAATGAATTTCTCGAAATAATAAAACCTATATGCATCATTGTATATACGTTAGTCACGGTTTGTGGCTACAAATCTGTAATCAAGTTCTTTCCGCATCAAGTTTCCGATCTCGAACTCGCCGTGTCTCTGTTGGAGAAGTGTCACAACACAAATTCGGTGACTTCTTTGAGACAGGAAAGCACGGGAGAGATGGAGGCTAAATGCGTGACGCTGTTGTGGCTCTATATACTTGTGTTGGTTCCTTTTGACATTTCCAGTGTTGACACCAGCATTGCGAACAATGACAATTTAACTGAGTTTGAGCTCAGTCCTCTTGTGTTGAGAATTATAGGGTTTTGTAAGGATTACCTCTCTACTGCTGGACCAATGCGGACTATGGCTGGACTAGTCCTCTCGAGGCTACTTACTCGTCCGGATATGCCGAAAGCTTTTACCAGGTTTGTTTGATTATGTTTTGTAGCTTGTTTAGAGTTAATTCAGTTTTCTCTCTGGTTGACTTAAATGTTTGTGTTGTCTCATGTTGTGTAAATATAATTTTCGTTTCAATCAAAGTTTAGCTCATATAATCAATTAATTCCTTGTTTTCTGGATCGTGTTTACAAATAAATGAATGGTTTTGTTAGATCTCTTGAAAATGTCTAAATTTGAATTGTCATTAGTTCATGACATTATGTGTTATCGCTTCAGACATGTTCGGGCTTGTATGCATACCTGCATTTGTGTTGTATAGAAGTTTATTTTTATTATTATTATTATTATTAGTCATCATCTGTATAAACTGACTTTTTCTAATTGCTTCAGCTTTGTTGAGTGGACCCATACGGTCATGTCCTCTGAAACCGAAGATTTACTCCATCATTTCCAGTTACTTGGTGTTGTTGAAGCACTGGCTGCTATTTTCAAGGTTTGTTTTTTTTTTGTCCTTTTTTGTTTGCACCCTCAAGTTAAAATGTTTTTATCTATCATCTGTGTTAGGATTTTTGATTAATTCAAAATATTTTAGGGAGAGAATGATGCATGATAGACTAGGATAATTTATGTTATGGATAATTGTGTTACTTTTTTAGGGATCCAATACATTTATCTCTAATAAAACTTGTTATGATTAAAATAAGTAGGCAGGTAGTCGGAATCTCTTGCTTGATTCAATTCCTGTTGTTTGGAATGATGCTTCAATGCTGTACAAGTCCTCAGATGCATCTCGAAGTCCTTTGCTCCGCAAGTATCTGATGAAGTTAACTCAACGAATTGGGCTTACTGCCCTTCCTCATCGTTTGCCGGCATGGCGATATATGGTTAGCTTCTCTCTGATCCAAGTTTGATGGGATCTCGTATCTTAAATGTTGGAAGACACCTTTCTTTTTGTCCACTTGCGAGTATTGTAACTATGGTTATATGCATTATTCAGAAATGCATGTTATGCTGACAAAACAACAAATGCTCCTCATGCAAGTCAAGCATGTAGAACTCAAAACAGAATTGGAAAAATAAAATTGGAGCCCTTATTGAATGGAAATATGTAGAGTTGAACTAAGTGATCCCTTATAGGCAATTTGGCTATGGTATCATGCTAGATAATTTTTTCTCTTGAAAATTTGAGCTACTATGCATGAAATACTTTTTATCATGTACAGACCCAAGTCAACTTAGTTGTGCTAACTGCTAAGTGTTATATGTAAGCTTCTTAGAATTAAGTTGTTTGACCCCTTGATCTAAGCCAGCTGTATCAGCGCCATAAATTTGTACTCCAGCATTTGGTTTTCATCAGTGTTGGCTTACAATTACAAATATCTGGGCATTATGGCTTCTTTTAGGCTTTTAGCCGGACATTTTAGGAAGGACACGTGTTTTAATTATTGAATTGTCATAAGCAATTGTAGAAGTTTCATGTTTGTCACTATTTTTTTTTGCCTTAACGACTATATGCCTATTACGCAGGGAAGAGTTGCCAAACTGAATGTTTCTTTGAATACATCCAATAAAATTGATCAGTCCAATTTAGGTGTGAACAACAATGATTCCAACTCAAACGAAATGTCAGACAGGGAAGAAGATGAGGATATGGATGTTCCAGAAAATGTTGAAGAGATTATTGAGATGTTGTTATCTGGTTTGAGGGATATGGTATGTCTAAAGGGTGAGATTCTTATAATAAATTTTGTATTTTGCCATTATGCTATGATGCTTAGTTCTGGTGATGAAAAATATGAAATTCTGTCTAAATGTAAGCCAATGAAGATAATCTGAAATGGAATGGTTGAATTAATGTCTTTGTAAATGGTTTTTGTGAAGGAACCATGTAAGCTACTGAAAGCTGTAATAACTCTGTCGATGTTGTTCATTTGTCATTAATCATGAAATAGTTCTTTTAAAAATATCTAAAACCAAGATTGTTGATGTCTTGTATGAATTTGCATGAGATGTGAAATTGTATTGATCACTTATTATGTAACTGATCCTACAAAGAACTGGGTGAATGCTGTTGGATATGAAAGAGCTCAAACATATCTATACTTTTTTTTTTTTTTTATGGTAAATTGTGTTTTTAGAGGGTGAACCCTGGCACAACGGTAAAGTTGTGTCTTGGTGACTTGTTGATCATGAGTTCGAATCCGGAAACAGCCTCTTTGCATATGCAAGAGTAAGACTGCTTACAATATCCCTCCCCCTAACCTGCGCATAGCGTGGAGCCTCCGGGCATTGGGGTACGTAGTTAGTTAGTTTAGGTAAATTGTGTTTCTAATCTCTCATCAACTATTCTGAGCAAATGAGGATTTAAAAACATAGCTTACCATAAAAAATTATACATGACTGCCTTGTTAAACTCTTTGATGACGTGACAAGTAAATGAATTGTCAACATTACTGTTACATCATTAGTTAACGTTGTTACTTGACAACAAAGACTAAAACCAAAAATAGGTTATTTTATAGGGACTAAATTGTTTTTTAAGCCTATTTTCATCACTTAAATGACCAAATTATGTTGGTATTGGATTGTAGGATACTGTTGTCCGCTGGTCTGCAGCAAAAGGTATTGGCCGCATAAGTTCACATCTTACATCTTCCTTTTCTGAGGAGGTTTTATCATCTGTTTTGGAGCTGTTTTCACCTGGTGAGGTGTGATGCTAAACTTTTGTTTGCTTAAAGTTTCTGAGCACTGTAACTTACTAGTTTAATTCACACTCACCTAGGTTTATATACTATATAGTTACTGTGTGAGAGGTTTACTATGTTAACTATTTATTTGTCTGGTTCCACTGTTATAGCAAATCTAACACTTTTTTCAGGGTGATGGTTCATGGCATGGAGGCTGCTTAGCTTTGGCTGAACTTGCTCGTAGAGGCTTGCTCTTACCTGTTAGTCTTCCCAGAGTTGTTCCTGTTATCGTGAAGGTGGTTTATAATGGATAGATTGTATCCATAGATTTCTGGAAGTAGGATTTGTGACTTCAAACTATTTTGGCTGCTTATAACTATTTAGTTGTTTGAACTTTGAAGTACTTTATTTATGTGCTACTTAAACTTGAAACAAGAATTGAGAACCTTAAGGATAACCTTGTTATCCTGTAGTATGATTGAGAAAATGAGGGAAAGGCTACAGAGGAAAAGATAAAAAAGGACTTACTCTTGGAAAATAAAATAAAAAAGGAAAATATTCCCTTAAATGTTGACTATTCTTATTTTATAATGCATTAAGATATCCTTCCTTGGCAATATGATTAATGGTTGGTACTTTGTACTTTTCCTTAAGACATCCTTATTTGAGAGATACATTTACTACATAGCAGTGGGAATAATTATAATTTTGTTTTTTAGGCACTACATTATGATGTTCGAAGAGGTCCACACAGTGTTGGGTCTCATGTACGTGATGCTGCTGCATATGTATGTTGGGCGTTTGGACGTGCATATTATCATACAGATATGAGGAGTATCTTAAAAGAGTTTGCCCCTCACCTCCTAACAGTGGCATGCTATGACCGTGAGGTCCTTATATCTTTTATGTCCTGCTCATGACATGATTTTTTTAGACTATTCACTTCATGTGAAAATAATCGCTAACTAACCTGTGATACTTAGGTTAACTGCAGAAGAGCAGCAGCAGCTGCTTTTCAAGAGAATGTTGGAAGACAAGGGAATTATCCACATGGAATTGACATAGTGAATACTGCAGATTATTTTTCACTTTCTTCGCGAGTAAACTCTTATCTTCATGTTGCTGTTTCCATTGCTCAGTATGAAGGATATCTTTTGCCATTTGTGGATGACCTGCTGGATAGAAAAATCTGTCACTGGGTATGTTCTGATTAAATATCTCTCTCACTCTGCGATCAGCCAAATCTTCTGCTCCCGTGTTGACCCTAATTCACTTGTGAATTGTGATATGGATTTATGCTTTACTTTCTAAGTGAAGGCCATAAATCACTCTAGCATGATTTTCTGGACGTTGAATATAATAAAAATTTTGTAGGGAAATCATGCATAGAAGAGAGATGACAGACGTGTTTTCTCAATGTGTGCATGCTTTTTGGTCTATAATATGATGTTTGATGAAGTTTTCTTCTATTCAGGAGTCATATGTTAGAATTTTTTTCTTTGTAGTTTTATTGTTTCCTTAAATTATTTTTTTTTAAACTTCTTCAAAGGATGAAAAGAAGTCATGCCTTATGTACATATTTGCTATTTCATAGTTGTGACAATAGAGTAAAGAGGATGGTCTAGCCTTTTAATTTTTATTATATTTAAATTTTTTGTTTTTTGTTTTCTTATTATTCCTTGTACTGTATATTTTTTGGCATAGATTTGTTCAAATTTTGGCATTTAGTAACAATTTATGGTTATTCTTTTTGTTGCTTCCTGTATCTCAATTTTCTTGATATATTTTGAGAGAAGTTATTTGGAAATTACGTCTCCAGGATAAAGGCTTGCGAGAACTTGCTGCAGAGGCCCTTTCGTTTCTTGTTAAATATGACCCTCAGTATTTTGCGAGCACTGTCATGGAAAAGTTAATTCCTTGTACTCTTTCATCGGATTTATGCATGCGCCATGGTGCAACATTGACAACCGGAGAACTTCTTTTAGCTTTACACCAATGCAATTTTGCTCTTCCCTCAGGTTGATACTTTCTCACGACTTCTGATAATGTTTACTTATGTGGGATTGAAGGAGAATATCAATTATTTCAAACAAAAGTACTTTCACTTTCAGGAAGAAGCCTGCAAAATTGAATAACTAGAACTATTTGACTTCATTCCTTAACATGATAAGAAATTGAATAAAAGTTTTAGTTAAGTCTTTCTTGCCAACTAATGGTCATATTGTTAAATCTTTCTTTATTGAAGCTTTATGATGCTAGCTGAACTGTGACATTTTTGAAATTGTCATTGACAGATAAACAGAAAACTCTTGCCGGCGTTGTTCCTGCTATTGAGAAAGCACGGCTTTATCGTGGAAAGGGAGGAGAGATCATGCGTGCAGCTGTTTCTCGATTTATTGAATGCATCTCCATATATAAAGTGGTATTATCAGAAAAGATAAAGAAAAGCCTACTTGATACTCTCAATGAGAATTTGAGACATCCTAATTCTCAGATACAGGCAATTTGTGTTGCCATTTTAACTTTTGTTTAATATCGTCAGCTTATGCCAGTTGGGCACTATATATCTGACAAGCAATATTTTCATTTGATGTTCAGAATGCAGCTGTTAAAGGCCTGAAACACTTTATCCGTGCATACTTGCATGCTTCAGATAATAAAGGTATAAGTGATGTGACAACAAAGTACCTCAGTATGTTGACTGATCCAAATGTAGCTGTAAGGAGAGGATCTGCATTGGCAATAGGTTTTTTGCCATATGAGTTATTAGCCAGTCAATGGAGAAATGTGCTTTTGAAGCTTTGTGGCTCTTGTAAAATTGAGGTGCTCCACGTTGCAAATGCTATATATTATACTATCTTAGGTTCAGTGTTTGTGTTACACAATGTTTTCCCATGTGCAGGAAAACCCTGAAGACAGAGATGCTGAAGCACGAGTAAATGCTGTCAAAGGGCTCACATTAGCGTGTGAAACATTAATTAATGGAAGAGAAGATACTGCAACCTCTTTTGTTGAGGATGATTTTTCCCTGTTTATTCTGATAAAGAATGAGGTGATGATGAGTTTATTTAAAGCTCTTGATGACTATTCTGTTGATAATAGAGGTGATGTAGGTTCTTGGGTTCGTGAGGCTGCATTAAATGGCCTAGAAAAATGTACATACATGCTCTGTAAGATAGACAAGTCAGTTTGTTTGTCTGGAAGATCTGATGAAAATGAAATTGAGCCTATTGCACATCCCTCGATCGATAGCATGCTTAAGAACAACCAAGAGCTTTCTTTATTCGATGAAAATCTTGCTACCAATTTAGTTGGAGGAATTTGTAAGCAAGCTGTGGAGAAGATGGATAAGCTGAGAGAAGCAGCAGCAAATGTTCTCTACAGAATTTTGTACAACCAGATGATTCATATTCCATATATACCTTTCCGAGAAAAGTTAGAAGAAATCATTCCTAAGGAAGCAAATGCACAATGGGCTGTAAGTTTATATAGATCTTTCATCAGTTCGAGGTTGGTTGCATAGATTTTTCTATTGAGAGACAATACTGTTTTGTTGCAGGTTCCTTCCTATTCTTACCCACGGTTTATACAGTTACTTCAATTTGGTTGTTATAGCAGAGATGTGCTATCAGGTTTAGTTATATCCATTGGTGGGTTGCAAGATTCTTTGAAGAGGGTATCACTCTCCGCATTGTTAGAGTATCTAGAAGGGGTGGAATCTGAAGACCCTAATACAAGAATATCTAGGGTATACATGCTATCTGCTGACATCCTGTGGGTTCTCCAACAATACAAGAAATCTGACAGAGTTATCGTACCTACTTTAAAGGTATTAAATTTCTTAAACAGTGGTTAACTATTCTTGCTTTGTGAAATTGAACTTTCAAACGATTTGATTCTACTTTATTATACCATTTTCTCTTTCTTGGGTAAAAACCTAAAGTCTGTATGTGAACAAAGTGCTGGCTCCAATCTCAAAATCAACAACATGTGACTCATTTCAACCACAAGCATAATAGCATAGCATGACTAGCAGTCATGCACTCACACACAGTGATTCTTTTCTTTTTACAAAGGAGTCTGATAGTTAAGTATCCATTCCATGTTGAAATTATAAAAAAAGGTGAGGGAGAGAGAGAACCTGAAATAGAAGGAATGTTGCTGTATAATGGATTACACTATCTTTATTTTAGTTAGGTTTCAAGTGCATTTTTATTTATTGTAATAAGTCAGGTGTATACACTGTTGACTATACTACTATAACAGCCTCAAAACTAAGACTTCAGACTGCGACAAAAGACAGTTTGGTGTACCCTAATTCACTATATTTACCTAGCTACAAGGTAACCACTGATCCATGGGTTGTAGTGGTATCTTCATTTATATGTTTCCAGCATAGGGAATCCTGGTTAGCACCCTACTTAACATCAATCCTTAAAAAATTATTTCATAAAAGAGTTTACCATATTTTCTTTTATGTTGCATATATAACACTCATTGCTTGCCTCCTCTGTTATGAAATGTAAATCTATTTACAGAAATCAATTTTCATTGTTTATTCATGAATCTCTAATAAACTGATGAACTTATTATGCATTCCAGACCATTGAAATTCTGTTCAGCAAAAAGATATTCCTTAATATGGAGGTTAGTCTGCCTTTCTGTTACTTATTTCTTCGTCTTCCTTGTTAGTAACCCTTTATATTGATTTGTTGGCTAGAGATGAGTGGTTATCGTTTACACTTGGCAGAAACAATGAAAAAAAAAAGTTTAAAAAGAAAAAAAGAATAATGGCTAATATGAGAAGGGAATTTTCTGCAAAGTCCCTAAGATGCATTAAATCATCATCATGCAGACATCTTGAACCCCAACATAGCAACTCCACATGTTCATTTAACCTCTCAATTAATTTTCTTGTGTAACATGTAGAACTTGTTGCTTGTTTATGCATTAAAACCAATATGGTTTGCATAATGTTGAAATGTAAGATTAGAATGCTTCCAAGAAAAGTTACACAACTCGGCCACCACATGTTAAGGTTATCTGTGTATACCCCATTGTTGTGTATGAAATATGATGTAGCAATCATATGTTTATGGTGGTTATACTTTAGTATATAGTTGTCACAAGCTTTACAAAAGTTTGTTTTCTTTTATTTTCTTTATTGTGACAGTAAAGGACAACATCTAAAATTTTAGTAACTTGAACAGAGATTGAATAATGCTAATTTTCTTTGGTAGAGGAGTTGTGAATACGATACATAATAGGTAGCATTGATTAAACCTCCGAGAGAAAACAAGCAGTAAAATGATTTGATAACACAATCATGTGAGCTAAAATTGGATAAAGTACACATCTCAATACCTAATTCAACTTTAGCAACTAAAGACACAATAGCAATAAGCTACTGACCTAAAAGAATAATAATGGATTAAGAATGCAGAGAATTAAATTAGAAAAAAATCCAGTGATTGCAATCGAGTGAAAACTGATCATAATGCATATTTTTACTTTATAAAAATGAGATATGGGAAGTTTTTGTTCTATAATTCCATTTATTGATTATTATTTTACAAATGCTTGGTGATAACATGTTGATTAATAAATTGTATTTTCAGGCTCACACTCCAGCTTTTTGTGGTGCTGTTTTGGATTCTCTGTCATTTGAAGTAAAGGGATCAAAAGACTTCTCTAAGTTGTATACTGGTATTGCAATACTTGGTTATGTAGCTTCAGTTCAGGAACCTATCAATATGAGGGCCTTTTCGCTTCTTCTTAACTTTCTTGGTCATCGTTACCCTAAGGTGATATTCCTAAATATTCATCAGTATGAGATTCACTACTTTAGCATCTTGTTTTTCGCATAACTGCAATCACATGCAAAATAGACAGGCTCTTTTTTTGCAATTAAGAGTTTGTCTATTTGTGCTTATTTTATAGAAGAAAAAAATCTTTTAAACTACATATGTTTTAAAAAATTATGATAATTATTTTTTTAAAAAAAGGTTTTTCTGTTTTTCTGTTTTTCTCGAAAGGTAAAAGAGTAATTAAAAAAAACTGAAAAAAGTTGTATTATAAAACTACTTGTTATAAGCTTAAACAAACTGGTCATTGCTTTTGTTGCTTGCTTTCTGACTTCCTAAATTTTATTTTATTTCAATTTGTTAATCAGATTCGAAAAGCTTCAGCTGAACAACTGTACCTTGTCCTCTTGGAAAATGGGAATCTTGTGGCTGAAGACAAGATTGATAAAGCACTTGAAATTATTTCTGAGACTTGCTGGGATGGCGATATGGATTCAGCTAAACACCAAAGTTTAAAATTGTATGAGCTTGTAGGTCTGGAGGTGGGGTCACTTGGCAATAATAGAGATGGAACATCAAGGAAAACCAGCAGTAAGAAGCCGGCAAACTTAGATGAAAATGCTTCATATTCCTCATTAGTTGAGTCATCCGGGTTCTAATTTTTGTTGATCCAATCCCAGGTTTGCTGTTGTATAATGTAACTTGCTATAGTTGATATGAAATTTTCATGTGCATTGGTCCATTTCCAATCATACTCGTGTCCTCAATGGATGTTATGCATTTACTAGATTAATTCTAAAGCAATGGGGCTTTGAGGGAAGAAATGAACGGTGAAGATAGGATTTGAGTTGTTTTTGTGTGTAGCCAATATTCTGTCTGTCTTTTGTTCTTCTAATGGTAGATCCCACAAAATTATTGAAATTTCAGAGTTAACATTCCGTATTGATCATTACTAACTTGTAATTGGTCATTCCGTATTGATCATTACTAACTTGTAATTGATCATTCCGTATTGTGATCATTACTAACCAGTAATCATGACCTGTGAGCTGTCCTGGAGATTCCTAATTAAACTCCTTTTACGTTTGTGTGAATTTGGTTCTAACACAATTATGCAATTTTGGTCCAAAATTTTTGGTAGATATTGCAATCAACCCTCTGTAGTATTCCATTCATTTCTTAACTGAATTTGCTTAACTCATTCATGTTAGTCTTAGATAGATGCTGACTTGTTCATTCTTTGATAACCCGTCATGTGACATTAATATCAGATAAGCACTTTATAAAAATACCAATTAAACAAAAGGTATGAAGAGTGCTCACGTGTGTCTTACTTGTGTCCCGAATTCCCCTCCTCCAATGGTGATGTCACTGTGTTTAGTGTTGGTGTCAGTGGGGTGGTGCTTGGGTTAAGTTGTGTAATTTGGATGTGGTTTTTGTAATGATTAAGGTACTAATGATGTAATATAATATAACAGAATGTGTGAATATAAGGAATTCACAATATTTGGTGTGTAATGAATTGGAAATGGTTTGGTATGGGATGAACCCAACCTATTTTATAATTATTTATCTCTATATTGTTCCCTTTCTAAAATCTGTTTCCTTTTTTTCTATTGGTTTGAACTGAATTGCGTTTGCATTGATCATCATGTAGAAGAGGTTTTAAATTTTAGTTTGTTAGAAATATCTTTGGGGATGCAAATCTTGTTTCAAATTTCAATGTTTCTTGTCCCTTGTGTATTGTTTTTTTTTTTTTTGCGTTCATTGCATGATATTAATCTGTACAATCTCCTTGTGATGTGCATTTGTTGTTCGAGTAAAATTAAGTGTCATCAGCAAGGAACATTGCTGCAATTATAATTACATGTGGATTCTGCGTAAAGGACATCGCACTTAACGCATCTAATACGCAAAGTAGCATAGCTCTTCAATGGGTCCATTGGATATTTGTAATCCCTCTTTTTATCCAAACGTTGCTTTGTTTGCCAGAGCCAGACGAAGATTCCCCCTCTGCAGCCCTTTCAAAGACCTCGTCGGAATGGCGGAATGGTATTATTTAGGACCCAAAACATTTGTTTTTTTGTTGAGTCCCAATGATAGAGATGAAAAGAAAAACTCACGTGCAGTACACGTCACTTTTCTTCATAATTTTGAACTGATTATTTTAAAATGATAAATTCCTTATTTCTTATTTTTCTCATGTATTGTGTTACATACATGTCACTCACTGTGTCCGATGGTATTATTAAGGGACGGACATAATGAGATTAGAATATTTCGTTAGAAAATGGAAGACATTTTACCTAATGTTTTGATTGTTTACATGAATACTGTTTAAAGCCTTAAATTACAAACTTATAACCTGCGAAATTTCTAAGAAATTTCTCCACTTGGCATATTCTTACAAACTGTAGTAATTTCTGTCTTAAAAGAAAATGCAGAGAGAATATTCTGCAACACAATACACATATTAAGGTGAAAGAAGAAACCAGTTAATTGTATTGTAATAAAGTTCAATACAACGTTTTAAAAAAAAGGAGAAGAAGCTCGATACAAATATGAGTGCTGCTAATTGCTAAATGATATGAGAAAACGATTTCGCGAATAAAATAAAATACAATTATACAAGTATTGGTAAATTTCAAAAGCCGTTCAGTTTTACAAAAAAAATTGAATGTGTCCAAAAAAAAAGATGCCACTTCATTTTTAGTTATATAATAAATTATAAGATGTTATTTCAGTGTAACTTGAAAATAAGTCGCTTATGTATTGATAGGAAAAAAGTCTTTATGTATTATTCAATCATATAATATTACGTGGTTTATATTATCATATAAGATAAATTAGCTTAATTTTTTGCTTTTTTCAATCAAAGCCCAAAGATCTTTTTGCAATATGATTTTTTATTTTTTATTTAATATTTTATTAAAAGACATTTTTATATCTAATTAATTTATATTCTTCTTAATTTTAAACCTTATTTTTCCTTTTCTGTGTGTCAATCATTCCCATTATCGTCAAACAAAAGAACACTTTCTATGTGACGCTTCTTGCGTCATGTTTCCTAATTGGTCATTGATCACGATTGTAAAAGCTACTATAATTTAGCAAAATTTGAAGAGAAAGAAGAAATGTCTTGTTGCCTCCTAAATAAGTTAATTGGACATTTATATTCTAGGCTACATGAAGACTTTAAGTATTTTATTTTTGATATTTGTGTTGATTTGGTAGCATGTTTCATTAAAACAATTTAGGCTATTTTACAATCGTGGTCAGCGACTAGGTAGGAGTAGGAGGACGACTAGGTAGGAGTAGGAGGACGTCGCAGAAAGCGACGCATGGAAAGTATTTTTTCCTTGATGAGAAAGATTGATAAGCAAGGAAAGAAAGCAAAACTAGGTTTAGAATAAGAATTAATTAGGGATAGGAGTGTTTTTAATAAAACATTAAAATAAAAATAAAAGTATCAAATTTCCAAAAATAAATTGGCTTTAATTAAAAAAATGAGATATTAAATTGAATTATCTAATATTATAATATAAGTCATGTGACATGATTAAATAATACATAAGTCACACCAATATAACTTATTTTCAAGTCACCAAAATAACAACTTAAATTCTTTGTAATATAATGGTTTTACTGCATTCTTCCCTTAGTGCCTATAATTTATTAAAAACTATGAAAGAGTGTAAATCTTATTCCCAATTCAATGAATCTCACTCCACCAAACACTGATTCTTCCCTTACAGTGGACTCTATTTAATTTACTATTTGAATCAGAAATCCACATTTACATCTTTACCTGCCAGCCAGACGTATACGTTTCTCTATACTTTCAGAATGGTACAATTTCAATTAATAATACTCATGGCTGTTAGCTTGAAATTTCCTTAATGGAGAAGCACCTTAACAATAACAACCCAACTTTGGTTGTCCCCGCCTCTTCTTTCTTTTTTCTTAGCGTAAAATGCCAAACCTTTTTGCTTATTAGGCACGCACCACACCACACCACACTATCCTTGTGAAAGGGGGTTTCAGGCCGTGTCACTAATTGGCTTCACTCACACACAAATCATAACCAACTTCATCTGCATTCATGAGTACCCAAAATAAGAGAACTCTATAAAGATAATCTCATTTGGTTTGCCCATTGGAACATTAAACAGTTGTTTTGGTGTTTCTTTACTATTTGGTTCTGAGTTCTTAGAACAATACTACTACATTTCCTTTGGTTGACAACAACACCATCAAATTAAAACTACTACTGAGTAAGTTTCTTTGAAGTGTGCTATATATCATACATTCTATCAACACCTATCATTTCTCTGTCTCTCTCTTTTCCTCGCATCATATCACCTGTCATACATACACTTTTTTCCTTTCCCCTCTTTATAAGGTGTTGAATAGAGTTAGTGTCCACCAAAGTTTTCTCGTTTCTCTTGTGTTGGCCTAACTAACAGGCACTATGTTGGAGGGACATCAACTTTTGGGATTTGGCTTCTTTGTAATTGGTTTATGGCACTTGTTCAACCACACCAAGCTCCATGCTCTTAGTTCCAAGTCCTACACATCAACCCTATGGTTTCCCACCACAATATCCAGATACTTGGAGCTCCACTTCATCATGGCAAGCTGCACAATCTTCATTGCCATGGAACTCTTCATCGCTCCCATTCATCACCAACCATTAGACCCTGATGGAACCATTCCCACCACCCATCTCCACAACTTTGAACACTCCTCCATGGCCATGGCTTTCTTGGTCTATGCCATATTTGCCATAGTTCTTGATAGAATTAAATGCACCAAAGCACAGCATGAGCTAACTCACGTGCTAGGAGCCATAGCTTTTACACAACAATTTCTTCTTATCCACCTTCACTCTAGAGATCACATGGGTCCAGAAGGCCAATACCACTTCTTGTTGCAACTTTTGATTATTATTTCTTTGAGTACAACACTAATGGGAATTGGCTTCCCTAAGAGCTTCTTGGTCTGCTTTGTGCGTTCTGTCAGCATAATCTTCCAAGGTGTGTGGCTTATGGTCATGGGGTTCTTGCTTTGGACACCGGGGTTTCAAGCCAAAGGTTGCTTCATTCACCTTGAAGAGTCTGATGAATATGTGGTTAGATGCAGTGATCATGAGTCCCTTCATCGTGCTATCTCCTTGGTGAACATTCAGTTCAGCTTCTTGTTGATTCTAGTCACCATTTTCGCCATGTCTTTCTACTTGATTCTGGTTAGAAGATATGGTGGTGAGAAAGTGGAGTATGTTTTTCTGACAAAGGAGGAACATTGCCGTGAAGAAGATGGCTTTGTGAAACCTAACAACGACGTTGAATCCCAATCCCAAGAGAAAAGCATGCAAGAGCAGATTTAAAATAAGCACTTTCTTGGTGTAAATGGTGAATTAATCAGAAATATTATCATTCTTATATTTTCAAATAATTATTATAAAAATCAACAACAATTTAGTGTATGTTAATTTATTGAGCCTGTGAATCACATTAGTGTGTATGTAAATATTCAGAAAGAGTCTTCCTATCAGTGATCTTACTCTCAAGGAACAGAATTATCTTCTGATAAAAAATGCATGTAGACTAGCCCTATCGTAAAATACACAATTTTGTAATTACATTGCTGGTATCTGGGAGTGTAAAACACTCATATTTGAAACTATAAAAATTAGGATGTGAATTTAACCCCTGAACATAATTATTTAATGTTATTTCAGTCCTTTTTGAATTTTGAACATATGCAATGACATATTGCACTTTCAAGAACTTTTTTTCAAATTTATTTTAAAATCTCAAATGGTGTTTTACACTTTTAGCCTTAGGAAAACTACTCACAAAAGCAAGATTTGCCCAACATAGTTGCCACAAGCACATAAATCATGACCCAACTAATTGATAATATCTCAACAAAACATATGTTTGACAACCATTTCTATCTTCGACCCTCCTCCTTCCTTCTTCATGAATCACCTACTCTCCTCTTTTTCCCCTTTCTGAGCTCACCATCCTCCACCCTCTCCATTCTCTCTACACTTCCCTTTCCTAGAGTTGCTACTATGGGTAGTGTTGGATACGGATATGGGCAATCCGTTACCCGTTCGTTGAAAAAAAAATCTTACCCGCTACCCACATATTATTCGTTGGGTATCCGTAAGAAAAATATACCCGGATTTTCTTGATACCCATGGATATTTCAAATTTAAAATAAATAATTTTTTCCAATAATAAAAGGTCGTGGTCCGTGCTCCGTGTAGTGGTCGAAGAAGAGAGGAATAGAACAGAGGGTGCGGGATGAGGGCGTGACGTGTGAGAGTTGAAACTTGAGAGCCTTTGTCTCGAGGAACAGAGGGTGAAGGACAGGGGGCTAACGGTGTGACGGAGGACCCTGTTTAGATTTAGGAAGTAGGATTATATATATATATATATATATATATATATATATATAAGAATAATTTCTTTGTAATTTCATGGGTGACAGGCATCCATGAGTATGGATATTATGATACACATACCCTACCTATTAACCAACGAGTAAAAAATTATTTATACCCATGGATGACGAATATCCATTTAAAATATCCACCATTTACCCATAACAGATTTTATCTACGGATATCCACTGGAACGAATTTTTTTGTCATCCCTCATGCAAGCTCGAACACGATATTAAGACCTTTCAATAATAAAAAAAGACGTTGAAATTACTATGTTATGAAAAGTAAGTAAAAACTGACTTTCAAAACTTATTTCCCAAACTTCAAATGAAAACAGATGGGTATTAAAGCAAAATTTTATTTTTTTGAAATAGAAAAGTATTTTAAAAGCAGTGTTCAAAGAGGTCCTAAATTATCTCCAATTCTTCTTTTTATGTTAAAAAAATATTATTTTAATTTAAGCTATGTTTGTGTTTCACAACAAAAATAAAATCATATCACAGAAACCATTTAGGAAATGAGGCAAAATTCATTTTAGATTTTTTAGCTTTCATATAAGATTTAACGGATGATCAGTGAGTTTCGGGTATTCGTAGATTCCATGCCATAGGTAACATGTAGTCATTCCATAGTTAGTTACAGGTATTCATTCATTCCATATGCATCACGTACTCATAACTCATTCCATAATGTGGTAGCAGTAAAGCTACCATATGATTCGCAGGTGATCTCGAGCTAAGTGGCGAATTGGTATAAGAAAGAACCATTGCATTGGCTTATTTTACAAGGGTGGTTTCTTCAGTAACTGTCAATATCTGTCTCTGGCGTTCGCAGGTAGTAACGCAGACAATTCACCAAAACCTGCTCATTCAAAATCACAAAAAAGAGTTCGTTGTGCAGTTAAATTCGGCAGAATGACTTGGTGTTGGATAAAAGGCAAACCGACTTATTTAAAATCAATGCAATAGTTAGATAAACAAACGATTGCTAAATTAGTTCTACCCCAGCATCTAGGAAAAATTTCTCCATTTCTTTGAACACGAATCTTACCTGAGCCATTGAACTGTTCAATGCAGCCCCGCCGTAACTAACATGAAATGTATCCTTAGCAACCAAACCCTGAGAGAAAAGGGGGTAAAGTTACTTAGGGTAAATGAATCAAGCAGAGGCAAACAGAAGCGGACAGAGACAAAGAGGAAGATACCTCCGTATCAATCTCAGCCGATTCAACATCAATGTTTACATCTGCAATAACTTTGATGATTTCCACCAGCAATCCCGGCCTATCTGCTGTCTCTATATACAGCAAGCTGATAAATATTGAATTAAAAAGCATTAGATGACATCATGCACCAATTGCCTATTGGGTTGTTTATTATGCTAATTATTTGGAGTCAACAATGCAAGTAATAAACAGCTCAAAAACTACAATATCCACTGGTTATAAGATGCAAACCTCCTCTTGGGTCCATCTTCCTTAACTTGTATACGAGTTTTGATAACATCATCAAGCTGCACAAAACATCATAAAGTTGATATTGGCAAGAAAGGCTGCACATTGGACCCGTAAAATCATTGAATTGAGTACTTGCAAAGTGCAAAATCTGGTAGAAGTAACTAAGCTTTTTTTAGGGTTTTGTGAATGTGTGGCCTTAAGAGTTAGGACACGTTAGGGAATAAGAATAGAAACTAATAAAAATTACAAGCATTTAATTTTTGAAAATCTTAAAAGCATTTAATATTTTCCTTGAAAGCATTAAATATTTTAGACTACCAAATTAATAAGGAAATATGTTTTATAAATATCTGCAACCTTGAACCTTCCTCAAAAAAGTTATAAAAAAAACAAACAAATCCAGAGGTCTTCCTCAAAAAAGTAATGTTTATTTAATACAAAAAAAAGGAAAGCAAAACTGGAAGAGTGCAATTCACCTTCTTCTTTGGAGCCTTTATGCCAAACACTTCACCCATCGCTAGTAGTTCACTGGACTCCTACACAAATTATATAATATTTGCGAGTAAGGAAAAGCTGAAATTAAGAGCAAACTAAAAAGTATGTTGGCAAAAAGTAACAAGGAAAAATTGTGTTTAGAAAAAATGTTAATTACAAGGAAGCTTTTTATCTATAAAGTAACCATATAAGAAATCCAGAGCAAATTATCTATGAAACAAACTTACAGGATGATATTTCAACAGATTGTTAATAATGGTAAGTCGAATTCTCTCTAACATATCAGGATCTTCAACTTTGCGCCCAGTGTCTCTGACAATATGAACATCAAATAAATCTCTAAAGACTAAAAGGCTCTAATGAAGCAGTGAAAACAAATTAGACAATAATCTATCAGTGAAATTTTTATTTCTTCTTTGTCATATGTTCAAGATACCTCATTCAAGCATATCAAAACTAATGCAACATATACTTTCGAAAATATGAAAATAAGAATAATTTGATTATCTTCTTATTGTTCAATTTTTACAAGATTTGACGTGAATAATCTAGGTAATATTTCGTTATAGTTAGATCAATAAAATCACACTTTATACGAAGTTAATGATGGTGGAAGAATAAGTGCAACTTAAACCAGAAGTATCAAGAGAACAAATCCACTATCTGGATTCTAAGAGAGATTAATTGAATTTAGCAACACCAAAAGACAAGACTGTAATTCAGAGAATTCCCTAACATGCAGATTTCTAAATAAGTGAAAATTCTGGAAAGCAGCAGAATGAGATGAAGAATAAAACAAATTACAGGAGCATAGAGCAAACAAGAGAGATAAAAAAAAAAAGTATAAGAAATGCATCAAGGAGGACCCCCCAAAAAACCAGCTTGTAGATAAGGACTGCTCGAGCTTTAGCCAATGTGGGACTAAACACCACCCTTGAGGCTGCAATTGAGGCAACCCCTAAAGAGGCCGAAACTAAGGCAGGTTAGGGGTGACTGCAATTAAGGCAACTTTCCAACACCGCATAAGGAAAAGAAAGCACCTTCCCAACTATATAACCTCCAGGAAATCTTTCCAATGACTGGACCTGAGGAAACTTCTTCTCAAGTAAAAAATATGGATAAGAACATGGGGCAGTCCATGTGAGTTACAGGATGATCCTCCTGAGTCCAGACACGCCTCCATAGAAAGAATATGACAATGATTCACAGATAAGGGAAATTTCAGTTAAAGATGGAAAAAGACTGACTGATATCTTAATTTATCAAAGAAAAAGAATATTTGTCAGTTTAAGAGCAGCAAATTCACCCATGTTATTCAAGAAAAAACAGAGGTAAAGAAACTGGAGGAAAAAGACAAGGAAGACTTACGATTGTGTAATGAAAATTTTTGTTTGCTTGACTAATCCCTCTGTGGAGACAGTTCCCTTTGAAACATCTAATCCCAAATCTTTTAATGCTTTCATCTGCCTTGATATGAACAAACAAAGATTAACTATTGACAATACTTATAAAATGATGTAGATAGAGAAAATGAGCTCAAAACTCTAACAAAAATTTATATAAATGATGCCCTTTAGTGACATAGCAAGAACAGTTATCTCTTTTCCAACACAATCTCAAACAAGTTGCTGATTGTCAGCCTTCCAACATTCTGATGATTACAAATTTTTTCTTTCTTTAAAAGTAAACTATAATGGAATATAAAGGCTGCTCTGTAGTTTTCAGGTGAATTTTATAAAACAAGGAGAAATGAGCCCAATGAGACTTGTTCAGTAAGGGAGTCATCACTTAAGGATGACAACAAAGATAAAAAAAGAAAAAGAAAGCCACTCCATAGACAACATAAAACTATCATCAAATTTTATTTGCTTTATCAGATGCATTTTATTAATAGAAAAGAAGATGTATAATGAGGAAACATAATTAAACAAAGCAAACCTTAGGACCTTCATAAATTGAATAAATCTTATCTAACAATCACATAGTGAGAGTGTCAGGAATTTCGGAATTTTGAGGGGATAAATATCAGGGAGATTTACACCAAATGGGTCATGAGTAACCATATAAGTGAACTAGACACCACACTTAACCCAAAACCTTAATGCTCAAGTTTATGGGTCTTCTCTTTCACTTATATGGTGCTCAACTTTTTTATTTTTATCCGATGTGAGACTTTTACTTCACACTTGTACTCCAAAAATCTCCCCTCAAGTGTGAGTCTCTTCCACATGGTATGCATAGACTCACCTGCCAGGATAACTTTCGATACAACGGATCCCCCATGTCCATGGATCCATCACCGGTCGAGAATTTCAAGGGGGTAAATATCGGGGAGATTTACACCAAATGGGTCATGAGTAACCATATAAGTGAACTAGGCACCACACCTTAACTTAAAACCTTAAGGCTTAAGTTTGTGGGTATTCTCATTCACTTATATAGTGCTCAACTTTTCTATTTTTATCCGATGTGAGACTTTTACTTCACACTTATACTCCAACAGAGAGCATCACTTAAATAACAAAATTGCAGTTAAAGGATATCCCATCAAAGATATCCAACTGGTTTGGAAATTTTAGAGATTGCATAATTTAGTTTCCAGTAGCCAAATCACCGTGTCAAGAAGAGCTCCAAGGCGATCCCCAAAGCTAAGCTGCACAATTGTTGCTTCAGAATCTGATTCTTGATCTATTAGAACTATTGGCATAGGAACACTATCAGGATTGTCACCAGATTGCTGCATAGTAAGAATTAACCAATCAAAAATCACAAAAATATATGTACATAAAAGCATGGCATACAAAATCCAGACGGCATAAGTAATGAATAATTAACAAAAGCTCAGATTGTTGGCAAATACATTTGTCAGTTATAGCAGCCACTATCTTAGACCAGCATAAACACACCACCAACAATAGGTGAATATAATACAAGATTGACTTATAAAATACACAGGAGTTACGGATGCAAAATATAATATTTTTTGCACTTCAGTCCCTCGTCAATAATTTTTTTTTTATTTTGCAATTTATGGATAATAGCAAAGATTGTAAATCCCAAATAATAAAAAATGGTAGACGTGAATGATATGGCGGCAAGAAACACATCACTAACCAGTGAAGCAGAACCAACTGCATTCAAATCATAAGCAGAAGCTTTTAGAATGTTCCTGCAAAACATTTCAACCAGTAGTAAGAGACAAGTGATATAGATACATCATGGTGACTAACATTAAAGAAAACTAAAGTTGCAGTTGTGTTCATAAACTAGAGTATAAATCTGATCAATAACAGTGGCTGAACCAACCTTTATCAACTCAATAAACCTGCAACAGCAAACATATTGTGGTCTTAACCATATATGGGATCAAGGCCCTACAGAGTACATGCCCAAAAAGAGCAAGAGGATACAAGATTCCAAGGGATGCATAAGAAGTAAAAAATAATAACAAAAACTAAATAACCAAAGTATATCCATAGCGGGGATGCTAAATGGAAGCTTCAAGCTTAAAGGTTTCCAAAGCAGGAGAGAAATGGACCATTCCTAACTAAACATTGGTACTAATAGAGAGGTCCTTAAATATGAGAAAGATTCCTGAAAGGATTAACTGATACATAGCTTTAAAGTTTACAGTTACCACTAGCAGAGGCATTATCACATCACAATTATATACTTTTAACACATGCACATCTGTAAAAGGCCTCTGCCTCCCCCTCCATCCCAGGCAAAACAGAATTAATAGCTTTGACTAGCTCAAATAATCCCATCCATTTTTTCAGTATATACAAATGAAATGATTAAGGGATAGCATCAATCACAATGATGCATCGAGTTGACTACTTTTGAGCCACCAAACCTTTACTATTTAGCACAGGATTTGACATAGCACGAATTGAAAGCTGCATATGAATTTGAAAACTACGAGCATGAATGATGAAACCATGCAACCTGAACTATTAGTCAGACACTTGAATAAACTAGTACATTTGCTCATTCGAAACACTTACACTGCATTTAAACACAACAGAAGTAAGTTCAACCAAAATATCCAGAAAACGGCACAGCAGTCACTGAATCCATGAACAACATAAGCTCACAACTAAAAATACTGGTTCCATAAGAATCCGATTCTCCTAAAACTTCCGTTCCTCTGAGAATTGACTTCAATGAAATTTTAAGAAATTCCAACAAAAATACAATCAAAAAACAAAAGTCAAATAAAAATAATATTTGTTTTCTAGTTTCTACTCATTTCTTTCAAGCAAATCAGTGTCACTCTTCTGATTTAATTCCATCCCTAGCGAACATGTATCAGTATTACATTTTCATTCCATGGCTTCCGTCTTCGTTCATCTGTCCACACTAAACTCGACTTCAATCGAAAAGGAATAACAGACAACATCCCAATAAATCGCAGCGATTTCGAGAACTAACTAGAAAAGATAAAAAAAAATACTAAAAAAGGAAAGTACGGCGAAGAGGAAATCTCACTTGTCCCTGGAGAGGGAGGTTGGGGAGCGGAAGAAGGAGTCGGAGGGAAGAGAGAAGAGAGGAATGGAGCGCGGATCGGAAACCCTACCACCAGCGTGGACGGCGAAGGAAGGAGCGAGGAAAGCATTGGTGAGAGCCATTGATGAGAGTGGAAGAAGTTGAGTTGGAGAGACTTGTGTTGTGAGAGAGGTGCGTGTGAGTGCTTGGGTGTATTATTATTGTTACGTGATGTAATGAAAATAATAAGAAACCAAGTGCTTTGTCTATTTATATTTAATTACATGTTTTTCTTGCTTCTCTCTCTCACTACTCAAATTGCTGCTGCTGCTTCTGGATGCTGACGCTCGCTTCGATAGGGACCGACGAGACAGGCACGTCGGATCCAACAGGCTGATAACATTATATTATTATTATTTTGGTTCTTATATTGTTTAAAAAATTTCATTTCATTTTCAAGTTTTATAAAGATTCAATTTCACCTTCAAACCTTTTTCAAATGTATAATTTAGTCATTTTCTTTCAATTAAGCTGTCAGACTGTTTGTTAGCATTATGAATTCCAATTATTTTTGTTTACCAATATTTATTATCATTAAAAAAAAGATTTAGTTTTTCCCCGCTTCTCTTCACACTATGGGCGCCTCCCTCCCTTCACACTATGGGCTCCTCCGCGCGCAAGAGGAGATTAAATTTGTTCTCAAAATTAATCAATTGTCCAAATAATCTCTAAAATTATCAATCACTTTAATTTCTGAAGTTGGAATAGATGGTCAAATTAATTCCTATGATAAATAAAATAGAACATTGATTCCTAAAATTGTAAATTATAAATCGATTTAGTTCCTTAAATTCTAATAGCAAGTTAAATTGGTCTCTAATTTTAATAATATTTCTTTGTAACTTTGTTGGTTATGTGAAAGGAAGGTGTCAAGGATTCAAACTCTTTTTCTTTCTAAGGTAAGGATTCAAACTCTACTTCTAACACCTTTACCATTTTTTTTAAAAGCTTAATTGTATTTTAAGGAAAAATATGCAAAATTTTCAAAATAGAGACCCAACTAACGTTAGGATAAGTTTTGTAATATTATATAAGTTTATTATCAAAATTGCGTGAATAAAAAACTTTATGAACAAAATTTGCATTATTTTAAAAGTTATGATTTAAAAAAATATAATTAAGTCTTTTGTTAATTAAACAAGTTTGACAATGTACATTTTCACATAATTTAAAAAAAATTGCCTTTTTTTTAACCAAAACTTAAAAAAAAGTCCTTTTAAAAAAAATTGAAAATATGTGATTGGTTAATTGAAGAATATTATAATACTCTCTAACACTCTCTTTTATCACCCACTCTCACCTTATACTTTGTTAAAATTTATTAAAAAAATTAGTGAATTAGATTCTTTATTTGATGATTATTTCTCTTACTTTATTAATGGGATCCACTAAAATTAATTATTTTTAATAAATTTAAACCAATCATATTATGATATTTATAATCTATCACTATGAGTTAATATTCTATTTTTTGTGAGACATAATGATGCAATAATATAATTGTAAATAAAATCAAGTAAGAAATAACTAAGGGTGGGTATATGGATCCAGTTCTGCATACCAGTACGTTAAGTCCGGGGATTGGACGGATAACAGGTTTCTTTTCTAAAAATCCATATAATTATATCAATTTTTTAGTCTAACCCGTTAAGCTTGCGGACCTAGTGAATTTTATTTGTGGATTCACAAACTACATGTTTAATCCAATCCATAAGTTCAATTTGCAAGTATTGTTAATTTATCATGTTAAGATTTTGATCTTTAATTTAGGTTGTTATTATTAATTTGTTGTGTTTAAGATGTTAGTAAATTTTAGGTTAAAAAATGAAGTTAAATTTTTTATTTTGATTTTATTCATTTTTTACTTTTAAATTTTTTTATAAAAAATATTTTTTCAAATTAATATTTGGGTCTGTGTTTATCTGCGGACTTTTGTGGCAAAATACGAACCTTAAAAAAGTTCCTTTGTTTTGCATATCGAAGTTATCCAGTTTGTCTAAAATGCAGAATTCACGAACCTAACCTTAAACTGTCGATATACCCACTCTTAAAAATAACAAGTTTAAAATAAAAAACACACATGCACAATGCAAAAACGTTAATAATTTAAATTTTATTTTTAATAAATCGTAAAGGAAAGACTTTTGAAAGTAAATAATTTACTCTCCAAAAATCTCAAAGATGTAATTTCCATTGCAATGACGAATGAAAAAAAAAATAATGAAAAAAAACATTATTATTATTTACTTCAATAAAAAATATAATAATAATAATAAAGTATTCAAGCATCTTGGGTTCTATCTCATAAAATGTATATCTGGGAAGGAATATAAGTTTTAATTGTGATTAAGTCTCATTGAGAATTACTTTCATAATTAATCCAAAGAACCAAAGTTTATGAAAATATCTCATGATCTCATTCAGGAGATAAATGTCCTAATTTTGTTGGTTACAAATAAAATAATTAATGAAATTAAAAGTTTTATGATATTGGACATTCAATTTTTTTCTTATATAAATAATTTTAAAAATCAAATACAATTATTAAATATTCTTTAATTACCTTCCTTAAAAACTATGTAGTAAAAAATAATGATTTGTATAAATTAATATTTATAATATACAAATAAAAATACGAGTTACGCTCATGAATATTCTAAAAATACTATTTAAATTCAACATATTAATTTCATAAATAATATTGTTAGTAAAATATTAATTATTTCCTAAAATTTATAAAGTAAAAACTAATTGTTGTATAATTAATATTTAATAATATACAAAATAAAAAGTAAGACTACTATTCATGAATATGATTAAATTTTAATTAAATTCAATATTTAAGTTTATAGATTATAAAATGATATACAATAAAAATTATTAACTTTAAAAATCTTAAAAAATGCATTGTAAATATTAACTATTTATCTAAATTAATATTATATGATACACAAAAATAAAAGACATATTCATGAATGCGCAATAAATAATAGTTTAGAAGTCCTTAGGATCAACTATTTTCATCTCTTAGATATATTTATAGTCTCACAAAATGAATGAATTTTGATTATGCTCATCGTAAATTTTTTCCTTTTATTATTTTCTCTAAAAAATATGAAATTATTCATTTTGGTCGTCATTGTTGTATGTCACTCGTTAGCTACTTATCTATTTAACGGAAAATCAAATGTCTATTTCACGTTATACTCACAGTGTCAGCAGTACCATGTCACATGTAACGCTTTAAAAAATAAAATATAAATCCTTAAAATGAATATTATTTATCTATTTTAAAATAAATGTTATGGGCCAAAATAGTGATTTGAAATATTTTAGGAACGCAAACCAAAGCATTTTTAACAAGGACCAAATCTAAAATTCACTCATCATGGACCAAAATTATTGATTTCAAATTTTAGATGAAAAAAAAATACAACATTTTACAAAAATTTAAAACATATTCAAGCCTCTGTTTTTTTTTTTTTGCGTTGGTCACTAAGATTAAGTTTTTTTTTTTCTTAAGATTTTCATGAACTTTAGGTTGAAAATGCTAAATCATTCTTATGTTTGGTATTCATATTTTTAAAAATATATTTTTACTGCAAAAAAAACATTTTTTTAATTACGAGAATCCACCATTATTAAAAAAATATTTTTTAATCAAGTTTCCCATAAAAAAATTATAAGAAGGGGTGGAAAATATTTTCTTGAAAATATATTTTTCTTATATAATTATGTATATCATTCCCGAAAATATTTAAGACATATGAAACATACTAATGACATTTCCAAGAAACATGATTTTTGAGAAATATAATTCCCAATAAATATGATTTCTAAGTTCTA
>PYAF01002236.1:1344355-1377528 GCA_007407185.1 Glycine tomentella
TTTTTTATGGAACACAATATTATGTTAGTAAGGAAAACATTAAATAATTTGTATAGTTATAACTTATAAGTTTAAATTTCTTTGTCATTGTTGTAACAGAAAAAATATCAAATAAAAATATTTACTCTCTTCCTCCCAGAATAATCTTCATGTAGGAAGAAAAATTTTGTCAAAAAAAATTATCATTTTAGTTTTTTAAACGTAAAATTATTTTTCCTATTTATATTTCTTATAATATTGAACCAATTTATTTAAACTCATTTATTGGAATAAACACTTGTTTTAATAAATAAACAACTTTATATTTTTCTAGTGTATTTGTCTAAAAATTTTTTATGCTTAAAAAATAGTTTTTTTATACTTATTTTAAGAAGTAAATATTATATGTTTATTAAATAAATGCTTTATATATTTTTTTTAAGTTTAAACAAATTCACTCATTAATTATATGAACTACAAAAACAAAAAAATAAATAAACTAATGGTTATAAGGTTAGTTTGTAAAATTGTTATTCTCTTTCATTTATTTATTTATTGATTTTTCTTTGATTGTGTAAAATAAATTAAGATGAAAATTATAATGGAACATAGAAAGTAATATACTTAAACACTAAATATTCCAATTACTAACAAATAAGAGTAAGAGTGTGTCTGACTTTTTTTTTAATATTTTTAATATAATAAAATACTTCTTTTTATTTTTGGGTAAATTCTTATACAATATATTCTTAGAAGGAGAGAAGAGTTTAAGTGAGACTAATTTTCGGGATTTAGTCTCATAAGTGATCAAAATGACTGAAGTTTGTAGGTATATCTTGGGTCCTACTAAGAAACCAAACATCCTAATTATGGTTGTTAAAAAAAATATTACTCTTTTTTACTCTTATTCACTGTAAAATGTTTAATAATAAAGTAAAAAAATAAATGTAATATATATTGAGTCCAGTAAAATAATTTATTTGAAGACATTAGTTAAAACATATTTGTTGCACAAATTAAATTTTGTATTAAAATTAAAAATATTATATAATTGTATTATTTGCGTAACAATAAGAATGCAATTTTTTTCCTTTCAGAAAAATGAACTGCAATTTTTAAATGATGTAACTTTTATGATACTACAACATATAATTAAAGTTTATTTAAAATTATTTGCATGACAATGAGAATCACAATTTTTTTTTTGTTACGTGACTTCTAAAAATACAACACATTTAGTAAATGATGAAATGTAAGCTTAAGTTGCATATGGTTATACAAGTTGTGTCCACGTGGTTACCATTTAGATGCCAAATAGAAAACGATGCCATGCATGTTTTCCATTGTTACTGGTTAATGCTTAGACATTTTTTTTAAAGTTAAAAATGTGATATATCAATGTGTATGCATGTTGACTTGATGAACATTCTAGTCAATTCAAAAGGTTTTGTTTTAGAAAGTGGTTGGGAATTATGCTTGAGGTTGCAATCCATAAAAAGGTGAAGGAGAGTTTGAGACCTAAGCAGATAAGAAATCCTCATTGCAACATTTTTTGGTTTAGTTCTTGGGCGCTTATGCATAATCCACTGTCATTCAAAAAATGAAGTACGATATCTTGGGTGAAGCATGGTGTGAAGGTATGTGTGTCTGTATGTACGTTTTTATGTAGCAATAAGTCATTTGTAATGAATGCATGTGGATTATTTGCTACATTTTTTAGGGTTTGTTGATTTTAATTTTTCTTATTGTGATGTCTGGGATAACATGTGGGAATACTGTGAGTCAAGCAAGGTTGATTGTATTTCTGTCGTTACCTTGGAATTCCTTTTATTAATATTTTTCCATACGTCTTGCACATTAGGAGCATGTAGGGTTTGCTCATTATTTTTTCTTTTGTTTTTTGTGCAGGAAAATGTTTGTTATGGATGTATTCCATTACGTGGGGGTGTTTTTGTAGAAGTACCCATTTGTAGTACCAGGGTAGAGAAGACATCCATTTAAGATTTTAGTTGTTGATATAATTTAAGGCTTCAGGTATTGTTAAAGAGTTGGGGTACAGAGGTCGTGTTAATATGTTATGGAAGCTTGCACCTATGTCGTCGTGTGTATTAAGGTCGTTTGGGGATGCATTGAATGAGTTAGTTGAAGACAATGATGCTTTAGAAATGCCCAACTATACTTACTATGAGGTAAACATATATGTTGAATACACAGTGGTTGAATCAAAAGTTGTGGAGTTTGTTGGTTGCTTGATTGATCACAAGACATTGAACCATATTCCTATAAATGACGGGATATAATTAAGATCATGAGTTCAACCAAGGTAATAAAGCATATTGGTTAGGGAAGTCAGTGTGAGAAAGCAATTGGGTGAAGTTTGGAAGTTGGTGTGGCTTGCGATGAAGGCAAATTATGAGAGGTATATGATGACTTTGATCATGTGAATATATATGTAGTACGTAGGAGAATTGCAAATGAAAAAGATGATAATGTGGAATATTTTGTTCCTTTACCCAGGGATGATCCCTTTGGTGGACAAAGTGTGGAGGTTGGAGAAAGAACTGAATGCGGTGTTGGTAAAGAAAATGTGGATATTGGACATCGACTCAGATAGTGGTGCTACAGTGGCTCACAACTATAAATTAAGGAGCTGTGGGGAATTCTGGAGGCTTGAATATTATCCTAAAAAAAATATCCTGAAATAATGACAATGACTATATGAATCTCATCTGATGCTAATTAATACTATGTTTAGTAGAAAGTAAAGAGAAAGGAAAATAATACAGTTTCTATTGTTTGAATTAAAAGAAAATAAATAGAATAGGAAAGAAAAGTTGATTTATAGAAATTTTTCTTTCCTTCCATTTTTCTTTCAATTCAAATTTTAAATTTTTTCTTTCCTTTTCACTCTTTTTCTCCTATTCTAAAACATAGGCTAAAAGTGGTGCACCATATACCACTTATGAAGGTGGCCTATGCTGACATTTGTCTTAAAATAAAATAACATTATTATTATTTTAAAATATTTCAGTAAAATTTATATTTATATATTATTATATATTTGACTAAGGATTAATTTTCAGGCCAAAAAAAGAATTAATTTTCAACGATCTATTTTTTTAATTAAACAAATTAAGAAAAACTAGCTTATTTTTTCGCAGCAAAGTAATGAAATCTATCCATCAATTTTTTTTCTTCCTAAAATCAAAATGCATATTCTTGTTTAGGTGAGGAAATTTAATTTTTTTTTTCCCCAACATAAGTAATTTGGGACTTGGGAGATAGTAGACGATTGTCAACCGTGGAGTTGACGGTGACCACATTTCCCAAATCGGATAAAGGGCCCTGATTTCATAAATCTTGCGGGACCCTTTCTCTCTCCTCCACCACTCCAATTTACCCCCAAACGAACCTCTTCTCTCTTATTTTCTTCCATGCTCTTTCTCTCTCTACAATTCGATCTCCTCCTCAATCCTCTGGTCAATGCAGGTACTCCCTCGCCGCTTTTCCATTCTCTCTGTATTCCCCCTTCCCTCAGTTCTTTATCTTCTTCCCTCTTACTGCGCCAATTTTGTTTGCATTTCATCGAACCCTAGTTTTTTTTTGGGAATCGGATTCTGAGATTATAGTGTTTTACGCTCGCTTGACTTTTTTTTTTTTTTTTTTTTTTTTTTTTTTTTTTTTTTTTTTTTTTCTCTCTTTTTTTTTTTTTTTTTTTTTTTTTTTAAGTTTTTGCATTGTTTTCGGGTGGAAATTTTGAATTTCGGAACCTTTGACTCGCGCGTTCTTTTTAGCTGAATTCCATTATCTTCTCTTGCTTTGTAGTCTTACACTCAAGCTCGTTGGTTCAAACTTCAAACTGTTCTTGCTTCGTTATTTTCAGCAATGTGCGTTTTTGTTCAGTAACGTTTGTGTGCCGAGGAACCACGCTAGCACTCGTTTACTGTAATTTTAGTTTATCTGTAATTGCATAGCATTGTTATGTATTGTATGAGCAAAATAAGGTTTTTTTTCATCCCGTTTTTGATTCTCTCTTAAAGTTAAAGCCGCTTATATTTTATGGTTCCGCAGTTTTTGTACAGTGATGTGGTTTATTTTGTATGTAAAACTAGTTTGAGTTTCTGCAAGGGTTGTCGACGTTTTTGTGCATCTTGGTAAGGTGTGGTGTGGTATTAACCATTGGGTCACTTTTTTTGAGGTGTACATGCTGTCAGTGATCTTAAGTGCGGGTTGAAATTGTATAAAGTTGTATATTGATTATAGTTCGTGGTTATTGACTTATACATTTCAAGTATCTGATTACTCGTACTTGTTTATGGTTTAATGGCTTGCAGTCAAGAGATCCTTTACTGTTTGAGTTGCTAAGAGAAAATATGGTGGAAGATGCTGGATATATGTTTAGTTAACACTGACGTATGGCGGGAAATACTAGATTTGATTTAAGTGCAGCTAAGTCAGATGAATTGGCTTTCAAGGGGAGTTTTACAAATGGGCAGAGAGGGAATTTGATGAATGGCACTTTGGACAGGTCTGCAGGCTTTCGTGAGGGTAATGAGGGGCAGATGTTTATTTCGGGTGCTAATATGTCGAGGGTGAATTCCACATCCGCAGGGGATTTGGCTTCTGTTGCTCAATGTTTAATGTTAGATCCAATAACCATGGGAGATCAAAAATATACTAGGTCAGGTGAGTTAAGACGAGTCCTGGGGATATCTTTTGGAAATACACTTGAAGATTATGCTTTTGGAACTGCTAATCTGAAGCCTCCCCCTCCAGTGGCTACGGAGGAACTAAAACGATTCAAAGCAAGTGTACAAGAGGCTTCTGTCAGGGCTAGGTAGTTTGAGGAATTTTATACAATACCATTAATTCTTTCTTCAAGTCACACCGATCTAATCTTTCTCCCCATTCCATATAATTTTTAATCAATTATGTCGCAGAGCTTGCATTTGCTGCATATATAGCTGATTTCCTATCATCTTATTAGTTTTTTTTCTTCTCTGTTTTTTGAATTTATTTTGACTAAATTGTCCTGAAAACTGTTTAAAAACTGATGACCTGAAGTTTGTTTATTATCACTTGAGCAGTCCTCGGTTCTGAAGTTTTAATATTCCTCTCAGATATAGATCAAAAAGGTTGGATGAATCTTTAGATAAATTGAACAAATGTTGGGAGGCTGTAAGCTTAAAGAAGCAACTTCGGAATGATTTGGTGCCAAATGAAAGGCTGGGTGGATCACAATTCTCGAAGATGGGAAGTCAGACTCATCGAAGCCCATCAGAGCTTGTGAATCAAAGACCAGAGGACAGACCTAAGAATGTCATTCTGAATAAGCGCATCCATACATCAGTTGCTGAGACACGGGTTTGTAGCCAGTGCTTTTAATTAACTGTTGCATTTCCTGTAGCTACACTGTGATTCTATGACATGTCAATTACCTATTATTGCATTTTTTTATTGTAAATCTTATTAGGAGAATAGAATTCCAATTGTACCAAACAGTAAAATAGAATTGTTCTGGTGCATAGGAGTTAAATTTGGGTAAGGTATAGCATGGTGATAATCTTCTCTTGATTCTGGTACAAATATATATATTTTTCTTTCATGCATGTGTTTCTCTGAAGATTTAGATGACACTATGGTAATTGACCTGAATGGAGGACTGGGATATTTAATGTTGCAACCTTATCAGTCATTTTAATTTTAATAAGGATCCATTTGGCTGAATTTTAACGGTTTTGGTTAAGGATTGGCCAAGTTAGATATCTCATATTTTCAATAATCACTATTTAAGAAGGAAACACAAGCAAAGGAGGAGGAACCAATGTAGAGGGGATTGTGTCTCCGGAAGAGGTTAACAACTGACCAACACCAAGCATTAAAACTTGTATGTATAACAAGGCTGTAAAGGAACATAAATGGAGAAATTTTACAATCAAGAAGCAAGAGTTTCTCTGCTTGCAGAAATACTAACAGATATACTCTTATTTTTAATCCTACCTCTGCTGTCAATATATTTGTTGTAAATATCTGGAGGAACTTGACTTAAATATTTTGTATTGCATGTGTAACTTGTTGAAGTCCGTCACTTATTGTAAACAATCATTGATAACTAATTGTTGCTATGTTTTCTTCTCTTGGATACTGACTATGCTATGTTCTTTTTATTTAGTTTTTACTTAAATCCTAATAGCTACACATTCTTCTGCCTTATCATAACTTCATTTTTTTCAACGTTCATATTTACTCTATTTGTTTTGTTGGAAAAACACTAGGCCGAAGGACTAAGTAATAGCTTTGCAAGGCAGCCTTTGGCCATGGGAAAGGATAGAGACAACATCAAGGATGGTAGCAGAGGTTGTGATATTGTTGAAGAGAAGATTCGAAGATTACCTGCAGGTGGAGAAACATGGGATAGAAAAATGAAAAGAAAACGTTCCATGGGTACTGTTGTTGCCAGATCCATTGATGGTGAAGGAGAGCAGAAAAAGGTTATGCATCTAAGGCTAGCTAATGAGTCAGGTTCACAGGGTTCTGATGCCCAAGGTTTAAGGTAATGAAAATTTATGAAATACTTTGGTTTCGGATTTCTGTTATTGTCAAGAAATGGCGATGATTACTGAGGTCTGGGAAGTGATCTTACCAGCTGTAAAAATGAATTATGGAACATGTTAATGCATATCAAGTCAATTTATCGTGTTGAAGTATCAACATTTGTGTTTAAGCATGCAAATCAACTTATCAAGTCAAATGATCATATTGAATTTTTAGGAACATTTTGTTTATGCAGTTATTACTTCCTTTGAAAAAAAATATATTTATTGGAGAAGAGTAAAAAGCTGTAAAGATGGCTAATATTTAGGATGGACTGACTTCTGGTCATGTTATTACTAAGGGGCATTTAATCATAGTACATAACTGGTATTCAATAATATGTAGCATTTTTTGGATACATTTTACGGCGTTCATTACTTCATTATTTGGAAAATGGCATGCAGTGTATTTTGTGGTTGCTGCATCTTGTTTGGGAACAAATAATTGGAATTTTCAATTTTCAGGGCATGGACAGTGTAGAAAGAGAAAAGAATCTAGAGAGAACCCATATTTCTTTGAATATCATTACGCAAGTGTATAGCATGTGAGTGTTATTTTATTGTAACTTAAGAGGCTATCTGCTACCTGTAGTACAAATGATATAGCTTCTATTTCAACACTCCCCCTCAAGCTAGAGTAGATAAATCACTTTCATCATGTTATAGAAATAGGACTTTAGAATGTGAGTGTTACGAGAGACAATAACAAGCTATGTGGTTAGACACTAGCTCAAAAGGGCAATCCTTTAGTAGTACATTAGTCTGATTTTGTACTTAGAGTGGTATTTATTATTTTAAATTCTAACCTTCCCATGGATTTAGATATATTTTAAATCATTTGTGTTTTTTTTTTCTCTTCCATTGTGAAGGTGATGAGGTGTGCAACAGATATCATGTTTACTAGTTTGACAATTCTTGGTGCATAGCTACTAATTTTACTAATGTCAACCAATGGGGTATACATGAACATGCTTTGATCTCATAGTTGAGTGATCAAAGATCGGCCTATGGTGACTTGATCCCTGTTGAGAGAGGGAGAGGAAACGGAGAACAAGTGAATGAATCTATATGTTTGAATTGCACACTGGAGCATATATTTGTATTAGGAGTCATAAATACAAGAGTGGTTACAAATAATTAGAATAATATACAGTCCCTCTAATTAACATAATTACATAACATATAATCTGCCCTATTTGCATTAGTACTATAATTACATTTGTCAGTTTTACCTGCCTCTATCTAAATTGGATGTGAACCAACATGGTGTGGCATGGTTGGTAGTTAACCTTGTCCTTTAAGAATGTGGTCACGGGTTCAATCCTTGGTTCGTGCGTGTGGAAAAACATCTATTGGGAGAGGTCAATCCCTTAAATGGATTTCAGATACCTGGTTCACCAAAAAAAATCTAAATTGGATGTGCTACATTTTTCATTCTGGAATCAAATCTGAAATGACATTCATATGGCCAAGTTGATTCTATGCCATTCATACCCTGTCTCCTGAAAGTGCAAGTGTCTAATTACATACCTTGTGACCTTATTTCATGATTCTGTAGTTCTTTTTTGCTTTTATTATTTACTAGTGAAAGGTTATGCTAAATAGGTTGCTATGATCTTAAAATGTGCTTTTTGCTATAAAAGCGTCAGAATGTCATAGTCATACACACTAGCAACAAGTAGTACTATTTAGTTTAGTTCCTGTTAGAGTCTATTCTGTTATGTGAGTCTGTTAGTCTGTTAATACTGTAACCAGATTCTGTTACAACAGAACTATGTTTGGAGTTCATTTAGCGGATAAAATTCATAGATCATTTGAGATTCTATCTTCAATTCTCTCTGTTTTTTCCTATTTTCTCACCAATTTACTCTTAACAAACAGCAAAGAATAAACTTTTTGCAACATTCTGTTTCTCACAGATCAGGATATTCTGGCAGTAATAGCAAGCTTGATGGTGCTTCCCTGCCTGCCACTTCCAATGCATGTATGACTGCCAATAATGAGCAAGAAAAGGTATCAAGGGGTTCAGTGGATGGATCAAATAAGGAACGGGTTGTGCTTAAAGGAAATAAGTATGTATCTGTTATTCATATCCATGATGCATCTATATAGTCCTTTGCTATAAACAGCTTTTAATTCTCTAATATAACATTATATTACAACTTTACAACTAATCTCCTTTTTTCTTCTTCTAGGTTTAATGTCCGCGATAATAATTATACAGGTGGTATCCATACTTTGACTAAAGGAAAAGTATCAAGGCCACCTCGAACAGGTGCTTTGATGGTTGGAAACTCATTTTCTGTTCCTCGATCTTCTGAAATACTTGATGCCGAGGAACAACCTTCAAATGTTAACAAGCCTCATTCAGTAAGTGGTACTATAAATCGTAGGCGTCCTTTTTCTGTAGGATCATCTTCATCTCCTATGGCCCAATGGGTTGGACAGAGACCCCAAAAAATTTCTCGCACGCGAAGAGCAAATGTGGTATCCCCCGTCCTAAGTTCCGATGAAGTGCATACGTTGTTAGAAGGTTGTTCCCCTTCAGATGTCAGTACCAGAATGACTTCTGCTACAACCGGTGGATTACTTATTTCCAATGGTGCTATCAACGGTGGCATTCACCCAGGTAAAATGAAACATGAAAGCGTTTCATCCCCAACCAAATTATCTGAAAGTGAAGAATCTGGTGAGGGAGAAAATGGTGAAAGTAAATTGGAGAAAGGATTGGAAAGTAATGAAGTTGATGGACGAGCCATAAATAATTCTCATAATACAAGTTCCTCCATGTTTACTTCGAAAAAGAAAAAAATACCCAACAAGGAAGAGGTTGGCGATGGTCTGCGTAGACAGGGAAGGGGTAGTAGGGGCTTTTCAGTTTTGAAGAATGGCGTCTCACCAATGAAAGAGAAGTTAGAGACTCCAACCTTGATGAAGCCAATTAAAAATATGAAGCGTGCTTCTGAAAAGAATGGAAGGTATAATTCTCTCTCTCTTGGTAGTCTAAACAAAAGGGACACCTTCACATTACAGTAAAGAAGATTAGTGGCAATTTTTTTTTTCCTTTTTTTTTTTAAACTTTGTCTTTGTTTCAGTAAATCAGGGCGTCCTCCTTTGAAGAAATCATGCGATAGGAAAGCTATTACTCGTATTGGTCATCCATCAACTCACAATTCCCCAGATATTGCAGGTATATTCATCTGTTTGAGCAACTACTTGTTGCATTAAATGAAATGGAATTTTTTAAAATGTTATACTTACAAATATGATAAACTTTTTATTTACTTGTCTTTTTATACCTATGTGGGTACTTTAATATAAACCTTAATAATGCTTTCTGACTCCCGACACTTTTGCTTGCAAACTGTCAATGCCCCTCCTTTTTTACCCTTAATTCTTCTAGAAGAAAATTCTAAATCATATGTTAAATCCTAACTTCTTCTGTCCTGCATCACTGATGTTTTCTTTTATGAGGAGTGTTAGCAACGCAATCTCTACTATTAGTTAAAATTTATTGAATACTACAAAATCATGAGTGGGTCTCAATAAATAAGAAGTGAGGCCCACAAAATTGTGATTTCCAATAAATTTTGGTTAATTGTAAAGTGTGTCAGAAGGAGTTTGTTGCTAGCTTCTCTTTATATACTTACTCTGTTTTAAAAGGGGTCTGTTAGTTATCAAGTTAATTCTCATTGGTATTTTCTGGGAAATTGTGCGTACAAGATTTATGTGATTGTGTATTGCTTTGTTCATATTCACTTTGAAATTTTTGCATAATGTACTAAACCATCTGAAATGCCAGTGGAGGAGGATGATCGTGAGGAACTGTTAGCTGCTGCCAACTTTGCTAGCAATGCCAGCTGTATGTAACTAAACTCAAAGCTGGTTTATGCTTTTGCAGTTTTATACTTGCCAGTTGCCACATTTGGGGTGTATGCATATATATATATATATATATATATATATATATAGATATTTAAATAAATTCCATTTATATGTTGCTTTTGACCTTGGCAGATATTGGCTGTTCTAGTTCATTTTGGAAGAAACTGGAACCTATCTTTTCTCCTGTCAGCTTGGAAGACATGTCCTACTTGAAGCAGCTGGTGGGTGCCTTTAGTATATTTGCTTTTATGAAATTTATGTGGCCCTTACTGGAGGCATTGCTTTCCCCTCCTTTTATGTTATTCTTTGCATCAGGTTAAAACAACAGAGGTTGATCTAAGATGTTTGTCTCAGATGCATGGCATTGGAAGTGATACACTGGTAATGCATAAGAAGCTAATATTTCATATTTCCAGCATTTTGCCTCTGTTACCTCATAACTGACAATTGGCATTGTACTTGGCATAATCTTTAACTGCTATTTTAGTTAGCATGTTTCTTCCTTTTTAGTCGCAATCTGGATTTGACTTTTGATCTAGCTGGAGTACATTTATTTTGTTGATTGCACGAACAACCTCCAAACTAAATCAACCTAAATATCAATTCTGAATGGACTGTCTCATTTTATACTTTCTATCATAATATTCTTCCATTCTTTTGCATCATATACATTAGCCAATAAGATGCATCTCATTGCATGGACATGGTAACACCGCTTATATAATTATATCTGAAATTTCCGTTATATAATTATATCTGAAATTTCCGTGTCTTTATGATATTTCATTCTTTCCCATAATTGAGACTAGTCAATAATGTGCAGCTCATGGCATTAATACATCCTCCAGAGCATGTTTAATGAAATCTCTGTCTGTTTCTCTCTCAGGAAAACTTTAGGTTCTGATCCATTTGTTATTTAAAGTATTGCATGTGATGATTAAAGTCATTATGCTACATTGAAAAACTGTGGAGCATAAATTTCAAAATAGGAGACATGAACTGAAATGTTTGAGTTTATATTGTTAGTGTAAAGATTTTTACATTGTCAACTAATTAAAAATCATCTTAGATATGACTTTTACATTAATTATTACAGAAGTCAACCGTTTTCAATTATATTTACATTGTCAATGTATTTGAATTAAAAATTTAATGTTAATTATCCAATTTTTTAACATTTGTCTTTCATTTATATTCTCAGGATAGACTTACACATACAGAAAGCCCTCTGTCACAAAGTTCTATCTCTAGAGAAAGAGAGAGAAGCGTTGCAAATCAAACTGATTCCAAGGAGATATCCTCAATGGATGACATGGTTGATCAACATCTGGATGTTAGTATTTTGTGCAGCCAAATGGATTCAGAAGGAAACAAAGTTGTGCCGTTGTATCAAAGAGTATTGACAGCTCTGATCATTGATGATCAATATGATGATGAAACTGTTGAAGATGGAAATATGCCTTCTCTTTGTGAAAGAGATGACTCTTCTCAGGTGGCTTGTTACGTTCAGGATGTTGAGAACCAATCCAGCATCAGGATGGAATATGAATTCAACTCTGACGAGGTTTCTTGTAATGGGAATGCTACCTTTACTAGTTGCACAAACATCCATGATCAAGAACTTGGTGTTTTTAAGCAAATGAATCAGGGATCGTTGCATCCAGAAATTCAGAGGTTGTCCATGTTATCTGAAAATGGTAATGATGAGTCAATGGGTATGCATGGAATTTCTTGCTCATCATCTTTCAGTCGCCATTTTGAGCAAATGCGTATGGAGGATAAACTCTTACTGGAGCTACAGAGTGTTGGCCTATATCCAGAACCAGTGGTAAGCATATTTTTAGAAACTTTAGAAAGCCAATGATCTTTGTGGTTTATTTATATGGGAGGTTTTCTGTATGTTTCAACAACTGTCTTTGTTCTTTTTTTCTTTCTCTTTCTATTCCATGCATGCATGCACACACCATGCATGAAATTGGATTGTTAGAGATATGAACTATTTATGTGGTTTTATTGTTAACTTCCCCTATCTATTATCTAAATTAAATTAAATTTCCGGACTGTAAAGTTTGCCTGTGCATTGTTTATGGTTCAAGCCTAATAACTCTTGTTTGATAGTGTTAGGGATTTACTATTCATATGCCTATACCTAATTTAATCTTTTAGCATGAGTGATGCTTGGATCTTTCACACAGAACATGATCTTTATGTGCTAGCAGATGGACATTGTGTTTAAAGAGTTTGCTGAGTATTGAATATAATAAAATTTTTGTTCATTTTTTAAAAAATTAATGCTTGAACTACTTACTGATCTCCTTATGGTTGTCTTCTAAAAGCCTGATCTTGCTGATGGAGATTGTGAAGCTATTAATCAAGATATTATTCAATTACAGAAAGGACTCTTCCAACAGGTTTTGATTCTTTTGTTTTATGATTGATATGTCTGCTGAAATGTAAGTAAAAGCTTTCTATAAACGAAAGAGAGAAACTCTAAAACAGAGAATGAAGAAGTTGATATTAACAACCCAACCGAAAACAGTTACAACTCTAGTTTATATACTAGAGCTAAGATAGCTGTACACAGCTGTTAACATAACTGTTAACTAACACATAGTTGAGGTAACCAGAGTAACTAACTAAGGTAGACTGAAAGAAAAGACAAGGAGTAATTCTACTATACTACTCTAATAGTAAGCTAGTTAATTGTTTAAGGAGCGGAATCTGCTTATGATTTTTAGTTATTCTTGATTTATTTACTTACCCGGTTGCCTATCTTCTATTTAACCAATTTTGCAGGTCAATAAAAAGAGAGAATGCTTTATGAAACTTATCAAAGCAGTAGAACAAGACAGAAAAATGGAACAAGGGTACAATATTTGATAATATATAGTTTATCTTGTTTCATTAATTGATTATACTTCTGATGTTGATAAAAAAAATTATTTGTTTATCCTTCCTATGTTGATATATTGTTATTGAAGCAGTCTGTATATTGTGTATCTATGCGCTGACCCTCACCAATAGCTAATCTATATTTTGTACTAACTTGCAGAGCCCTTGAGCAAGTTGCTATGGACAAACTTGTTGAGTTGGCATATAAGAAAAAGCTGGTAATTATTTTTTTTTTCTGTGCTTTTTTTCCTGTTGCTTTGTTCAATGTTGGTAATTTGTAGAATGTGGACCTTGTTGCAAGTTGCAAATGGCAATTGGTTTGAGCAATTTGATAGATTATTTGTAATTGAAACAGTTTATTTTTTATTATAAAGGTTAGTGTCCCCCATGTGTTACCAAGCATGTGCATGTGCTCTTAGATTATTCTTGTTAAGAATTTTTCCGTGATAGTGCTTTTGTCATGAAAGAGTTAACTGGTTTGCACCTTGAAATGACCCTTGATAATTTTGATAGGCCACCCGTGGATCTAGTGCTGCAAGATACGGACTTTCTAAGGTCTCCAGGCCAGTTGCTCTGGCTTTTATGAAGAGGACTCTTGCTAGATGCCGCAAATTTGAGGGAACAGGGAAAAGTTACTTTTTGGAGCCTCTCTTTAAGGATGTCCTATTTGCTGCTCCTGCTCATGACAACACTGGTTCAGCTGTTGCTGCAAATCTCTCACTAACCGGTAATTCTCAGCAAGAATCTGCACCATCAGGTTTCCTGTTTTAACCATGTTTTAATTGTTTTGGAAGTATTTGCTATGGTATACATGTATTCAAATAAATTGAGCCTTGGCAGTGAGGCATCATGTTTGTCAAGAAACAATTTCCTTAGGCTATTACTTTTTGCTTAATTTATATCTGTTCCTTCTTTCTGAAATCTCTCTGACTAGTAGGATACTTCCATTTTGTTTCTTATTGATTAATGGATTGGGCCTTGGCTCTTGCAGGTTATTATCCTTGCAGGGAGCATGATGTGTTGGGAAATCTAGACCATCCCTCCGACCAGGATTTTGCTAGGACTGGACCAATACTAAACAGAGGGAAGAAAAAGGAACTGCTGCTTGATGATGTTGGTGCTAGTCCTTCGCTGAGATCTGCATCAACTCCTGGTAGTTCTTTAATAGGTGGAGCAAAGGGAAAGAGGAGTGAACGAGACAGGGACCAAGACTCTTCTGGAAGAAATTCTGTTTCAAAAGGTGGTCGTTCTTCTGCAAAGGGTGAGCGTAAAACAAAAGCAAAGTCCAAACCAAAAACAGCTCAACTATCTAGTTCTGGAAATGGATCTCTAAGCAAGTTAATGGAAAATACTAACTCTGAGAATCAATTGGCTTGTGGCTCTAATGAGTTTGTTTCCGGTGATGGCAACAGAAAATGTAAACTTGGGTCTGTATCTCATAACTATAATGCTAATGATCTGTCCATTGGAACTGAGGAACCCATGGACATCGCATTAGACTCCATAGAACTAGGTGTAGGTAATGAACTTGATGGACCTCAAGACCTGGATTCTTGGTTGCTGAACATTGAGGAAGATGGTTTGCAAGATGATGCGTTTGGCCTAGACATACCAATGGATGATCTGTCTGGGTTGAATATGCTTTTATGAGGACGAATGCAAATATACATATGCTCTCAATCCCATACTGGATTTGGTATTTATGAACAGTGCTGTGTCGGTGGAAAGCTGCTTATACAATTCATGCTTCTGATGACTGGAACTTGTAATTATGCCCATTCTTTTTGTATACTTATTATCTACAATACCAAAGATAGAAACCCAAAGAAAGGGTTAAAGAAAAAGAAAAATGTAGTCAATTGTTCATATGATCTAGAGTTCTTTAGGTTGTAACTACTACATTCTTCAACAAAATTTTGATCATTCTGCTGTGCATTTTCTCATTTGGACTTTTAAATTACTTCATTATATGTTTGTTTTGTTGTGGGTTAAATTTTAAAATGATATCAAAGTCTATTTTAGTTATTACTCTTAGGCTTATTGAGTTACTGAAATTGGGTTGTTATTGGATCATTTGTAGATGGTTAGTCTTGCAAATATCATGTGTTGGGGGGTTACTTAGACGAGTGATATGAACAGTTGAGTTATGAAATTTTTTTATCAAGAGTTAACACATTTTTTTTTTTTTACCAAAAGTTGAGACAAACTTAAATTATAAGAAACATAACTATCCAAATCTTCCAAATACGCTGCATCCTAATGAGCATTTAGTATTATAGTTTTCTGATGTGCACCTATGAATTTCTCTGTTTTGCATGAAATGTTTTAGTTCGATGTGCACCTGCATAGAATTGTCGGTCTAAAATATTATTGCTGTTTAAAGTTCGGGCTTATTCTTTTGTCCATTGATGAAATTATTTATCGATTTTTTTTTCTTAATCTTTTGATTCATCAGAAAAATAATCCTGATTAATTTAGAGTTTGATCAAGAAATAAGTAAAGTTTGACAAAAAATTATTTATATTAAAGATTGAATTCGAGTTATATACTTTAACTTTAGCATATTAATCACTTATAACTTCTTTAGCATATTAATCACTTATAACTTAATGTGATCTTTAGATTTATTTTTGTTTTTGTATTAAATTCATATTATCTTGTATTTTGTATAAAGTAAAAAATATTATCTTGTTAAAGAAATGATAAAAATGAAATTCTTTTTGTCAATTTTTAAGAAAATGATAAAATGAAGATTATATTATTTACTATTTTTACATGATTTAAAGTAAATATATTAATATCAACATCAACAACACATGTTATCCAAGTTAATTAGGGTCGTGATAAATAAATTCAATGATAGATAGGAGGATGTTGATAAAAAAAGAAATAAAAGTAAACAAGGGAGAAGATGAAGAGAAGCAAGATGGACTAAAACATAGAGATAACAACGAGTCTAATCCTTCACCAAGTTTGTAACTTTTCTCCATTCTGTCCTAAAACACACCATCTGCAAAGCTATATTTCACTCCATTAAGTCTTGTTTAATTACCTTTTCATAGGTAAGTTTCAGTCTATCTATAGCTCTCTTTGTGTCGAACAGTTGGTAATAAATTTTTGTTACTAAAACATATAACACCGTTTCCTTGAATGTTCAAACTACCTCAATCTATATTCCTTCATCTTTTTACTCAAAATACTATTATTACCTTTCGTCGAATATGTTCATTTTTTATCTCCTAAAAAAAAAGTAAAGAGTAATAAAATAAGTTGATATTTTTATATTATTAACGAAAATATGTTAACTAAAAAAAGAATTTGATGGATAAGGAATTTTTTTATACTGTTTTTATTACGTGAAATAACTCTGTAAAACAATTTACAAAAGAAAGAATAAAACCAACGACTTGTTTTCCCTGACTGTCTCTCGAGGCATGATTTCATCTGTTCTGTTCTGGCTCTTATTTTCCTTTGTCTTGTTCAACCATTTTGACTGACTTTGGTTTTGATTATTATATATGAACCAAACCAAACTCCAAAAATACTTTAAGTTTGAATTTCTTGACGGAGAAACCAATGCCTACTGCTGCAACTGCAACTACTGCACCAGATTTTTATTGAATGAGAAGAGAAGACAATCTCCAAACACAATAATTTCTTTTGACATTCTCATTCACACTAAAATGATTCGTCAATCTCTTTACAACCCTCCTTCCATCTCCTTCTCAACCCCGTCTCCGAAACGCCACCATTTCCCCCCTCCAAGTTGGAGAATTCGATGCGACGCGTCGTCGGTGTCGGTGTCGGTGTCGGTGGAGCAGAAGGTTGTTGGGCCTTACCCTGGTGGGCTGGGCCCACACACGGGGAGAGACCCAAACGTGAAGAAGCCAGAGTGGTTGAGGCAGAAAGCTCCTCAGGGTGAAAGGTTCGAAGAGATTAAGGAATCCTTGTCCCATTTGAAGCTCAACACTGTCTGCGAGAAGGCACAATGCCCCAACATAGGAGAGGTTTTATTTTATTATTATTATTTTTTAAAATTCTTTTGCATTCCCTCTTCCCTTCTCCCTTGGATTCTTATTTATTGTTGAGCTTTAGATTGTTGTGTGCGTGTGGACAGTGTTGGAATGGAGGCGGAGATGGCATTGCAACTGCGACAATCATGGTTCTTGGGGATACGTGCACACGTGGGTGTAGGTTTTGTGCTGTGAAGACCAGCAGAAACCCTCCACCTCCTGATCCTATGGAACCGAAAAATACTGCTAAGGCCATTGCAAGTTGGGGGTGAGTGTGAGTGTGAGTGTGTCTCTGTGTGTGCTTTCTGCTATTTATTATGTATGGTTCTGTGTTTTATGTTCTTAGACCTTTTTCGATTAATTTCTATCAAACTTGTACGCCTCAGCTTTTGGGAAAAAAAAAATAGAGGAAAATTGTTTCTATAGAATTTAAAGTGTGTAAGTTGATTTTAACTTGTGGGAGAAATTGAATACATTTTTCTTCCATAAGTGTTTATGGAAAAGTTTATCCAAACAGAGTCTATCTCTGGTGTATTTGCTTAGTTTATAGGGATCCTTAGATCATTTATGCAGTAGGATTGTACCTGTGGTGTCTCTTTAGAGCATAGCCAATGATTTCTTTAGGGAATTAGTGCAGATCACATGATGTTATGCAAAAGGGGGTTTGAAACTTTACTTGGATAGTTACTCTTTAAATTTTGTCGTTCTTTAATTTTGTTTTTTCATTCAATATAAAAACATATGTGCGGGCAATCTTAGATAGTGCCCAAGATGTTGTACCTTTCAAATTGCACAGCCACACCTTAGGCTCCAATGAGTTCTTACCTGAAAGTTTTCAGGGAGTTATTTGCTTGCTAACATAAATATACACAAAATTTGCTTGGTGATAATCAGATAGGTAATTAAGTAATCATTATCATAATAATCAGATAGGTAATTAAGCAATCATCTTGATGGTCATTGCCTTCTTTCAGGATGCATGTGATATACATTACCGTAAATATTTTTATGCAAACTTTTCTAGTTTGTTAAAGGTTATCAAATTCACATACATCTTTTCTTAGGAACCAGGATTAGAAAATAGGTAAAAGAAAAGAAAGATTGTATTCTAGATTTCAAAAGAACAGAACAAAGGAGATTGATCTCTCTTCCGAGGGTTCCCCCTTTCACACAGAGCTAAGGCTCAGTTTATAGTTGATACAAAACAGAATGATCTCCTGATGGGTCATGAGCTAATTTCTACAAGTTACAATGCCTAGATTTATCATGGGCATATATTGTGTGCTACTAAAACTTTATTAGATCTCATTCCCTGCTAATTACAAGCTACCATTTTTGCAGTGTGGATTATATTGTCCTAACAAGTGTGGATCGTGATGATCTGCCTGATGGAGGAAGTGGCCATTTTGCTCAGACTGTCAAAGCTATGAAGGTGCTTTGATATATTGGAATGTTGTTTATAATTCATTTTAGAAGGTATACAATGCAAATTGCTAATACATGCTAATTGTTGTCTCTATAATTGCTTTGCAGAATCTCAAACCTGACATCATGGTTGAGTGTTTAACTTCTGATTTTCGGGGTGACCTGAAGGCTGTAGAAATTCTGGTTCACTCAGGTTTAGATGTCTTTGCTCACAACATTGAGACAGTCAAACGCCTCCAAAGAATTGTTAGAGATCCAAGGGCAGGGTAAGCTGCATTGTTGATCCAACTGCTTTGTCATATCATAATATCAACCGTAAAACCATTGCTTCTTCAAAAGTAAAGTAAAAGCTAATACATATATAATTTCCTTAATGTATAATTTCCTTTATGAGGAATAGTTATTTTGCTGGAAATATATATAATGAATGTATAAATAAATAAGTATAAATATATTTATTTCTTTTATGTTGTATGGTTACAGGTATGAGCAAAGCCTGTCAGTTCTAAAACATGCAAAACATAGCAAGGAGGGTATGATAACAAAAACTTCTATAATGCTGGGCCTTGGAGAAACTGATGATGAGGTGAAGGAAACAATGGCTGATTTAAGGGCCATTGATGTTGATATTGTGACATTTGGTCAATATTTGCAGGTTCGTTATGTAAAATACTTTAATGGTTTCCATACCTGCTTCTCATAGATTAGAAACCAAATCTCAAAATCCTATCCACCATGCTTACAGATGGTGCTAATCTTTCATTTGATCTCATAGTTTTAAGTTGTGATAACATGTTTTATTGAATCTATGAGGTTACAGTATGGTTGGCTCAGCGGACAATAGTCATAATACACCTTGCAGATCTTTATTATTGATTTATAACTTGTGGCTTATTGTTGATTCAAAAGATTTTATTGTTGCAGCCAACTCCCTTGCACTTAACTGTCAAAGAGTATGTTACTCCTGAGAAGTTTGATTTCTGGAAAGAATACGGGGAATCTATTGGTTTTCGTTATGTAGCTAGTGGTCCACTGGTAAGTTCTTCGCAAATGCATTAGAATTTGATTGTACTTTTCTTGCGGTATAACTTGACATGTGTGTTATCAATTGTGCTTTTAACTGGCCTCCACCACAAAAGGCCAACTTCAGTTGATAAGTTGCTTAATTATCTGATCATCATATCATTAAACTTATGGAATCCTTACTGAAGGTCCTCTGTGTTTTTCAGGTGAGATCATCGTATAGAGCTGGGGAGCTGTTTGTCAAGACAATGGTACGAGAAAAGGCCAAGAATGCTGGTGACTCGTTGTTATGATCTTTGGTTCTGCAATTATGTATATTAGGCAACAACAACTGACGAGGTTTTAGCACTTTCATTGCTATTGCTAAGGAGAAAATGGTTAAGTGCTGAGCACAGCTTTACGTATTCTTTGGACCAGTATTGTTTCTCAATTTATATTCTTTAGTAAATTGACAATATACGTAAGTTAATTGAGAGAGTGAAAAAGAACAAAAATTTCAAAAGCATTATAAAGCGAGAATGATAATTGGTTTACTTACAAGTTACAAGGAGGGTGTTTACTCTTATTTGCATTTGGTTGTTAGTGGCAATAGCTGTATTTGTTTGGTTACCATTTTTCTAGTGTAATGGTCACGTTTTGATTTTATCATTTGATAAAATTGAGTATATCTAAAAGAGAAATACTCAATGTTCATGCTTAACAGTCATCACTATTTTGTTCGGCCATCTCAAGTGTTTTGGTAATTGAGAACATTTCTTCTATGCTTTGAACTTTTATACCTGGGTTATGATTGTCTGTTCACGTCACGAAATTATTATTGTTTAATAATATTTTTTGTTAATGGGGTAGTAGTTTTTTTTTTTAGTTTTTTAATAAACTACCATTTTTTTCCCTAAACAGGAAAATATAATGTTAATAACCAATACGTGTTAATAATTAAGTGTAATCCAATTGTCAAATTTCAGGTGTAAGAATAATATCAATGTTTTACAACTGGAGCGATGACTTTGACGTTTTGCCAAGGGATTGTTCAATGCTTCAATTTTTTACATTTTGGCTCAAATGAAAATAAGTTCATGATTTAAGGAGCAGTTTCGTCCAACTGTCCAAGGTTCTTGATATGAAATTAATTAGTCTAATAAATTCAGGTATTATATTTTTTAAAAACTAAAGACGTGATGTGATTTGTTCTGGAAAAAAATTTAGGTTCTACCAACATATTTTTGTGCAAAAATTATGTGGCTTGGTTTTAGTATGGTCGTTTTTTTTAAAGCGTTTAAATGGTATATGCTTGAGAAGTTATTGACAAATATAAAAGAACTTTTTTAGTTTGTTTACGATGAAAATTATTGTTAAAAAAATAAAAATAATAATAAAATAAATATTAAATTTTATTCATTAATCATGTTTTCTTTTTAAGAACTTCTAATTATGTTTAATCCGATTTCTTTTTCAAAAAAGAAGAGAAGCAACAAAAAAACATGACGGGATGGGTTTCGCACGAATGACGCCATGCAGGGCCTAAGACCAAGGATTGTAACATGTAAATCAGAAGCATTTCTGCCATCCAACATCCAAGTCTTCCACCAAATTCAAGTAATTTTCCAAGTGAAATGATGAGAAATCTCTGTGCCAATACTCTCTCATATTGCTAAACATTAATTTTGAATGGGATATTTCATTAAAACGATCCCCAAGATTTCTTTTAATAAATATTAACCTTCTGGTTTTAACCCTAATCACATGGGATGCATCATGCATGCCAAACTTGGTGGATTCCACTGTGTCAGTACCTAATCTCTGTAGCCGTTGTAGATTCTCTCTAATGTTTCCAATTTAACATGTATATGCCCTCAATTTCAAACATTACAGTATAATTTTAGTCCATTTATTTTCCCCAATTTAGCATTGAAGAGTTTTTTTATTACCTCATCAGATGAGTGGGTTGGGTAGTGTTCACTCTATACGATAGGTGTTCTTTAAGGAATAATCGGACCAGTGGGAAAAAACTCACTATGACCAAATTCTTTAGCTTATAAGACAGATAAAATGCAATGAATAAAGAAAAAAGAATGAGTTGGCTAATACTGTCATTTAATGACCCAACTAATTAAAGTATCCTCTCTTTTTTCCAAAGCAAAGTTGCCGAAGAGAATATGACCCACTATAAATTGATTTAGTGCTCAATAATTGATGAAAAAGAAAAGTCTTCTATTGTGACTCCTCAATCCACTTGATTCACCCCCAACTTAAGCCAAAAACAACCAACCAATTATCTTCAATATCACCTTCCATATATTGATACTGCAAAAGGTAGTTACATATCATTCCAAAAAACAATGATCAATAAAGTAGCAGTTCTATTAGGCTTCTGATCCTGATCCAGTCATGGACTTTTGCATAGCCAAATCACCAGACAATAGCTTCAGTTGTAAGAACTCATTCACAGCAACAGTGGAAGATTTCACCTAGTCTGGCATAAAGTCTCCTGGGAACTTCAAGCAAACTGGTTTTTCTTCTATGGCAGTGAATTCGAATGTCTTTCCAGGTTTAAACACTCTTGGCGTGTCATTCATGCAAGCAGATTTCGGTGTTGGTTGTGTCAATGTGCCACACTTCCATCCAAGAGCAACAGAGGTTGCTTTTGCGCTGGAAGGAAAAATTTATTCAGGATTTGTGGTCTGTGGATACCAAGAACAAGGTTTTTGCCAAAGTGTTGGAGAAAGGAGAGGTCATGGTGTTCCCAAGAGGCTTAGTGCAGTTTCAGATGAATGTTGGAGATGGGCCTGCTACCATTTTGGGCAGTTTTGACAGCCAAAATCCTGGCCTGATGAGGATTCCTAATGCAGTTTTTGGTTCTGACATAAAGGAGGAGCTTTTGGAGAAGGCTTTTGGACTGAGTTCTAAGGAGCTTTCCAAGTTGAAGAAGAGGTTTTCTCCTAGTTAAAATGCATTTTCTGTTTATGGAGACGGTGGAAAATTTAATATGATACCTATTATTGCAGAATATTGCTGATGATTAAATGAAAATACCCACATCAATATAAAGCTATTGGATTGATTTGCAGTTAATAATTATTTTGATAATTCAGCCTTTCTTACATAAAGGGCTGATTTTAGAGCTACAGTTATTTAGTATAGAAGTACTTCCATTTTAAAATTCACTTCCCTTCAGTTAAGGAAGGAGCTTAAGAGGAGTTTGAACTGATTAGAACCTTATTTCCAACTTCTAGCTTTTGTCTTCTGGACATGTTCAATTACACGTTTGACACAAAAGCTAAAACTCAAAGAAGTGGTTGGGGGCATGCTTTGTATGTATGTCTTCACTCTTGTACTTTTCCATTCTTCTACGCTTTGCTTCTGCCAGGGTGCTTTTATCCTGCAGCATCATTTTGAAGAGCCTGTAACTGCTCCAAAAGCTCATCTGTTAACGATTCCCCTTCCCCTGTTTGGTTGTTTTACCTTTTTTACTAGCATTTTAATTTGCTTTCTCGTGTGCATTTAGGTGTCACGCTTTTTATTTATTTATTGGGAACCAAACAAGCCATGACTATAGGACTATAGGTGTCAAATACCTTCAAAAGGAGAAGGGTGAATAAACTAAACATATTCTTTGTTGCAAAATAAAATTAAAGAAAATTATCCATTTATTTTGTAATATTTTATTTCAAGTTTTCTCCCCCTTCGTTTACATTTTATAAATTATTTTTTAAATAAGTTTTAAATCTCAATTTTTTTTTCTTCGTTTCAATGGAGCAAAAGTGTTTTGGAGGTAATAGGTAGAAGTCATGGAGGTCTCCCTAAGAATCTCAACCTTTGAACCAACTTTAGAAGCCTGATCATAAATGGTACTTGTTCTTAAATCTTAAGGCTGTTTGGTTTCTAAGAAGGTGGAGTGGTTTTACATTAACATACTTATTACTAATACATAACATATATATGCATATTTTCATTTCAGCAATCTTCACTTAAAATTACAAACAAAAGGTGATTTGGCTGCTTGTGAAAATCAGAATGACAAATCCAGTGTTATTGATCAGATAACATTAATAATAAAAAAACACTCAAACAACCATGTTCTTCGAGGCTCTATAGATGATAAAAACATACCCTGATCTAGATCAGTTGTTTAACACTGCTTACATTTTTATGGACATTCCATTTATGTCATAGTTAGATCAATGCACTGAGCATCTCATTCCAAATGTCTGGCACCCCAGGGAGGCACCAATGGCTGCAATCAGAGGAAATACCTGTGCCTGCTTTCTGCCTCTCTTCACTCATTGCCTTGCTATACACTGAAGGATGTCCATCTCTTCGGAAAGCAGTCATTGTTGTAATGTCTTGCAGATATACCGGATATCTCATTCTCTTTAGCACTCCTTTTAGCACTACCAGTGGTTCAGGAACGTGTATGTGGCTGAAAAATTGTAATGGCTTCCTCTGCTTATAGCATTTCCAACCATTTAGCCTACATATATATAAAAATATGGAAACCAGAGGAGCTGAGTGTAGCAAAAAATTGTTGTATCCGGGTCTAAAGTGAGCAATTCATTTTAGAGAATAAAATAAGTAATTTCAATCGTTGATGCGAAAATCATGGCTGATATTATATACACATGTATCACAAATCATGCATGTATTAGATTATGCCCTTTACCTTTTTGTTTATTTTATAGTAGCCAAATCCAACAGTTTATTTTAACTAGGCAATAAAAATAGATTGTACCTGTTATGTCTAGGTGACATGCTTCGGAAAATAACTCGAGTTCTTCTTGGGTCCAAATTAAGATCCACCCACCTTGCCCACGTACTGAGTCCTTTCTGATAGGCAACCATAGGATTCATGTTTGTGATGATACTATTTCCCTCCATGTAATAATCCCACCTGATATTAATCAAGGCTGAATCCATTAGGATGTGAAAATGGCAAAAAGGTTTGGTACCCTTTGGTGCATTCTTAACTGTTGAGGACTTTAGATTATAGAAAATTAGAAATGTCATTATTTACCGAGAATTAAATTATGGAGAGAAGAGAAAAGAATACTACATTCAAGGGGAAGACTAGAGAATGAGAAAGCTTTCTTACGAGCGTGTTTGGCCCGAGTGAGTCCACCAGTGGGCTGAATCAAAAACAAGAACATCAACTCCCTTCCAACACCTTGCATTCTCTTCAATCAAATCCAAATGTAGAATTCTCTTATTGCCAGCCCCTTTCTTCAGTTCTACCAACAATGGTGCCCAGAAGAACTCAATTGATGTCTCAAAATCCTGCAATTGAACTATATGGTGTCAGTCATTTTCAAAAGGAAAAGAAGAAGAATAAGCTTTGATTCATTGATTGATGTCATACCATAGCATGGAAAGCCATTGAAGGACCATTATAGGTCACCCATTTTCTATCAGTTGGAATTACTCCTTGAACCAAGCATACAAGAGATTCCCATTGGTTTCTCATTATGGAATCACCCACCAGCATTATTCTCTTTCTTCTCATTTTATTTAGAAACTCCAGTGCAACAAATCTGTTGGTGTCATCAAGAAGCCAAATTCATATGCAACTTTGGCCAAGAGTGGAATTGATTTACTAACTAATAACTGCATAAGCTCTCCAGTTACAAGTAAACGACTATTTTCCAACTGAATTTTGAGTATTTAATATCTCTATTTTTTTAGCAAACATAGGAAAAAATATTGATCATGCATGCATATAAAATAATAGTAGTAATAATAATAATAATAATAATAATAATAATAATAATAATAATATGGTTGCAATGTGAACAGTGTCAAAGTTTAGATAGTATAAACACCTTGGGATGGAACAACCAAATGGCTTCCACTTCCACTTCTCATAGTCAGAATCTGGCCTTCCATTCTTTTGACAAGCAACTGCAGTGCTGAGATAGGGACAATTTGAATCATAGAGAGGGTAAGATTGATCAAAAACCCATTTTCCAACAGAGTAGTCACATTTTTTCCAATAATCTGTCCGGGTTTGCACAACGTTAATGTCTTCAATTTCCATGTCAATCCAGCTGGTCTCATACTCTGGGTTGATCAGTGAAAATGTGCAGTGGAAGAAGCATAGCAAGATGGTGCACAAGAGAAAGGACAGCAAGTGAAGCTTTGGTTTTGCCATGGAAGCACAAGGTGAGAGCATACTGTGAATGAATGGTCCCAATGGAGGGAAGAAAGCCTTTGTAATTTAGAAGGGCCTTGTGTTGAAAAAAGAAAGTGTTTCATCATGGCATGACTTCCGGTGGTGTGGACCATGGAAATATGTTACTTTCACTTGTTGACATTGCCCTAGACTGTGGTAATTGATATCTGTAGCACTTTTCTTGTTTCTTACTACAATTGACGCGTACCTTTTTACGTCCTTAATGAGTATATTGATTTTTAGAACATAGAGCAAGTAGTACATTTGCCTGATATGGACAGCATTTGCTTTTGCTTAATAGATCGATACATTGAAGAAGTACTGGAAAACGATTAAGGGTTATTCACTTAATTATTGAGGCTTATTACACTTCGTTAGTCTAATCTAATATCTTACACATCTATTAGTAAATATTCTGTCCTTAATGTCCATTGATAGGAATATGATTGTTAAAATAGACATTATTACAAATACATGCTAACTTCTCCAACCCCTTTTTGCAAGCGCTTTACCCATTTCGAACAACATTTCGACCTAGTGATTGTAGGAAAAGACTTAACATCAATGGAGATTGATCATCCAACCATATCCTAGACAGGTTAAACAGTTCATGGTTGTTATTTTGGTAAATGGTTTTTATAATCATATATGATGTCTTTCAATTGTTTACACCATCTACGCATAGACAACGTTCAAGTGAAGCTGTTGATGAAAAAGTGTTGCAGTGCTGCTTGGTAGAGAAAAAATAGATAACGGGATAGTTTGGACATGTTTTCTGGTATATGCAACAAAAGCACTATGTAGCAAGAAGTATCAAGGTGTTAGGAGTGATAAAAGGAGTCTTTCGTGTTTAATGTCTCAACCAACTGAACCAAGTAATGCTTCTGGGGTTACTTCGACATGGGTTGCTTATCAAACCAGTGCGGTCTGCGGTGCTTTCTCCTTTCATTTTGCTCTAGTAGCATTGACATCAAATTACAATGTTGAAATGCCTGTTACTTCTGCGTAATACGGGTTCTGCTTGGCTACATGCATGCATAAGGTGAATGGAGCATCTTTATAAGCCGAAGTACAATAAGAATAAAATGGAACACTTAATCAAAATATAGCAAAGTAGGGACAATTGTTCACATAAAAAACTGACAAGTTTAACTTGCAAGCTCAAATGAATTGTTCAAAAAGCGAGAATTATTTTTCTCCAACAAAATAGCCTAACTAGATCTGAAACAAAAACTACAGATACTTAAAACAAACACATACTGCGAACTAGGAATGAACGAATCATCATGCCATGGGTAGCACACGGGCTTCCTTGAAAGGGTCCTCCAATCAAAATACTTTGGGCTCAAAAAGCCTGCTAGTGAAGCCCAACGAAGAATAGATCAACCAGGAGAATGTTTCCCATGAACTTACTTGGGAAGCCCAGTTTCATCGTTCAGAAGTGCTTGACTGCTATCAGAAAGCAAAACAGGTCCCCTTCCAGGTCTTGTACATATGAAATAACTGACATCCCCCTTGTATTTTTGTGATGGAATATTATCTTTGATTTCTGGAGGAGGTGGCAAAGCTTCTACGTCCTGTATTCCATTGATCCCAGCATCTTTTGCAATTGACTTGTCCCCAATAATGTAACTGAAGGGAGTGTGTATTGCAGGTATAACTGAGAAATTCAAAAGATTGACAAAAATCTAAGAATACTATGCATGCAAAACTTTGAAAGCACCTGCTGAGGTCATCTGAATTTGGAGGGAAGTAGTAAAGCAGCCTCTGAATCAAAGATGTAGCAGCTTTCCTGTTACGTGCAATTAGAACAGCATTTGGCCCCGCATCAAATGTATAAGCTACCTGCAAGTCAAAACTAATTAAATATTTGAATAGATATATGCAGATTTATACACATTTGTTAGTTTACATGAGCCCGCATAATATCACACAACTAAAACTAGATGTATATGTACACATTATTCAAATGGGGATTATACGAAAGTTTGATGTGGTGCAGGGGCGTGGCATAATGACACAGGAAACTCAGTTATCGAATAGTAGTGAAGTGGAAAATGCTTCACAAAATAAGGAGAACAAAGAGAATAGGTCAAATCAATCCTCGAATAATAATAATAATAATAACAGTTCTCAGATCATTCAACTGTTTTATGAAACTTGTGGATATCTTTTCTCCAAAGTATATATGATATGATCATATGATATGACCAAATGAAAGAAAGCTAAAAGATTTGTCCACTGCGTTTGAACTTGAAAACAATTAATTTTATTTTAATACGAGATAAACTTCACAAATATTGACCATGGGAATAAACTGTGCTACATATGACACTATAATATGACCAACAAAGTAATTCAAACCTGGGGAGCTTCTTCTGAACGGTTCCACTTTTCAGCAATGCTGATTATTCTGAAGAGAAAATGCACCGGCAATAATAAATTAGGAAAGAACTGTGCCACACTTGTCATCTAATCACAGACGTAATAGTAACACCCAACTCTTGCAATTATCAGTAACTACCTGTGGGATGTATCATTCATGTAAAATATAGGGGGGGATGTATCCAGGCAGACTGCATGAAACTGGTTGCTATCAGCACAGGTCAATTGCGAAAAAGATGCAAAATCACGATTTTTAATGGCTTCTTCCATTTGCAGTATCCGCTTTGGCACAATTTCCTATTGCAGTCAAAATGAGTAAATGACAAAAATACAAAATAGTCCCAACTATATCACTATGAGATAGTTATTTACTTATTTATTTATATAACAATGGGCAGCGAACAGACCATAAAACTTCCATACATTCATAATTAATAACTAGTGTTTGCATTCAAAGTTGAAATTGATAGAGAAACAATGGAAAATAAATTACATTGTTAACAATAGTAAGTAGTGTAGCTTGAAGTGAGGATCTTAGTGTAGACAAAATGTATTGGAATACAAAAATTCTCCCTGATTTCAGTAATTAAAAGCTCAGAATGTCAAGATTCTAGAAAAAAACCAAGGGGATCCCCTTTCTATAGTGGTCCAGGGGTGTATTTGGGTAAATAACTCTTTAAGCACTTACTCGACAAGAGCTTATTCATAAGTGTAACTATGAAAGCTTATTGAAATAAGTTGAAGAACTTGATTTGTTAAGCTTCTCCACAAAACTTATTGAAATAAGCTAAAAAAAACTTATACGAAGGCCATAAGTCATTTTTATATATCCAAATCAGCTTCATTGAAGCTCTACCCAAACACCCCCTAGATAATTAATCTAATTTGTACAGAGGAATGAAGTACCTTTGCCCTGTGTTGTAAAAGCAAACTTGTTTCAACACTCTCACGCATTCCAGAGGTGCTACTTGTTTCCTTCTGACGTGAGCTAACCTATAAATAGATAACAAGATGGGAATATTGAGTAAAGTATGGAATATGAGATGATAGAGTAAAGCAGATACATACTGCCAATATGAAATAGAAACATGCCATTGACAAGATAAATAATATGGCTTAGACAAATTAAAAAACAAAATCAAGATGGGGAAAGTATTGCACAGCTCTCATTTAACCACCACCACATTCTACAATTTAATATGTAAGTCACTTGAATATACAAAGAAAAATGATATGATATCAAATAATAATGAAGCATTTAAGGTAGTATGCAGTATGAATAATGAAAAACTAGACAGACCATAACAAAATTAGAGATACTACAAAAGCCATAAAATAGAATGCAAACACTTAAGTTACATTGCTATACCAATGTTGCATAAACTTAACCATAAATGATATGGAAAAACAAAATATAGAGTTCTTTGATTTAGTAAAAACAAGTGACAAATTTCAAGCATATGGAGTTCTATGATCTGAAGAAAACGCATATTCCAATTGATAATATGATTATTATCAGGTTGGCAAATGACCACAACAGACCATTTTTATTGAAATATGTTTCCAGGTGCGCTTGACATTGAGAAATGACCACAACAGACCATTTTTTATTGAAATATATTATAAGTCACTCAAAATTAAACTCATCCATTCAATTAAAAAGACCAAGTGTCATACCACGGCAATAACAATAACAAGATCATCCCAGTGCTTTTCATCAGCAAGTTGAACTGCAAGACTATCACTGCCATTATCCTCCTACAAATGGAGAAAAATAGAAATTACAAATGGTTTCTTGGACAACATGGTGCATTATCAAATTACTTACTTTTCCCATTATCCACTTGACAAATCCCCCAAATAAGCTGCGACAAGCACTACCTGATCCTTGCCTGCACATAATGACAATTTTCACAAGTGTTACCAGCATGTTATTGAAATTCAAAGTGTCCAAATGAAGCCATAAGACCTCCCAAAATTAAAGCCAATAACAAAATAAAGACCTTGCGATAGCAGATAGCTGGCTTTCATCTTCTTTGACATTCATTAGCTTCCCAAGGGCATAAGCTGCAAATAGAAGACAAAATCATTAAGACGGGTGGTAACTAATATTAAGTCCAATATAAAATAAACAAGCACCAAGAACCTTGCTATTTCAAATAAGAAAGCATGAAAACAAGATTGAGATTGCAGTAGAGAGAACAAAACTAAAATTTGAAAATCTACACATAACTCCAAACAATACGATGTTAGATGCAATATTCAAAAAATTCTTGAATGAAGAATAAGGCTACTCCTCTATGAATCCAATCCTAAGGAATAAAACACACTTCATGAAATTAGCCTGTTTGTCCAGGAAAACCATTCTTCATGGTGGACTGTTGAATCAATAATTAAAATTATTGTAATGTTGTCATAACAATGAAATGAAATAAAGCTCGAACAAAAATTGAAGAGTAACATGTGTAATACCAAGGCAGGCAAAACCCGCGGCTGATGAAGCCAGTCCTGCTGCAGTAGGGAAGTTGTTGTACGAAGCAATGTGTACATGCAATTTGGCCCAATCCTCCTTTGTGATCTTGAGACCCTTTTTTTCATCCTCAACATCACAAGCACGAGCACGGATCTCCCTTAAACAGCTCTGGAACCTGCCCCCAGAAAGAGAAATCTCCTACACTAACCACCATAACCAAATTCCATGAATAAAAAACAGAACGAAATCAGCAAGGCACGCAAGCCACTTTTGAAGAAAGAAAGAAAGAAAAAAAAAAAAAAACAACCATCTCCCTCGAATATGCACAAATCATGAAGAAGTTTAATCAATTTGATCTCGTTGATTTGTTTCCTTTCGTTCTGATATACGTGTTTATAATGAAATTGGTTTGAATCGTAAACGTGGGCATACCTTGCCATTGAGCCACATGCGATCTTGTTGGAAAGCGGAACTGACGGCAACAGTGGTGGTGGTGCAGAGGTGGGTGGGATCGAGAGTGACACTGATACTATCGTTAACCGGTAAGATCAAGGTTTCGTCTCTTTTCCCCCAATACTTGATAACGGCAATGTTGGTTGGGGTCTGTGCAGTGACCATGAAAACCCAGTTTTGCGACTCACTCGCCATTATAGGAATTTCAAACACTGGGCGGGAAAGTGAAGGAAGAAGAGAGAATTAAGGATCTGTTTCAAAGGAAAGAAGGAATGAGAATCACAGGAAACCTTTATTTGGGTTTTTTCCGTTATACTCTCTCTGCAAAACCAAATTCTCTATGATTAATTTTGCAAACGGTTTTAGTCTTTTCATTCATAAATTAATCCTTCTTCCTTTATCATCATTATCACCCAACAACACCAGCGGTGTTTTAACTTTATTCAGCTTAATGATAATTACAGTTCTAACCCTCTTCTTACTTTGTCTGATCACTTATGCATTACCGCCGCGCTATATATATAACTTTTTTTTAAAAGCCATAACTAAATTTCTATTTGTCTCTTCTCTTAATTATATTATTTTATATTATATTTATAAAACTTCAACTTCAAAATTTATTTAAGACATTTGGATTCGAATTACTGGGATCGATGAATAAAATATTGATTAATGTATTTAATAATGTTAAATTTGTTAATGATTTATATTTTTTTTAAAATTAGCATGATACATTTTTCATTCTTTTTCTTTAATTATTTTTATCTAATTAATTAATGTGTGAAAGCATTAACTGATATCTGTACATAGTATACGCGTATTTGAATTTTGAAGATAAAATATATATTTAAAATTAATTTCTAATATTCAGTTACAATTTATTAAATAATTTAATTGATATTAAAATCATGAGATATTAAATTATTTCTAATATAAGATAAATTTTAGGAGAGTCAACATCACTACTTTCATAAGAAAAAAGGGAATGTGAAAGATAGTATATACATGAATAAACAGTAAATTACTATCACATAATTTATCTATACATGGATTTATTTTATTTATTAATTAAAATAAAAAATATTTTAGTCAAAAGTAATTGATGCAAGTTACAATTAAAAAAAATCTTACAGAGAGGGGAAAATAAAATTTTAAAAAGAATCCTATATACAGATTTTTAAGGGACCACCTATATATATACAGATTTAGTTTTCATATTTTTTTATTATCATATCATATATGTTAAATATTTACCTAATGAGCAGTGTTTTATTTTACAAAAATATTATAACGAATTTATTTGAATTTAAAGCCGAGAGTTTTTATTGGTTCTTACTTGTTACCTCTGTCCACTTTTTGTTTTTAGGTTTAAGGATTTTTACAGAAATTAAAAAATACAAATTCAATATTTTAGATTTTATAAAAGTTATTATGCAATTTTTTAATATATCTATTTTTTTCATATCAATTAGATTCTCTTTCACATATTTTTTTTCTCTCCACAATAAATAATTTGTTTTATTAAAAAAAATTAAGTGAGTTCTTAAAAACTTGCCAAAAGAAAGATCTCAAAGTTCAAAAAGTATTAAGAAAAATACTTATAGATTATCTATTCCAAATATATCTATTATTAATAAAGTGAGATTGAACTCACCTTTTTTTTTTCAATAACCGAGTGAACTCACCTTTGGGAGATTGTAAAGTGATAAATAAAATCAAATAATTTGTTCATTAAAATGTCAAACAAAATCAGATAAGAAGAGTAATTAATTAAAAAGTTAAATAACTTGAAAAATAAAAGAAAACCAAAGAAAAATTAATTTAACATTTTCTTTTACCTAAATTTATAAATTATAAATATGGGAGCACGGGATACATGCGACAAGTTG
>PYAF01002236.1:1377628-1409009 GCA_007407185.1 Glycine tomentella
GGAGATTGTAAAGTGATAAATAAAATCAAATAATTTGTTCATTAAAATGTCAAACAAAATCAGATAAGAAGAGTAATTAATTAAAAAGTTAAATAACTTGAAAAATAAAAGAAAACCAAAGAAAAATTAATTTAACATTTTCTTTTACCTAAATTTATAAATTATAAATATGGGAGCACGGGATACATGCGACAAGTTGGTGGACATCTCTTGCTCGTGGTACACGAGGACACAGCAAAAGTAAAATAGAAAATGGAATAAGGAGGAAGGTGTTGCGCGTGGTACAGAGTTTACTTAAAATAAAATATATTGTTGTAGACTCAATGCTGATTCAGGTTTGTCACCACCAGATCATATTTTGTATATTTATATATTTAAAAATTAAAAACTCATTAGACAAAATGCTTAGATTTAAATATATTTTTAATTTTTTAAATTAGGAATATATTATAAAAAATGGGGGGAAATTAGCAAGTTTTACTTGTCAAGATATTTCTGGATCTCCCTAAACTGAGAATTAATCTATTAGTTAGTTTAAAGGAATGAAGCTTGTCAAGATATTTCTGGATCTCCCTAAAAAATAAAAAACCCTAATTATTATTATGATTAAAAAAAGGAAAAAGAGAAATAGAATTAATAGAATTAGGTAAAAAAAATAAGTAAAAAAAATATAATAGATAATAGATATATATTTGTGACCACCAGATCATATTTTGTATATTTATATATTTAAAAATTAAAAACTCATTAGACATAATACTTAGATTTAAATATATTTTTAATTTTTAAATTAGGATTATATTTTTTTTAGTTTCTTAAATTAAAGTTTGCTTTTTTTCTTATTCCCTCTTCTAATGTACCAACAGTGAGTGTCAAACTGAGATTAAAAAATTTATAATTTATCATTATTTTGACGTACAGAATTAGATTTTGTATCAAGGGTGTGATACCATCACCTATCAGGCCCGACGAGCGGTCCTCGGAGCTGCGACCCTACTCACATGGTACATGCACATTGCTCTTTCTAGGAGGTTGGCAGCCTATCCTAGATCTTTCCATTTTCAAAGAGGATCCCGGGCTCGATCTGATTTAGTATCAAGGTGATTCTGTTCCTGTTTTTAAGTCTTCATAAATTGAACATTTAATATTTCCTATTTGTAAAGTGATGAATCTCTCAAATATGCATATCCTGTTCTCCTAAGAGAGGATATCTATAGTTTAATGTGTAAATCGTAGAGTCCATTCAAACTATGTATCAGTTTCAGATTTTAGTAACTACAATAGATATATAAAAAGGGAAAAAAAAATTATTTTTGCAAATTTGGATAACTAAAATAATAACTTTAAATTTGAAAGACTAAATCAATTTTTTTTTTTTTATATTTGAGGGACATTAAAGGGGTTGAATTTTTTATGTATTTTAATTATTTAAATATTTAACTCATAAAAATATCTATTTAATAATTTTACAAGTAAAATTAAAATTGTTTTTTTTATTTCAAATGATACAAGAAGAAAATAATTTGTGCAAAATTTTTGTTTCAAGTTTTGAAACACTTTTTTGTGTCACAAACACAATAATCAAACAGACAGTAATTTCACTATATAAAAGAAGAACAAATTCATTAGATATAATAATAATTAGGGTGAATCTTATTTTTAGTCTCAGGTCTTTCATATCATGTAATTTAGTTTCAAAAATTTATATATAAAAAAGTGATTTTAGTATGTGAGTTTACTCCTTAATTTTTGCACTTTTTTACTTCAAGTTATGAGAAAAGACTAAAAATGAGAAATTATTAAGTATTCTAGGATTATCATGTCATTTATGTTTTCGACCAATAAGCATCCATGGTCCTAGACCGCCTAATAATTTTTCATTAAAAGTATTTTTTTATAAAGTCCAGAAACTAAATTGCTCCATATTGAATTTTGTGATTAAAAACATTATTCTATGACATATATAGAGACTAAAAACATATTTTACCCTAATAACAAAAGGTCATCAAATTTTATAATAATTATATATAAATATGTTTATAATATAATCTTATAAATAATTAATATTAATAATTATATATAAATAAATTAATGACACTTATAATAATACACAAAATATAATTAGCCTATGTAACAACAATCGATAAATTTTGTCAAAAGAATTAAAGGATTATAATTATTATTAAAAGATTAAAATATAATCATTGATAATATATATTATTACATTTATTAATAAGTATATATACTTTTTACAATAAAAAAATATATTTTATTTATTATTTACAACTTTTGACTTTTGAGGAAGGGTTAAAAAAATGTTTTGAGGGAGGGTGGGGCCTAAAATCCTACTGACCCCATATATCTGTCCTTGATTTTAAGTGTGACTAGATCTAAATTTTGGACTAAGGATTTAGGTTGGTGACTAGACCAAGTTTTTATATTAAGTGTGTGTTTGTTAGGAAGGAAAAAATAGGAAGAGTGAAAATAAAAAATAGGAGGAAGACTTAAATTTGAATTCTACATAATGCATTAATGACAAGAGACACGAATTTTAAGTATGATTAAGTTTTAAATTGAGAATTAATCTATTAGTTAGTTTAAAGGACTGAAACTTGTAAAGATATTTCAGGATCTCACTAAAAAATAAAAAATCATAATTATTATTATGATTAAAAAAACGAAAAAGAGAAATATAATAAATAGAATTAGGTAAAAAAAATAAAGTAAACTTTAGGGTTTTTATTTTCGGTGTACTTAGTACTTGGTTTTAAAGAAATAAACTGAAATAAATTAAAAATAGTATTAAAATTTACTATGAAGTTGTTTGATTTAGCATAAAAGATAAGTCTCACATGTAAATAAAATAAAATAAAATAAATCTAACATATAATTGATATTCCTAAGCATGGAAATCTTTTTTGGCTAACCAAAATCATTCCCCCCACTCTTTAGTGTAACTTGGTGGTGTCGTTAGAGTTTTGAATACTAAGATTACCTACATTGTCCAGGTCCTAAAAATTAGAGTTCGAAAATTTTAACATTTTGATAAAAACAAGCCCATTTCAATATCAACCGTTTCATGTCAAGTCCCCAATCTTTGATTATATTATTTTTTAAGCATTTGTGGATGAACAAGTTAATTCAGGAACATATTTGAAGGAAGGCCATAATTTCACATTTCGGCAAAGACTGCTTCAGCTTTTTCTAGCAGCCCAGACATGCAGTAGGCCTTTATAAGAAAGGCATAAGTATCTTCAGTAGGAATGCATCGAGCCTCAAGAAGCTGCAGATATGTGGATTCTGGCTCTTTTATAGAAGCTTTTGCCCAAAAGCATCTATGAGTAAATTATAGCATATTACATCTGGCTTATAGGAGCTCCTTAGCAGTATCCATCTACATATCTGTACAGTTTTTTCTGTTATGACGGGCAACATAAATCCACAAGCCAATGACAAGTGACACATGATAAACAAAAAACCCAAAAAAATAGTGTCATTGCCCAAGTATTCATGTGTACATCTATTATTGTCACACAAGTCCTATGAAATGGACAATGACAAGTGACACATCAATGAATGGATGATGGATTCAATGGTGAATAATCCTCCAGACAAGGCACAATCAGGACATGCATGCAGCAGCATGAGTTTCTCACCGAAATGATTGAATGCCATTGTTTCCTCATCCGAAGTTGAACAGCCACAGTGAAAATATCATCCCATGCGTCAAGAGTGGCAGGAAGCATGTCCAATGAACCCCAAATGCTCTCACTCTCCACACCCTTTTCAACTTACTCCAGAATCTGCTTTGCTGTTGGACTCAACACAGGGAAAATCCCATCAACAAACTTAGAACCGTATTTCCATCCTCGTCCTCTCAAAGAACCACCTGCCCATATATAAAAACAACTCACTTATCAAACATTTCAATGAACTAGTTTACAAACTTGTGTTCTAAGTGTTAATAATACATTTTTTCCTGGACACTTTCTTGTGATTGAAGTTCCTTAATCCGCCATTTATGTCAATACAAACGCTGTCTCTTTTGAACTTCTCCAAAGCCACGATACTGGAATCATTTACTTTCCATTCAGAATCATTCATGCAAGGCTCTTGGTTCGAAGTGAAGTTGCAAATTAAGATGTCATGTTATGTGTGTCAATGCAACGGGCTATGTCCAAACGTGGGTGAGAAATCAAATTGAAACGTAGAAAAATAGAATGGAGCTTACATGAAGGCACGTAGGAGAAGGTCCGAGTGTGGATAATGAATGATTAGATTTTTTTTTTTTTTAAGGCGAGAAAAATGGGCCTGAATTTTCTGGTTTTGATATAAGAATGGACAAATGGACTAACGAGCAAATATCCATGAAAATATCTTAGGAAGGGTTCAGAAGGGCCAAGCCTAACAATGTACCATGAAAACGATTGTTAATATCTTTTTAACAGAGTGATTATTGATCATAACTAGTATCAAAATGGAGTAAATAGTCCCTAGCATTGTGGGATGCAGGATGCTGTCATATGAAAAGGGTAACCTCAAATGTATTTTTACATTTTGGATTATCTTTGTAATGAAAGGAGGTGTTGTTGAATATCTTAAAGCTCATTGAAACACCAATTGCTTAGTAACGCACCCAAAAATGGTTAGGATGAGCAAAACAACTAAGATAATTAGTTATTTTAAAAAAAAAAAAAACTTATTTTTTATTTTATGACTAGTCAAAAACTATGAAAATTGTTTACTTTTACTTTGCATAAAATATTTATTTTAAAATCCTTTTATTTTTCTCCAACCCAATTTTAATTATAATATTTTTGAATAATTCAGGAGAATCAATCATCAATCATCAATCATAGTCTACAAATTTATAATAATACCATAACAAATAAAAGAAAATTTCACTTTACCTTTATTGTAAAAAAATAATTTATTATTTAGTCCAAACATACTATCAGGAGGACAAAAAGAAAAGAAAAGCAAAACGGGACATAGGCATTCTAATAAGGACCATACGATCTTAAAACCCACATAAAGTCCTCAAATCGAACGGTTAAAGAGAAAATGTCTGTGGTCTCAATTTACCTTCTTTTTTTTTTTTTTACAATATATTTTTGTTAGTTTTGAGAAGGCCCCTTGAACAAGCAAAATTAAGCACAAAAGCCCAACCCTCTCTCTCGCTGCTGATCTCCCCCATTTGGCATTCGCAGATCGAATACGAGGTAGGGTTTTCCCCGTTTGAGGTTTAATTTTATTTCCCTTCCTTCTTTGATTCATTGTATGTTGACCTTGTTGCTGTCAAAACTTTGGTTGGATGATTTTATGCCGTTTAGTCAATAGTGTGTGATTTGTTGGTCGAACTCGAACATGAGAGCTCGTGCACCAGCTATGGTGGTTACTCGCTCGGTGAATATCTCAGTACATGTGTTGATTCATGGAGGCTTAAAGGTGAAGAGATGCTGCTTATGCCTGAACTGAATTTGTTATGTAAAAAAATGAGGTGTGTGTGAAAGATATGGAATCTGAGAGGGGGTTTGCGTGTATATGTTTAGAGGGGAAAAAATCAGAGGGTGAGAGAGAGCAGGTTCGTGAAATTGAGAGCCCGGTTTGTTGTGGTGAGGACTGTCTCGGTTTCTGTATGTTTTAAAAAGAAATTAAAATAATCAGTGGGTGGAGGTAGTGTGAAATTTTTGCGGTTTGAAACTGAAAATACCCAATGTCATTCTGTTTTATGATCTGGTGTAGTATTGCATTTTCACGTATATTCTTTTGTTTTTTAGAGAATGGTGCATGAATAGGAAATGGGTGAATCTTTTAGATTATTATTATTATTATAGCAAGTTCTACCATGCTCGTGTTGGATTAATATCAGCTCGCTCACTATTGTAAATTCTACTCTGCTTGTGTTTGATTCAAGTGTTAGATTTTAAATTTTAAATTGTAGTGTTAGATTGTTAGATCTACAAATGTGTTAAAAGTGGTAAACAGTAATCAGGGGCGGGGAAGGAAAAACCCATCCTCGCCTCCTTGCCATGCTTACAAACCCCAGTGAGGAGCAAAGCAAGTGCCTCTTCAGTAATTCCCAATAACCCCAACCCCAAACCTTTTGACTCTTTCCCTTCTTTGTTCTAATCTCTTTTTCTTCAACCATTTTATGCAGTACTTTCACTGAATCTTATTGAAGATGTTTCTCACAAGGTGAACCCACCCCCTCTTTTGCTGCAAACTTGTATTTCAGCGTTTTTCCGTTTTGCTTTATTGAATTAACAAATGGGTTCTCCTGAAAATCTATTAGTTTTTTTTTCCTATTTGCTTATTTGTTTATTTTGTGAGTGAAATAGAACTGAGTATGACCGAGGAGTCAACACCTTTTCTCCTGAAGGTCGTTTATTTCAGGTTGAATATGCAATTGAAGCCATCAAGGTATGTTGCTTCACCCCAATCTTTTTCTTCCGTGTTTTTTTGTCCATCTGTAAGAAAAAAAAGGGTTGACAACTTTAAGAAGATTTTTTATTCAATTTTTTTTTTTTGGTATTTATGTTTGTAAATGGGATTTTATTGGATTGCAGCTGGGATCAACTGCAATTGGATTGAAGACGAAAGAGGGTGTTGTCCTTGCAGTTGAAAAGCGCATCACTTCACCACTGCTGGTCTGATTATTTACTTTTTAATTATCTTAGTAGATTTTTATCATCTTATTGTTACATTTCTACACATAAATGTGCTGTTAACTATTAACTATCACTATCAGTATACAATTTGATGGAACTAAGTAAGAAACATGCTTGTGCAAAATTATATGGAAAATTTTCACCTTAATTGATTTAAGCATGAAACTTCTCTTTCAGGAGCCAAGTAGTGTTGAGAAAATTATGGAAATTGATGAGCACATAGGATGTGCAATGAGTGGATTGATTGCTGATGCTCGAACACTTGTTGAGCATGCACGGGTTGAAACTCAGGTACTATGAACCTTATAGCAGATATTAAGTAGTTGATTAGCTAATGATTGATATGTTTTGGTTTATTGTTCACAGAATCATAGGTTCTCCTATGGTGAGCCAATGACTGTTGAGTCCACAACCCAAGCTCTTTGTGATCTAGCCTTGCGTTTTGGTGAAGGTGATGAAGAATCCATGGTAAAGAACTTCTCAACTTTGATATTCATGTCTATTTTTATTTGTTTGCTTGCTTATGCTGCGTCTATTTAGGAAAAAGGGTAAAATAGGTTTTTGGTCCCTCTAAAATTTTCCAAATTTGGTTTAGTCTTCCAAAATTTTTTGCCCTACTTTGACTCTCTAATTTGGAAACTTTTGGTCCTCAAAGTGGTTATACTTAACATTTTATGACAGTTATAATTTATAAACCTTATGAAAATATACTTTGAGGGTAAAAAATGGAGTATTTCCAAATTAGAGGGATAAAAATAGGACACTTTTTTTGGAGGGCTAAAACCAAATTTGGAAAAATTTAGAGGGACCAAAAACATATTTTACTCTAGGAAAATAATTTATGAACATTTCTTACAAAAATTTATGAACATTTCTCACGAAGTTGCTTATTATTTACTTATCTGCTAGAAAAACTGATGCCTTATATATTACATTTGGCAACTGTTGATTGGAGATATAAACAAGTGTTATTTACCTGAAAAATTCAGAATGTACAGATATCCTCATATTGAATCAATTGTTGAATGTACAAAAATTAAATGTGTAATTCCTCATGTAAGGTGCTTCAGAGTTCAGACCGACTGGTTTAGTAGCATGTGCCGATAAACTTTTTTCTTTTGTACAAAATACTAAATAGCAGTGTTGCTGTTGCAGTAGATCATGATATATGTATTTTAACTTTCACCATTTCTTTTCTCTTTGGCAGTCTCGACCATTTGGAGTTTCTCTTCTCATTGCTGGCCATGATGAGAATGGACCTAGCTTGTAAGTTATTGTTTCATCTATTAGGAAATGGCTACTTGTGGGTAATGTGATGGAGTTGTCCTTTTTGCTCATTTTCTGTGTTTAGCCAGTGATTACTTTAAAAGTTTACTTGTTTGATTTATGATATCGGTCATCTTTTTAAATTGACGTTGTTCCTAGTATACTGCTAAGAACCAAAATTTTGAAATGGCAAAGAAAATAAAGAATTTGGAAGAATTTTATTGAATAGAATGAGAAGAACAGAAAATCGGAGAAAACTCTCCTCCAAGGGTTTCCCCTTCTCAAAGGATTTCTCCTTTCACAAAGTGATCATCTCCTCCCCCTCTCTCCTATCCTTCTCCCTCTATTTATATCAAATAAACCCCTCTAACTAATTATCATTAGTAGTCTAACTATATTAACTATTCCTTCTCCTTATATCGTAACATATACTATATTATGTTTCTCTCTGGGGATTATGGAAATTACTAAAAAAGGAATTCTGGAGGAAAAAAATATATTTCAAGAACAATTTCAAGTTTTCTGGTTGACCATGATCCAAGAGTATTGAGTAACCACTTATCAACTTTCTTAACTACTTGGATGTTTCATGGTTTTTAAGTTTGACATAATTTTGCCAAGAATTCCTTTTTCTCTAATTTCTCTCTTTTTTTCCCCTGGTTCCTTGAGGATAACTTATCCTCTTTTGTTGTCACTTAATATCTTTCTTTCTCTTGTGAGCCTGCTTGTTTAAGCTAAAAAAAGTAATTTTAAGATTGTGTAAAGTGTGAGTTTTTGTGGAGATTGTTTTAGGAGCTACTTGTTATAGTTTCTCAAAATAATATAAAACATTAAAACCTGACCCTTTTCAGATTGTAATTTTTTTAAAAACACTTATGGCTTACCAACCATATCAACATATTACTAAAGTGATTTTCTAAGAAAAAAAATCTTAAAAGAATGCACTGTATATTTTTTCTACCTTTATCAAAGGAAGTAGGAAGTAGAACTATTATGTTCTTTGCAGTTTTTTCATAGTCATGTAGTAGTACTGTCTCACCTTATCACTTCTTTTGTGGTTTAAAGAGAATGTTATTTTAGGCTCAACAATGTACCTTATCTTACCATTGATTTGTGGCATAAATTAATTGTATGTTCAGCTGTCTAGTGTCTACCCTATTTCAACTCTCAAAGTATATATTGATGTTTTAGCTTCTCAATCGAAATCAGTTCATGGTTGCAACTTGCAACTTTTTCTACGTTAATGGGAGACAATTAGTGATAGCATGAGGTCTCATTCCTAAAAGGGTTCAAGGCTCAATTGTAAACAATTTTCATATTCCTGTATGTCAGGCACACTAATGCAGATTATTGTTTAAACAGTAAATAAATGCACAGCATGGGCATTCTTTTTTTGTTGGCCTAGGATTTCTTACTTCAGTAACTAGATGACATTTAGTTTATCGGTGCTGGTCCTGTTCCCATCCTTTTTCATTTTGGACTTTTACTTTTACTGAATTGAAACATTCTGATTTTCAGATATTACACTGATCCATCTGGCACATTTTGGCAATGCAAGGGGAAAGCTATTGGTTCAGGGTCAGAAGGTGCCGACAGTTCTCTGCAAGAACAATACAACAAGGTCTCAATGATTATATAATGATAGTTTCTAAACCTTATATTCTGTTTATAACAGTAAACTTAATAGTTGACTAGGGTTTGAATATGGAAAAAGAGTGAAAACATAAAGAAATCAGGAGATACCCATCACTCTTGGCAGGGCAGGTAGAGTAGAATGAAAACATGCTAATCTATACAATACCTACCATTATAAATAATGTATAAAAGAGTTAATACTATTCAAATAATATATACACATTTTATCTGGAATCACAAAAATTAAACTTCACCTTCAAGTTCACCTAATTGTTATTTTACTTGAGAAGATAAAACAAACCATGCCAATGGTCTGCAGAATTGTTCTTTTTTAATCATATTTTCATATCCCTGTCTTACCATGTATACTTAACTGTTCAGTTGACATTGTTCCCTTTTTTTTTTCCTGTTTACTTTTCTATAAAGCATTATGATTTTTGTCAAATTTCATTTATATCCACCATGTGTGTATTTTCTTGGAAAATGATAAGTTAGTCAAATTTTGTGATAATTTTGATTGTCAAATCAATGCAATGCCATTCTCAACTTGTTGGAATTTTTTTAAAATTAAACTGAACTATAACATGCTGTAAGCCTGTAAGATGACTTGCAAACAATGCAATTTGGTGCTAATTTATCATGTTACAGGACCTAACTCTTCAAGAAGCTGAGACTATTGCTTTATCCATTTTGAAGCAAGTTATGGAAGAGAAGGTAAGAATAAAATCAGATGCATGTTCTGCCAATTTGATTGACGCCCCTCCCCTGAAATTGAATGGAAAATAAAGTATAATTATTTCCTTTGTATTTCATCTTAGGTCACTCCGAACAATGTCGACATTGCCAAGGTGGCTCCAACATATCATCTTTATACCCCCTCTGAGGTGGAAGCTGTGATAAGCCGTCTATGATTTTCTTTTCGTGACTTTCTCTATTCAACATTTGTGTTTCCTATCATTCCTGCCTGACGTCTAATTATTGAGTATTATGCGGAAACTGTTTTGGTGGGTGATGTTTACATGTGCTACACTTGTGGCCAAGTTGTACACTGTACGAGATTCTGGTGTCATATTTGCTGCATTCAGTCTAGTTGAAATTGAGTATTAAAAGGGTTTCAATGTTTTTGGGAAAATCGTCATCTAATCCCCGAATACCGAGCTAGATTTTTACTGTATGAGATATTAAGGAACGGGGAGACGATAGAGGAAAAAAGAATTACACAACTATCCATATGCATTATGTGTATACTATTGAAAGAATTAGGATTTATTTTAACCATCTTTTAATCCTTGTAGTCAAAGCAAATTGCTCACCTCAGTCAAATAATTGATTGGATATTTTCTTTTATAAATCATAATTTTTATCATTATATTGTTTTTATTAGAAATTTTCAGATTCTATTTTTATATTTATAATATCGTGCTATAAATTTTATAACATTTTTATTATTTTTTTCCCCATGTTTTCTCCTTTCCTTTATCTTTGTTATAAAAACAATGGAGGTAAAACGGATCAATTTTTATTCCGTGTTCATTTTTTATCTCATTATTCATTGACTTGGATGGGTACTATTTTCACGGACTAACTTTGTTCCTAAAAGGCATGAATTATAGTCGGGTGTATTGAGTTATTTTAACTATAATGTAAATTGAATTATATTGTTACATGAATAAGCATATCAGTGGTTGTACATCTCTTATTTGGTTACTCATAATATATTAAATGTAGAAAAAAAAAGTAAGGGTATGTTTAGAAATCAGTTTAGAGGCTTTTAGAAAAATCCCACTCTCCAAATAAATAAATAATATAAAAATATCTTTACACTAACTATAAAAGAAAATTTAATCCAAAAAAATACGTTTTTACTCTGATTTTTTCTCAATACATATAAAAAACTATTGTTTTCAATTCTTTATTTTATCAAAAATATTTATTTTTAAGAAATTGAACCAAAAAAATTGAAAACTAGCTCTTCTCCCATCTAATTTCATTTCATGCCGGAGGGAGTCTTTTTTTATCCCAAGAAAAAATCTTCCCAGTTTTTTTTTTGTTTTTTTTTTTTTAAATGAAAATTTTGGTGTTTTCATTTTATCACCTTTCTCTTTATTACTTTCTTCTCTATTTACACCGAGAGAAAAGTGATAAATTCATTTAACTATGTTTTTTTTTATTGTACTCGAATTTGTGTTACTAGGTTTAGGCTACATTACCAACGGAACTTTGTGGTGAGTATATTTCCATTTATATGTATACAGAAAAAAAAAATGTTATTTTCATTAATTTTATATTATTATTTTAATTACATGGTCTAAACATACACTTCTCAGCATGTTTCCCCCACTTTTTTTATTTCTTCACCATCGGGCGGGCACCACCCACCACCCCACGATGAATTCTCCGCTACTACTGTCGATCAAGTGCAACCAACTTTGTCTTTCAGCCTCAATCTCATTGTTGGCGCCATTACCCATGAAACAGAACAGGAATAATTTTTAAAAATGGCCAAGATTATTAAAAAAAAAAAAACATATAGATTCAAATTCAACCAAAGCAAAAATAGTTAAGTATTTTATAAAAATTCCACTAACGTCTAACATTATTGAAGAAACAAACGGGTTGTATTCAATAAAAACTATATTTGAAGGCGATAAGTACGTAGAATAGTGCCACATGACGTAAAAAGATTGTGTGCATGCACCCGAAAGAAAAAACCTAACAGAGACAAGACCAAGTTGTTTTTGATAGTCATCGTAATTCCTAAGTAATATTATTACCTAAAGAATACCACAAAAGAGTGTTAAGTTTTTTCTTTTTTTCCAAATTATAAACTACAATTCAAGAAAGGCAGGCGATAATAAGAGGGACAGTCCCAAGTCCAATTAAACAAAACACTGAAGACAGGCTGAGCCTTATGACTCAGAAAACTTTTTTTTTGGGTCAAAACTCATAAGACTAATAAGTTATCGTAAGTAGACGATTTTTAGACCGAACATACTACCTAGATGGATTCAATACATGACCCAACAAGGCTAAGAACCTCTACATATTAACATTGATTATTCCAATTCTGACCGGAAAATCAATGAATTGGAACTGTCTATTCAAGAAACGAAATTTTTTTAGCCTAAGTTACGTGGGGGGGAAAATAAAAGAAAGTGAAAAAAAAATTAAAATAAAATATAAACATATGAATCTCACCTCTTTTTTTTTTTTTTTTTTCTCTTCAAACGAATGAAACTTAAAAGAATTCAATGTCAAACTGTAAAACGTATAACTGTATAAGCAAGATATAAGATCATTTGTCTCCTGTTATTTTTAATAATGTTGTAAGCTTCTGTATATGCTTCACTCATTATCTGCATATATGAGAGTTGCAATAAATATATTTTTCTCTTAATTTTATATACATGCTGTATGTCTAAGATGGGATTTTGAAGTACTAATTAGTATTAGTATTAACATAATAATTATTATTTCCTTGCTTCAGTTCACGCAGAGTGATATCGAGTTTCAAGATAACATGTTCAAATAATATATTTTTTTTGTCTTAATCCTCTTTTTCATCAAAGGAAAAAAAAATTGATTAATTCAAAATTCGATGAAGGTAAGTAAAGTCCAATTAATAATTATTTTCATCAAGAATTGAAAATTAAATAATACCTAAATGATTCAATCTTAACATCAACATATTAAATAATTATGTAGAATTATTTGATTGTTTAAATGAATTAATTGAATTCAAGTTAAGTTGGATAGGATTTATAATTTTTTAAAACTAATTAATGCATATTATCAACAAACTTAAAATTAAAATAAAAGTTTAAAGAGAGATATAAATAAATATATATATATATATATATATATATATATTTTAAATTTTAAAATCATTGAGATCAACGCATTTTGAATTTGTAATCCGATAATAATTAAATCGCATACCTTTCGATCTAAACCATCCCGAGTGTACTTAAATCAACTATTTTCTTATTAGGTTAGGTGTGTTAGATTGAAATATTTATATGAATCTCTCTAATCTCTTTTGACTTACATGTGATATTTGATAGATAAATATTTTTATCTTTTTATTATTAATTTATTGTCTTTTAGTATACGGAGTATTATTTAGTCTAAAAAATATATTCTTAATCATGATGATTTCGGTCACAATTCCATCCATATTCCATATTCCATATATACTACATTTAAACCAGTATATCATACAATTCAATAATCATCGACTTAGTTTTAAAAACATTGCTAGGAAGCATGTGACATAACGGGACCATCACGCTCTGAAGATGTCCAAGCACATTTATGCACAAAATGCCAAAGTATATATGAACAAAGTCATCTCTGGCAGTCAAATTTAAATATAAGTAATGCATTGTCCAATAACAAAATCTATTAAATTAAACCATGAAAATCTTGAAGCTAGTTTGTTTAGAATCCGAATAAACTAATAGAAAGGTAGGGAAAGAAAAAGCTGAAAGTTGTAACGGAGTTGAAGAACCCTAATTTTGAAGCCTAATTTGCTTGCGCTATTAGTAAATTGCAGAAACTTCCACATACGCTTCCCTAATGCTGCACTTAAAAAAGCCTTAATTAGATGAGCTGGACAGTCAAGTTTCAATTGAACAAGTTGAAATCCCTGAAGAAAAGCCAAACCATAAATAATTGTGAATTTTTTTGTTGCTGAAACTCAAAAAGATGATTCCAAAACTTTGCAATTTAATTAATTACTTAGCTAAATTAGTAGAGCACCACCTAATTCGAGTTGGCCTATATATAGCGAGACAAATAGAATAGACTGAACAATTATATCTTCTAAGTTCTAACAACAACATCGCCTCAAACTGATGAAGAAAAAAAAATAAAATACAGAAGACATTTTTTATTCGATAGTGAAATGAATAAATATCAATAGTTTCATGATAGATTATTAAAATATTACAAATCATACATATATATAGGCATATTAATTATTCATTAATATATAAAAAGCATATAAGTGAACTCTTATAAATGTAAGAATATAATAATAAATATAAAAAATTAAAGAATATTTGAATGATTAATTTTATAAAAAAAAATATGCATGACTTATTTAAGCACAATTTTTTAAAATAATCATGTGACTACTAACTTAAACATGCAAATATATACTATCATGCAGCAACTAAACATATTCCCCAAATTTTTTTTAAAAAATAAAACAAAACGAATGCATCACAACATTATCATAATTTGATTTAATAACAATAAGACATTTATTCTATATCACAAAGTTATGGATAAAACATTTGAAGTTTGTCCATATCAAACATTCTCTGCAAGCGTTTTCAAAAAAAAAAAAAAAAAAATATATATATATATATATATATATATATATATATATATAACGTGGCAAAGAAATATTGAGTACCACCAGTTTGGCACTCGTGACTCTGCCAACCCAAAATATATCCAAAAATAGAAGAAAATGAAAACGAGAAGACAAGAGAAGAAACAAAGTACTGCAGAACGTCGCTGTCCGCCCCATGCAAGACAACTTGTCAGAGCACACACTCTTTTTCTGAACACATTAATTTTTCTTTTTTAAAAAGGTATAGCATCTTTCTAACATGGACCAAGACCAATAATAATAATAATAAATAATATTTAATATACATTCCCATAATCCATCATCTCTTCTGTTTCACTTTCATTTTATTTTATTTCTATTTTTATCTTTTATTTTCTATCACATCATTGATCATCTTTATATTTTTTCCTCCTCTTTCTATATTTTTCCTCTCAAACTTTTTGATTCATTCAACCCTAAAATGAAGTGTGTATATACTTGTTAGTGTTGAAAAAAAAAATAATAAACCCACATCTCATTTTTAGACGTATATAGCTAGGTAGGAAAAAAGAGAATTGAGTATGATAAATATGACAATGATGTGTTGAAAAATATGTTGAAAGTGAGTTGAAAAACAAATTGAATGTAAGAATAAAACAACTCATATTAGAAACATTAAAAAGAAAAATGAAAAAAAAAAAGCAACCCCTAATCACCTCGATGTAGGAAACCCGAAACCCTTCTTGAATGAGTATAAACATAAGAATAATCATTCCCTAACATGCCATTAATTAATATTATATTTTGGTTGAGTTGACGTACCTCTGTACTTTGTTGGCATCATGGAGGATGAGTTTTCTCATCACTGAAAATTCCCTCCACCACCTCCAAAAGCTTGCCCTGATGACGGCGCAGCATTATTACTATTATTATTATTTCTTTCAGCTTCCAAAGAACTCAAGTTGAAGCCATGTTGGTGTTGTTGTTCTCTCTGTGCAACCCCTCCACTCCCACTCATTCCCCTCACTATCTGACCAACACCCAGAAAATCGCGGGTGAGTCTATCAGACCCTCCAATGCTGCTACTTCCACTCATTGCAAGCACTTTTGGGTCCCTATTATTATTGTTATTACTATGATCATATGCTTCAAAGCCGTCAGCTTCGAAAATGGAAGAGTTTCCACCAACAGCGAACGAGTTCATCAGGTCTTGGAGGTTACTGTTACTCTGTTGTTCGTTCACGTGATTCCCTCCGAACACTCCACCAACGTAGTTTGCAGCATTCACCAGTGGCGGCACCGTGTGTTGTTGTTCAGATTTTGAGCCGCCGCCGCCGCTGCTGGAAGACGCGCTTCCGAAGCTTTTCAACAGCGAAGCGGTGCCGTTGCTCGAAGTTGCACCCATTTGTGCTGCTTTCTGAAGCAGTGCAGTTGCAGACATGTGAGATAACGCATTGGCATTGGCATTGGCACTGTTGCTGAAGAGAGAAGGTGCACTTGAAGTAGCGAAGTAGTTAGTTCCCTCGTTGTTGTTGTTGTTGTTGTTGCCTCCTCCATTGGCATTGTTGAAGTGTTCAGAGAACGCAGCGTTGGCTGTGTTGTTGGAGAGAAAAGGAAGGTTGAAGGTTGAATTGTTGTTGTTAAGGTGGTGGTGATCAGACAACTGCTGCATTAACCCTTGTTGGAAGGGTTTGGTTTGGTCGGGGTGGTGGTAGGTTTGGTTGGGTTGTTCGGACATGAAGAAGGGTTGTTGTTGTTGATTGGAGGGTCTGAAGGGTGAACCGAGGATGTGGTCGAACTGGCCGGTTCGACCGGAGGTGGCGCCGAGGCGGAGGAGCTCGGTGGCTTGGGCGTTGTTGGGGTCTAGCATCTGAGAACCGACCTGAGATAGGTTTAGGGCCATATTGGTGGTGCTTCCGTACAGGTGGCTACCAATTCCGCCGCCGCTGAGGCTCGGTGGTTGTCTTGCACTCTCTTGAGCCAGTGCATCACAGAATGCCCTGTGGGTGATGAAACTGTCTCTCCTGCAGTCATCACATGCATTCCAAATAATTAGTCAATTAATTAGAAATTAGTAATCCTTATGATATGATTTTTTTTTATGAATGATATGATAAGATTGTTGAGTTTGATCATAATAATTTTAAAGGCTCTATTTGGAGAAACTTTTAATTAGTTATTAAGTGTAACTGAACAAAAATGTTGTTTATATATTTTACATGTTATTAGATCTAATTTGTTTTCAATTTTATCTTGGAATTGTAACAATGGTTCTTATGAAGAAATTATTGCATAGTTTTAAATTACTTTAATTATGATCAAGACACGTAATTATGTTTTATTATTTCTTTTGTCTAAATTGAAATTTTTGCGGTAAAAAAATAATTTTGTATAATACTACCACACATATAGAGATCCTCAGAAGATTTTTAAGCTTAAATTAAATTTTAAAAATAATAAGTTACAGAAAATAGTTCACGAAACACTAACAATAATATTAATTTAAAGCTGTTACGCATCTTAAGCATACATAGATTACTAGAATTAATTAGGACTTGGCTTTTCCTAGTAAAAGACAATAAAAATCTCAATCACACAAAATCACTTAAAAAATTGTTAGCATCCAAATATAAGTAATAAAAGCCTTAATTGACCCGAGGACAAACATTTGCGTGTATTTATGAAACGAGTAATTAGAAAAAATAACAATGTGATAACGCTATAAAGCGAATGAGAAGATAACTAAAATTTCCAAAAGGATACACAACGAGTAGGTGGAATAATTTCACGAGCACTTGATAAAAAGATTAACCAATCAATTAAGAAGTGCAGTGTCAAGGACTTCAGGGTCTGGTATGGGTGTTCAATAAATGGAACCGAAGAATATGTATTCAATGTTTATGAGAGTAGAGTAAAAGCGGAACAATCAAGAACCATGATTGTGGGATTGTGCTCAAACTGGACTTAGTTTGACTCGAATGCTATCAAAATTTGTCAACAAGGTTGTGCCCACTGTGTTAATCATTAACATTTATTAGGTACTGCATATCTCTGATCTGAATTCAGCATGACCACTCGCTCTCACCAAATTAAACTTTTCAAATCATGTGGAAGGAAAAGAGAAATAGTACTATCTACATTACATACTTAAAAACAGAGAAAGAAGAGAGAGAGAGTTGGATACTTGATAGACCATAACGTTACCATGAAAAGGAGAACCTGCAAGAGCACAGTACTGAACACATCTAGCCAACCCAGAAGAAAACAAAGCTGGTAACAACATATCACACATAAACACTTACACACATTCTCTCTCTTCTTCATGACATAGCAACACGTGAATAGAAAAGAAAAGAATATATATATGTGGGAGAAAAAAACAGCGTTGTTTCCGAGGTAAAATTGGAAAGCAAGAGTTTTTTTTTTTCCAATAGCTTTATGCCTTTTGATGAGAGAGAGTGAAAGAGGGTGCGGTTCCTCCGTGTGTTTGTTCTGAAAGCCCTATGACCAAGGCAGTTTCCAGAGAAAGATTCACGTGGCGGGATGTTTCCTTCCATTTCAATTGGTACCAATAGAAAGGAAAGATGACAAAGGAAACCAAACTCAGTAGATAAAAAAAGCATCTATGCCCTTTTCCTCACTATAGCTATACCCACTGTATACTATATATTATGTCTTGAACAAGAAGAATCTAATATACACCCTTAAGCCAACCCCAAAGAAGCCAAAACCAAAAACAGTGTTTTCCTTCTTGTGTTTATGGCCATTTCTGGCTGTGTTAGGCTAAATTTTGCATAATAAGTAAAAAAGCTTCGTGTTTGGAAAAAGGGTAACAAAGTAACAATATATAGCAATAATAGAATATATGTATGTTAATTGGATTGCACGCATGAAATGTTAGTGTTAGTACCTGGAGAAGAGGGTGCCACAATCACATCTATATTCTCTGGTGCCACAAGTCTTAGAATGGGCTTTCCAATCAGATTGAACAGCATACTTCTTGGAGCACTTGTCACACTTCCACTTCTTCTCACCGTGTTTGCGAGAGTAGTGTTTCTTTATCCCTGTGAGGTCTCCAAGAGCCCTTGAAGGGTCATGGTGGACGCATGTGGGCTCAGGACACAGATAAACCTTTCTCTTTGGCTCTTTTGTAGTCTTCTGCTTAAGCTTCCAAGGCAGGTTGTGTCCTCTTCTGTGTAGCTGTAGGTTTTGCTCTCTTTGGAATCCTTTGTTGCACACCTCACATATAAACCTGTTTGTTGCCATTAGGGTCTTGGGAGATAGTGCTATCACCTCCGCATCTGGATCTGTTGTTACCATGGAACAAAAATGCCAAACAACAACAAATTATTAAATTACAAAATTAAATTAATTCACTACACATGCTATAATTAAAAATTAAAAATCTGAAAATCAAATTGAGAAAGCTTCAAGACAAAGATTTCCGAAGTCATACATATATACCCATTTAATTTCAGTCCATTTTAATTAAATTTGTTTTTAAATTAGGGTTCCCTTGAGAATTAATTCACATATAACAAATGAAAAAAAAAAATTAGGGTAGCTAGCTAACGAAATTTTTTTTAAAAAAAAGTTGTATCATTGATATAGGAAACGATTTAGAGATTAGATCTTAATTTCTGATAATAAAAAAAATTAAGATACTTGCATGGTGTTCCAGGTTGGTTTCTCTTTTTCTTCTGGGGTGGTGGTGCAGCTGGAGTTGTTGATGAGGATGGTGTCAGGGAATGCTGTTGCTTCATCTGGTTTTGTTGATCCTCTTCTCTAAATCCCAAGAGCGATGCTGAGGAAGATGACGCCGCCATATCTCTAATAGCAGGTCCTATATATAACAGTTAAACTTCTTCTGCTTCACCTGAGAGAGTGTTCTTTTAATCCTTGAACCCCACAACTGAATCAGAATTCTGGAAAACCCACATGCAATTTGAGTCCTCCCTCAATTACCCAATCTCAGAAAAAAAAAACTAATAAGCAAGAGAATTCTAGCAAAAGAAAAATCTAGAGGGAGATTAGAACAGACAGAGATATTGAAGAAGAAGAAGAAGAAGAAATTAATAGCAACAGCAAATATTCAACCCCTCCATGAATACTCCTTAATGTGATTTTCCTCCTGAGGCTGGCTTGTTATAAATGAGAAATTTGAGCTGGCAGTAATATTACTCAGTTTCTTCACTGATTTGGTGTCATGCAGATACACCAACACATATACACACACCATTTCCTTCTTTCTTTCTTTTTATTTATAATTCTCAGCCTTTTTTTCCTCTTCAAAAGCTTTTCCAGATTTTGCTCACTTCTCTCTTGTCATAAATGAATTTTTTACAAAATGGAAAATTAATGAGAGAGAGAGAGAGAGAGAAAAAGAGAGAGGGTAAGGCCTACGGGTCGGTGGACCCAATCCTTAGCCACATAACGACATAGGATGTGTGAAAGCAGCATGAAATGAAACAGCTACATCTCTCTCTCTCTCTCTATCTATCTCTTATTTCGTATCTTCTTACTCACTCCCAGACAAACTTTCACTCATCACCCAACCCGACTGGACCTCACACAAAATTCAAAAGAAAAAAAAAGAAGGACAATGAATGAAACTCTCAAACCGTAAAACCATAGAGAGGAAACAAAAATATAAACAATAAAAATAAGTCTTGGTAAAAGAAATATATATAAAAAGTAATTAAACTATTTTAAAGAAAGTCAAGTGATGATGGGAAAAGAAAATTAAAAGAAAAAGAAATCCCGAATTTAAATTTTCTGACAAGAATTAATAATATTTTCAATAAAAAAAGAAAATAATTACCCACTAGTAACACTTAACAAGTAAATGGTAAGTAAGAAAGGAATATATAAGGATGTTTTGTTTTTCTTGGCTTTGTAAAGTTTTCAAACAAAACACCTGATGGTTGATTGGGTGAGGGGATGAATGACACTGTTTGTCTGAAATTCAGCGGAGGCAGAGTGTACTGTACTGTTACCGTTTAGGGTCACTGACATGGAAAGGGCAAAAAAGGATTCTGAAACTCTATGTGCTGTGTTTGGCTGACTTGGGTTGAGGAGTGAGGTCCTTCTTCCTTTCCTTCTGTTATTGCATTGCATCTTGCATGCAGTGGCTGCCTGGTCCTTCCCCCAGAGGTCACATCACTCACTATGAAGGGGTACTTTCGTCATTTTATTTAAAGTGGGGAAAATCACAATCAGAACACCCAAGAATGGACCTAATCCAACCACTATGATAAACAAATCACAAAGGAATTTTTTTAGATAAATCAGAGTGAAACCATGAGACAGCTGAATTCTAGACCGTGGATTCCTGTGGAAACAAAATCACTATCACCTTTTTTCTGAGATATTACCCATGGAATAGAATAGAATAAAGTGAAATGTGTGCTTTTCGGGAATTATGAGGTCTTGACAGGGATAGTTAATAATATTATTATCAAGTTTATTTTTTATAATCATTTTGTACAAGACAGTTTTTTTTCCATTTCTTTGCTTTGCTGCCTTTTCTTAAAATCTTATTATTATTTTATTAATAAAAATTAAGTTTCAATAATTAAACAGCAAATAGTTGAGCTTAACCACCTGATCAATAGATGTTGGTTATTTTAGTTTAGATATCTCATGTTAAAGTTTTAAGTATATAGAAAAAAAATTATAATCTATCATAATCTTATTTAATTAAAATAAAATTGTCTCTAATAAAAAAAATGAATAGTTGCAAAGGAAGTTATCATTCTTTCAAATAATGACAGCTTAACCAGAAAAGATTTAAGATTTTTGACATTGATATTTACTAGAGATCATAAAGTCAATATTTGTGAGTCATACAAAGGTCAAGTTTATACCGGGACTACTACAACTTTAAGCATTTCGTCTAACTACTTCATATTGTAGCCGCCTTGTCTTTTAATTTAAATACCGGATAATAGTGTATATAGTAGTTTTTTTTTTTTATTGGAAAAAGATTATTGTTAGATACTGGATATGAAATATGTAGTCGGATCTATCCCCTAAAATTTACAGATTAAATGAGTTTACTCATCTTATATTATTTTTTAAAAATAAAAATCTCTTACAGTAGTATTCTAAACAATACTGTTCATGTGCTTTTAATTTATTTTTTGAAAAAAAAAATCACAGAAATAATTAATAGAAACTCAAGAAGTTTTACGTTCAAACAAATTGACAAATAAACAGATTAAGTGCTAAGGTTACTTAAATTTGAATGCTTAATCTGACCTCATTTCCTTAATATACACAACATAAACATCGGAGAGTAAAACTCTCTTCGACCTTACACTTTTTTTATTAAAAAAAAAAAGATTTTATTCCTTAAGTAGTCAAACCAGTGACAAGCATAGATACAGGCCAAACAAAGCTCCGGTTCATACACCCAATTTCTAGATTTATAATCCCCATATGGAAGTTGGCAAAGTTATGGTGTTGCTGATATGGCTATTAATCTTAATTAACATCAATCAAGCTGTGTTAATTTATTTTTAGGTTGATCAATGAGAAGGGACCCCAAAACAAATAAAATAAACAAAATTATATGTCATGAAGTCCCAATCATCGTTTTCTTTGTTGGCTTCTATTTTGTTGCCATTCTTTTAGACAAAGATCCAAAGTACAAGAAACCAAATGAAAAAAACTAAGAGAATTATATATGGTGTGTAATATAAAAGGATAAGAGCCTGCATCCATAACAGTACTGCTCTCTGCTTAGTCTTTTAAGTCTTTAAAATATTCAAGCACATGATACAAAAACAGTCAAACAAAATAACTAATGCTAGTTTTTAAAACAAATCCCGTCCACACTATTTTAAACTATCTTTTAGTTTAAAAATATATTCAAATTCAAACAACAAACGTTTATTATCTACTCCTCGGTCAGCAACATACTAGTATAAGAAGTAAAACTAACAGTTACAAAAACATTGAAGAAAGACACAACATAAATAGAGATGTTATTAAAAGCCAAGTACAAACACATTGCATAAATAGTTTAATTGACACAATATTTGCAAGTATGTGAATTGAAACCCGTATATTTCAATCAAAAAGCTAGCATTTGGAGACAAGGACTATGGTGAGACTCTTTTAGACTTTTTATTGACAACTCATAGTTCATGCTGCTACACGAAGACGAAGGTCTCGTTCATCAGAAGGACACGCACGCTTCAATATGATTTTTTTTTCAACTGCGGCGGCATTTTCTTCTCACAAAACTAGCCTTGTCTTTTCTCATGAGTTTCTCTCCTGTCCTCTTACTAACTACAATCCAAACACATTCCTCACGTACATGGCTATATATGTATTGAAAAAGGTCAAATACTACTATTTTGTAATTGGGGTTATCTACTTAATGGGTTTGTTCACTTTGTTTTGGTCGAAACCCATGTTTACGGACATATAAATTATGGGAATTGTAAATAAACAATATGAAATTGGAGTAAAACTTGTGAGTTTCAATTAAAATTTAGAGCTGACAAAATCAACCGTCTCACACCAGGCCAAGCATGAAAAGGTGCTCTGACCTGGCTGGATTTTTTTTATACATGGACTGTAATTTTAATTTTGTAGTCTACTGGCCAGCCCAAATAGGTCCATTTGACTTTTTCTTTCTAAAGTTATATAAATTTAAAAGAATATTTTGTTTTAAAAATAATAGTTTTCAGGCCTATATTCTTAAATCCAACCTAGCTCATAGGATTGGATCAGATTGATCCAAAATTTTTTTTACCCAATCCAACCTAACGAGTTTAACTCATTTTACAGACTCTAATGAACATATTTTAAATATAATAGTATACTAAAAAAGGTTGGTTCAAATTTATTTCATAAGAATGTGATTTCAAATTTTGTTCTCGTTATAAACAAATTATTGATTAATAATATGAAAATATTTTTGTAAATACTCTTTTAAGTTTTGAAATTGTCTTAAATTTTGACTTTAACAAGTCTCTAAAACCCATCTCACTTAAACATTTTAGTAAAAAAACATTTTAAAATACGAATTCACCAAAACAAACTGTTAAATTAATTTTGACATTCCAAATCCAGGTAGCATATTGGATGGACAATGATTTTTTATGTATTGATGTATAAGAGGTAAAATGGGAATAATAAAAATAAAAAAAATCTTTAAAAAATAATTTCTTTACCAAATCACCACCGATCATTTTTTTCTCACCACATCGACAAATTCAACCACCATAATCATCCATAACTGACTAGATCACAAACACCATAGCGAAAATCCTGTAATTCAGAAAAAGAACATGAAGAATCTCTTGTGCGAACTATACACCTTCAAATCCAAAGGTATGCATGCATGCATTAGGCCTTGGTTTGAGGAGTGGGAAATAGGGGGCTATAGATGAGGTTAGGGCTTAGGGGTTCCCAGTGGGAGATAAGGGATTTGGTCAGCAGGGCAAAAAAAGGGAACAGGGATGCGATGGGAGAGGGTTTATTTATATACAACTTCATTCTTTCAAATTTAACCTTCCAATTAAAAACTATAACCTCCAATTGTTTACATTATATTGAATCCATATGTCTGTCTTCGACTTGGCTAATGGTTTGCTTATTGCAATACCATGTTCATGGTCTCACGTAGGTTCGAGACATGAAAAAAATCCTTCAAAACCAAACCAACAACAAAATTATATTGAATCCATATAATATTTTTAACTTTTTTACTCCTTTGGTCCCATTTTGTTTGACGTTTTTGGTATTTCTTTTCATTCCAGTTTGATTGTCATTTTATAATACTAATTAGGCATTAAATATTTCCTTACTATATATCTTTAACCATTTATCGTAGAGTGAGAAATAGAAAAAAGTATAAATGAGAAAATTAATCTAACTAATCCTAAATACTATCTTTGTTTCTATATATAAGAAAAAATATCTAAACTTTTTCCATCCGAAAACAAACTTAAGACCAAAAAATGTAATGAAATTAATTGATTTAAGTGGTGATTATATATATTGACACTACTCATAATTTAAGGAACAACTTTTTCAACCATTATATTGGATATGAGTTGTATTGTTAAAAAAAAATTACGTATCTCATTGCCCAGAGGTTCCACACTATACGCGACCTTACCCTTACATATGCAATATGCAAAAAGGTTGTTTCCGAATTCGAACCCATGACCAACAAGTCACCAAGATACAACTTTACCGTTGTGCCAACATGATTTGTAATGTTAATAGCTTGATAAATGCATTCATTTTCATATCTTATTAATAAACTTCATAGTAATTTTTTAAGGAATAAAATAAATTATTTTAATTCATTTATTATAATTTGAATAAAATTTGTTTAATTCATTGTTTGTTTTACACGGTGAACTTTGTACCCACAAAAGCAATCTTGTTTTCTAAAAGGGACAAAGTAAGTTTGCCTAAAATAAGTTGTTATCTCTATACTTAGTTTTACATATTTCTTTCAACTATTTAGTTCTGCACACTTCTTCCAATTACTTATTCAATATTATTTTTACTTATCTCTATATTTCTTTAGAATTTTCTTGGAGTAGTAACCTTAACACAGATATAAATGGGCCTAACACTTGATTAATGAGATAAATCTAGTTTATATTATTCAACACGTACCTTATAATAAAGTTGTGCAGAGATTTTGTCCATCTGTGAAGTAAATGGAGATATACCATTTTATTCAGTCTGATTAGTGAAGAGTTGTAAATTATCATAACTTTATCCAATATCAAAATTCTCTCTTAGCAAAAAGATCCTGACAAATTCCAAGAAACTCATCCAATTTGCATTACAACTTCATGTACTAAGAACATGTAAAGCCCAATGGTCCGTTTTGTTTGATCGGTGATCAGGATGGAAACTGTCCAAACGGATAAGATAGTATAGTTATTGTATCTTGTTATAATCAATTGTTTGTTGTACTAATAAAGCATGACAGTATTATCATGTCACTTATCCTATCTTATTATTCTAGTGTATTATAGGATAAGAGTTCCCTCTCTTATGAGGGTTGCTAACATACACTATTTTTTTAGTTGGAATATGTTAGCAACCTACACAAAATTTTAGGACAAAAATCCAAATCATCTCTTTTGTCAATTAATTTATTTTAGGGACAATATAGTAAGTGGCTTCACCGAGCGTTAGTAGCTTCCAAACTTCAGTGTTTTGTTACTTTGCTAGGGCATGGCTTGAATTTGATTAGTAGCCCATTTCCCTTTAGTTAATGTTTCATATATCTTACTACTTATATTTATTGATATCTTCAACTCAACTGGTCTAGTTCAAAGATGAAAGCGAAGTTGTCTGCATACCTGTTGTTGTAACCGTAAGTTGTTAAACTTGGTTGTTTCAAGTGTTGGCTAAATTGATTAGTGCTTATGCCCTTTTTTGGAGGAAAATTAGATTAATTGTGTAAATGTTAAGTTGGAATCAGCTTTCTGATATCTATTTTGACTATTGTAATTTTTAATTTTATTTTAAATTTAAATATGTGTCAACTTCCTTTTGTATTAAGGTTGTATCACCTTTCCCATCATCTGATGAAATTGGGATTACCTCAGTTCATAGAAATAAATGAAAATGGACTGGATTCCATATATCCCCCTGGATGGCTGGTATTCATCTCAATTTGGCTATTCTAGGAGGTTTCTTTGAAATATTGCTTCGTGATCATCTCTGAACTTCTTTATATATTTTTTTTTCAATCTTCAACAGAGAAAGCCAAGTTGATAAATTAAAGCCTAGAATATTTATCTTAAGTTGTATCCAAAGAAGGTATTGCTCTCTCTTTTGAAATATTTATCTTAAGTTGAAAGGTAAGCTCCTGATTGCATCCAAACAAGTTATTTCTCACGGCTAAGACTATAATCGCTTCTTAGCTCCATAATACAGAAGCTAAATCCTGAATGGTCAAAATAGGCTACAATATGTTTACTAACATAATGGTTAAATATTAAAATTAGAGACAAATAAAATGAAAAATTAACAGGATGTGTCAGTAATCAACATCTGCCTTTTACACCTTTTTATAAATTTCTTTATATAATGAATGAAAAAAATAGTTTTTTTTATATTTTATTTTGGTACCTTGAATCGAGGATGATTGAAAAGGTTGTTAGAGAGATATCTGGAATGACACTGACTTTCTTGCTTTATGTCTCAAAAACTTTATTGACACTATTTCTTCTCTTAATCCACTCTTCACTTATTTATAAATAATAATTTGTGATTGACAATATTATTTTAATTTTTCCTTTTCGAAATACTTTAAATCATTACTAATATAGTAATTCATCTCTTATTTACTTAACAATTGTCTAGAAAATTACAGTGATTTTTTTCATTTTATGTTATGATTTTCACAATCTCCTACTTTGGGTCCGTCATATTTCTTAATATTGTTGGTTCTCATCTCAATTGACTTAGTCTAATTATTGATAGGATTGTACAGGCGTAACAAGAGATGGAGTCTTAGTGGATCCATTGTTTAATGTTTGATTTCAACAGAGGTGTATTATCACAAGAAGAATAAATTATCATTGAACTCTACTTCTTTCTTTTTCTTATTAATTTACTTGACAATTGTCTAGAATGCATTGTTCTCCTTTTATTTTATGTTATGATTTCCACAATTTTCTCCTTTGGGCCCTTCATATTTCTCAATGTCGTTGGTTCTCATCTCAATTGGCTGAGTCTAATTATTGGCAGGTTTGCACAGGTGTGACAAAATATAAAACCTTAAGTGGATCAATTGTTTATGACCTGATTTCAACATAATAGATATATTATCACAAAAAAAAATATCATTGAACTTCACTTCTTTCTTTTTTTTTTATTTTTATTGCATATCCATTTTGTCACTAATAAACTAAGCAAGTTGTATATATACAAAATTCATTTTCAACTAATTATGACGTACGTGGCAGGTTTGTTGACTCCATTATACACAAATTCTCTAGGGATCACTCCATTTTTTCATGTTGGGTGTGAAGGATTTTGGTCAACGGTTGAGTGTTTAAGAAGCTTCTCTAGTTCATCAATGACAGAAACAGAGAAAATGAAAAAAGAAAGACAGAGGAGAGAAAATGAAAAAACCTTAAGTCTAATTATGACGTACACCCAACTTTATATTATGACTGTTACATAATTTTTCTTGCTTTTGGGATCACTCCATCTATATACTATCTACTATATTAACAAAAATAATCTCATTTATCATGTTCTCTGAGTTTAAGTTTGACAAGCTTATTTTGTTCTTTATATTTCACTATCCTTTGTGAGGACCAGGATGAATAGAGCTGCCATGGAAACAAAAATGTTAATGAATAAGAAAATTTAATGAAAAAACCTACCTTAATATCAAGCATGATGACATAGAGTGTACCAGTATTGTTCATTTCCTGATTATGGTTATAGATACCATGAGAGAAATTGAAACAAGCAACTTTCATGCCAGCCCAAAGAAGCTTATCAGTCATTTCCATATTTGCCTATCACATGTTTCTCTACTTAGGTTGCTCAACTTTATGTTATGACCATACAAAATTACTTATAAAAATAACTTTATATTATAATTCCAATATATATTTTCTTATCAACGACATTCTTTACTTTTATAATTCATCATAATTCTAATAACATGTCGAATCATCACATCACATTCTTTAGAACTCCACTATCCTTTAATTATTTACAATTTCAAAACAATAACTACTCATACAAATATGTTGGATTTAACATATTTATATGTATAAGCTAGTTTGTAACCATATAATTAACATATAATATAAGACACTAAAATACTTTTTATAAAAAAAATTAATAACATTTTCAATCATTATTCACATAAATCTACATTATTTAATAGATTTTATTATTAAACCCAAACAACACACTTTCCACCTATGCATACATATGGTTACATACTAGTATACTAATAATTAGTAATAATAATAAGTAATAACTGAGTCAGTAAATTAAATTAGTCCCATCAAAAATTGCCAAAGCTATCCAAGATATCACTTTTAATTTAGTAAAATGTTACTTTTTATTCATACTGTCATACACTCATACACCAAATGCACCAAAGGAAATACTTTAAACTTCATAAGTATCTTTATTCATATCTGATCTCCTAAGCCACTGTCCCCACCCAGTGTGGCGTTGACCTTTTGAAGTTTGAGTGACTTGAGCTCCTCAATTAGATCTTTCAAATTGTTGTGAGAAGACCCACCAACCTGAATTGCTTTCTTTGCAGCATCACTTAGCGCTTTCACTCTCTTCCTCATTTCTTCAGGCTCTTCTCCACCGCCCATCAACAAAGCAATTGCCTTTCCTATGTCCTCCCTCTTCACTATCTCATCCCCAAACTCATTCCAATTTCTCCATTTTTTGGCTCCAATTGGCACTCCGATTTTCAGCACATCCACCAGCAACCTTTCATTGAAAAACTGCTCTGCAAAAAGAGGCCAAGTCACCAATGGCAAGCCTGCATCCACGCTTTCAATAACGGTGTTCATCCCACAATGAGTCATCACAGCTCCAATGGAAGGATGCTCCAGTATGAGAAGTTGTGGTGCCCAACCCCATATTAGATACCCTTTGTTGCTTGCTTGCAACCTCTTCTCAAGTTCCTCTACAAAACCTTTAGTTGCACCTTCATCAATTTTCCCAACCACCCAGATGAAATCATGACCAGAATCTTCAAGGGCATGAGCTATTTCCACAATCTGGGTGGTAGGGAAGTTGTTCATGCTCCCAAAACACACATAGAGAACAGAGTCCTCTTTCTTAGAATCAAGCCATGCAAGCCAAGAACCATCTTTTCCTTCTTCTTCTTCTAGTCCTTCTTTAGCTTTGTTGTCATGTGATCCCCTTGAAGCCTTATCAGAAGCATCTTGGTTCACCCACGACGAAATGGGTCCAACGTTCCAACTCTTGGTCCCCATGATTTTCTTGTAATGGTCCTCGTAGGCTCCCTCAAACGCATAAAAGCTTTTAAACACTGATCCATAGCTCCGCTTCTCTGACTCTTTAATCCTCTTCATTAATGCATAAATCATGCTGTTCGGCGCTTTACACCGATCTGGTATCTGCGAACGTGTCATCTCAAACTCGTGGGGCAACCCAGGAATCAAAAAGCTCTCATCATCAGAACCTACCTTGGTGTGAGGTTCAAACCTTTCGAGAGAGTCCATAGCACAATGAGCAAAGTAAGTTCCGCCGACATAAATGAGCCTCGGAATTCCCAATTCATCTGCGGCATCGACTGTCCAAGGGTAGAACATGTCAGAGACTATGAAGTCGGGTTTGAAGTCGCGGAAGAGTTGATGGAATTGCCCTTCGAGAGTGGAGAGCGCGTGGCTGATTTTGGGGACCATGTCTGTGGGAGTGGAAGCGTTGAAGGACTCCATTCCTTGTGGCAAGCCAGGGACTTGTGGGAACTTGACAATATGGGTTCGAATGGAGCGACCGCGGATAGAATCACGATCGATGGAGCTTTGGAAAACGGCGGCGTTTGCTGGTGTGGTGATTATGGTCACATCCACGCCATGCATAGCGAAGATCCTAGCTATGTCTACAACGGGCACCAGATGACTCGGTGTAATAAAGGGCAGAAAAATACCCTTTAGCACCACTTCATCAGATTCACCTTCAGCACCACCAAAGGATGACTCCATCAATGATAATTTAGGATCGATGGAGATAATTATTCTTTACCGATCGATGTTTATAGGCTCAACTTCATCTACTGTCTATATATCTATTATCTATTATATTTTTTTTTACCTAATTCTATTAATTATATTTCTCTTTTTCCTTTTTTTAATCATAATAATAATTAGGATTTTTTATTTTTTAGGGAGATCCAGAAATATCTTGACAAGCTTCATTCCTTTAAACTAACTAATAGATTAATTCTCAGTTTAGGGAGATCCAGAAATATCTTGACAAGTAAAACTTGCTAATTTCCCCCCATTTTTTATAATATATTCCTAATTTAAAAAATTAAAAATATATTTAAATCTAAGCATTTTGTCTAATGAGTTTTTAATTTTTAAATATATAAATATACAAAATATGATCTGGTGGTGACAAACCTGAATCAGCATTGAGTCTACAACAATATATTTTATTTTAAGTAAACTCTGTACCACGCGCAACACCTTCCTCCTTATTCCATTTTCTATTTTACTTTTGCTGTGTCCTCGTGTACCACGAGCAAGAGATGTCCACCAACTTGTCGCATGTATCCCGTGCTCCCATATTTATAATTTATAAATTTAGGTAAAAGAAAATGTTAAATTAATTTTTCTTTGGTTTTCTTTTATTTTTCAAGTTATTTAACTTTTTAATTAATTACTCTTCTTATCTGATTTTGTTTGACATTTTAATGAACAAATTATTTGATTTTATTTATCACTTTACAATCTCC